>CM056450.1:10565276-10735276 GCA_029783895.1 Triplophysa bombifrons
TTTGATTGGCCTACAGATTTGCCTTCTACTACAAATGTAACCATGCGCTGTTATGCAATCCAGTTTTGTCGCAGATTATTCCTCTTCAGCAGTGTGATCTCTGTTGCAGTTGACAGAAAGCACGGGTGCTGGAAGTGGGCATTCACGAGAGCCGGACATGGCTCCTCCATGTGTCCTTCCCTGTCACTGTCTTTTCTGCTTGGGGATAAAAACATCAAGGTTCATTGTTCTTAGTCCATTGTTCCTTCTTTCCACCCAGTGGGGGAAAAGGCCAGTCTCCGAAGAGACACAAACCAGTTTCTGATGAGGGCAGGTATAGAGCAAAAAGGCCAAAGCTTCGGAAGCACTGGTGTCTGAAGTTTGCAAGGCCTAATCGGCCTCCCCGCAGGGAGCCGAAAGCTGGGGATTCTCTTCTGCCCGAAGTGTACCGTTGAATTATGTTTTTATGTGCATACCTGCCCTCCCCCCAGGTTGCCTGCGGGCCAATGCCATGAAAGTGATAAGTGGGCCAGAGAAAGTTTCTTTAGTTTCTCATGGCGCCTTATTTGCATAGATTTGACAGTATGCTTAATTGGCACCTATTAACTAAACTAAATTATGGACATAGTACGATGCATGCTATAGTATCATAACATATCTCATCAGATAGGGAATAAAAGAGGAGGAGTTATATAGTAAATTTACTATGTTTTTGAATTATGTTAAGCTGTGAACCATCCCAACATATGAATGCAACAAAGCCTGAATCAAAACTTGCATCATTACTGGTTGCAGGAACCTGTAGATTGCCAGAGTGCCAACACACAACAAGGATATTTACATATGTTTATAGACAAGGACAGTTTATTGTAGTTTTATCATACAAGTTTCTTTGGATAATCTACAGGTGAGACAAACAGAGAGACTTCTTACATCTCCTTTTGCTTGCTTTGAAGCTTAGGGGTCTTAAATATCCCATGGAGAAACAAAAGGGTTAGCAACACTTTCGTGGGAAGAACCAACCTAAATCCAGGCACCCCCGGAGCCAAGTTTTGCTAAGGTCTTTTGATGATGGTATCAAGAAACCAGGACAAAAGGAGTGATGGGGGTTTTTGGCTCTTCTTTTAATGATTACTTGCATCCCAGCAGAGACAAGCTTCACTTCCAACTAGAGAGAGTCCAGTATTCAGTGGAGATCCTCTACATATCGACCTTTCATAAGATCTTTTATTCAAGAAACCCTCCAAGCATTTTGTCAAGGGTTCAATTTAACATTTATGATACCTTATCGTATCATCTAATCATTTCTTCATAACTACAAGTCTATATAGTAAAAGGAGCCACCACAGAGGGCCATTGTGGGTCAACCACAGGCATTGGGACAGTGCTTCCCCTGATGATGGTAAACTGTAGAGAGACAACAGCTAAATGACCAAGCTTGTACAGTAGTAAAAGTCCTGCACAATAAATTGAACCTTATTAACAAACTTACTAAACTCATCTAGTAGGAATACTATATTCAAACTGTTATATTTGTACAAAAAAATCCACTACATGTAAAAAAGGCATACTGTTTTAAAATTACTACCCTCCATTGCCACGCTAAAAATGCAATAATATGTTGCCTAACTTACCACACACGCAGCTACTACTGTTGTAATGGTGTGTCCAAATTTACCACATTCATACAATAGTAAATAAAAACATGTAGTAGCATCAAACTTTAACTGGACTGTTAAAAACTGTATGAATTCCAGTTACCATATTAAGTTGACTTTACTTATAAAAGTGTGTAAACAAATAGCCTAAAAGGGATAGTTCACCCAAAAATCTAAATGACCCCACGATTCATTATCCGTAGGGCTTCCGAGGTATATATGGCTTTCTTCTTTTAGACGGATGCAGCCGGAGTTATAATACTTCAAAGCTTTAACATGGGACTTAAATGGGGATGAGATTTTGAAGCTCTTAAAAGTGCATCCATCGAACAACAAACTGCTCCACGTGGCTCCATTGGGTTAATAAAGGCCTTATCAAACGAGTCGATGCATTTGTTGAGAAATATCCATATTTACAACTTTCAGTGAATGCACAGCCGACTAGTAACATTAGTTAGATATTACAGTTTACAAAGTTGTAAACATGGATATTTCTCTTAAACGACCATTTGTATAATAAAAATAATTCTGTGTTTTTTTGTGCTATAATTGGGTCCCCGCTGCATCTAGCAACCTAGAAAACGTGAAAAACAAGATCCCAGTAACTTTGATTTGGTAAACCTTTCCCTGAAAGCATGTGAGAAATCGAGTCGTTCAGATTTTGCTCCAGATTTGACGTAAACGCAGGCTCTTATCATAAAATAACCGCCTCATAATCTACACAATTCACCGGCTAAATAGAACTTTCAAAGCCAGTTTAAAACTTTTATATGTTATTTGGCAAAAGGGCTCTTGGAGTTTAGCTGTATGTATGTTAATTCTTTAAGCGTTAATATGAACAGGGGCGAACAGTGCGGCTAATTTCGTTTTAAATATCTCAAATCATTCGTCCTTAGGCTGAAAAATCTGTCACAGCATACTAGTTATGCTCTCACATCGTGTGTAAGGTTAGAACTTGTCAACGACAAGAGCTAAAATCCACGTAATTCCGCTGAGATCTGCAAGTGCGCATTCCGTGGATTTTAGTCAAGCTTACACGCACAACGTGAGCGCAATAGGATGCACTGTTTGCTGTGATGGATTTTTTGTCTCCGGACAAATGATTTAAGACATTTAAAATGAAACTAACTTCAGAGGAGTTCAGGAAACATCATTTAGCTAAACCATGGCAGTACTTCAGGTGTGTTTTGTCGACACCCCGGATGGAAGGGGGGGGTGTGGGGCACTGGAACTCATTATCATTTAAAGAGACATTCACCAAAACGGGTTGCTGTGAGCATAGCTGTTTTTGACTAGGGAAAAGGTTTTTTTGGAACACAGCCACTGAGTGTTTTTAAGCAAAATTTACATTTAAGCATTTGGCAGACGCTTTTATCCAAAGCGACTTACATTACTTTATCCTATACATTTTACATAGGTATTTGCAATCCCCTGGGATCGAACCCACAACCTTGCGTTGTTAACGCAATGCTCTTACCATTGAGCTACAGGAAAGCCGATATATATGTTCCCAAAATATGTTCCAGACATTTCATGAAGACCCTAATAAATCATACCAACTTGTTGAAAATGATCATTCAATGAGTCCTTTAAACAAACGCTTTGGTTCGCTTCAGAAGGCCCATGGAGCCGTGTGGAGCAGTTTTTTGATCATGAAAGAAGAAAGTACACCTAAGATGCGTTGATTGGGAGTAAACATATTGATTTGTGTGTTCTTTCTGTTATTCAATTGCTGAGTGGGTTCAAACTTTAGAGTTTAACAATTTATTTGAACTGTCTGGCACCCAAAGGTAGCCACCACGCTAAAAAACAAAACATTACACTCTTTATAGTCTTTATGGCACATACATCTAAGCACAATCTCCATACTAGCACACTGGTATCCCTGAAATCTACAACATAACTGAACATTAAACCCTGAGAACACTTTCTCTTTAGCTATGAAAACCACAGTCTGGCTCTGACGTTCAGACTGTGACGCTGCATGGTGATGACATTAAATGTACCCAACCTCTTAAGATTCAGTCCTGCTTACCTGTTTCAACCTGCTGACATCTTACAGGTACAGTTTTCTCTCCAAAAACACAATAAAACTATTTTAAATAGTTGTTCTGCAAATGCAATAATGTTACAAAAATTTGAGATATAATCTATATTTAGGTTTTGATAGTGCTTACAGTTGTTCAGAGGAGCATTTCTAGTGTCTAGGTTGAGGGAGGCACGGTTTTAGTCATGAAGTTTGTTATTTGACTTATTGAGCAGTAACTGTGCTAATGCCAGTGCAGAGACCACCAGTCTCTTCTTACTTGAAATCTATGTTGTGAAAATTATATTTCAATATGAAAGTAAGTGGTCCATGAAGTATGAGTAAGACAGATGACAACATTTACTTGATATTTTACAAAAACTATTGTTTTATATATTTAATAAGTAGAATTTACTTTATTCTGGTTAGTAAATTGTACTTGAATTATAGCAGCGCAATTTACTTTTAACATTTTTTTGCAAATTGTTACGAGGATTTTATTAAGTAAATCCTACATGTAGTTCACAGAATGAAGTAAAAAATATTATTTATCTAAACACATACGTATAAATAGTAAATACAGAAAAACTAAAACAGTACTTTGAAATGTTTTCTAATTTTTCCATGGCTGTTTATTACTTACATGTCATACGGAGCAAAGGAGTCAATTAAAAATGTAAACCAGGCGTCCCCAAGCTCGGTCCTAAGGGGCCGGTGTCCTGCAGAGTTTAGCTACAACCTGCCTCAACAAACCTGTCAGCAAGTTTCTACCAAAGCTACTAGATGGAAAGCCTACAACCTTTAGCCAAAAGAGCGTAACGGCTATGCTAAATGCATAGGTGGAACACAGAGAAGGAGTCCAGATGCTATTTTTCTATGGATGTTAATGGGTTTTGTTAGATGTTACCGTTTCTCCAATTTGAAGTATTACAGACCCTACCATCTCCCTATAATAAGAGTATCTCAGAACCTTGATTAGCTGGTTAGGGTGTGTTTGATTAGGGTCGGAGCTAATCTTTGCCGGACGCCAGCCATCCAGGAGCGAGCTTTGGGACCTCTGCTGTAAACCATGCTACCTTGTTTATTGTAATTGAACACTGTTTTTATAACAGAAAGATCTAATAAGCTTCAACTCCATTTATTCCTTATAATAAAGTGTGGACATTACTGAGGTTGCTTACTGTGTATTTGATACACTGGCTAAAATCCCAGGTGGACCTACGAAGTTACTCCTGGACAAAGACAGCATTTGGAAACAATTTAAATGTGGAAAAAAAGGATACAATGGTGGGGAAAATTAAGATATTACATATAAATTGTACATGGTGGGAACCGGAAATGAGAAGCTGCAAACATGTCTTTTTTTTATGTTCGCTATAGAGGCCAGGTTAATGTGAGCCAAAATTAAAATAAATATTTCAGTTAAAAAAACTACAACTAATACCTTAAAACTAATACTAATCATAATGTCAATAATTTGTGTGAATTTTTTTTTTAGCTGTTATCTCAATCTAACATCAGGAAATGTTCATTTACACAGTGCATGTTGCAAGAGGATGAAAGCAAATGCAAGCCCAAACACTCTCCCTCTTCCCACATGGCCTGAAGGCGGCTCCACCGGTCTGGCTGCAGCAGGTTGTCGACACAGCTTTTTCTACTCTTTGCATTTTGTCACTGACGATATGGCATTTTTTTAAACATTAAACTAAAAACATGCATTACATGTGCTGTCTGTCATTATTTGCAAAATGGGAGAGTAGAATGCAGTGTTGCTTTTTAATCTGTAAACCCACATTTAGGTCTCAATATTCATGTTATATTAAAGGTGTCAACAATTTTCCTTGTTTATTGTTTGATACTGTTGTATGAGGTCTACTTATGACTAATGATTGGATAGCAGTTTGCGTTGCAAACTTAGTTGGAGTCTTCTGTGAATTTGGTTAGACACGTAACATTAGGTTACACATTATCCCTATTTGCACGGGATTATCATTATCTGAGGGACCTCGTGTGATTTAGAATAACCTTCCCACATCGACAGTGAAAACGACAGTTTTGGCAGGTATATGACCTAGCACCCAAAATGATATCAAAACACTACAAAACAGCCTCTTTATTCACACTTATTCAAATTAAACCTTGAAAAATTATATATGAACCCATCAAAGAGATGACGATTCGCACAGGACTAATTTAATCACAGGACCTCAGTGTTTGTCAAAATATGGTAGGTAATTTGTGGGGGAATTTTTACTTAACAAATTACAGACATGGCCGATCCACACGAGATTAAGATCACAGACAACCTCTGCAATTAAACAAATGACTAGAGATCCCCAGGTAATACTAATCCCAGGCACATTATTCGGAAACGCACACAGCATGCAACAATCTTTGCGCTTAAAAACCATACTGTTGTTAGATCCATAATGCCATCATGTATCTTGCTTAACTGCAGGCTGCACAAGTCGTTTCAAGTTAGTCAGGTTCAAAGGAAAGTGATGTCTATTTTATCTGGTCTATTTTATCTGGCCTGCTCAAGAAGTTTGCTTGGCTAAAAGATCCACTTTTCTGTCTCGTATTCGCAAAATTAAAAACGACGAACGTTTCCACAATTCCACAACATTCAACATTTTTTGAGAGTTGCCAATTAAAACAAGATCATGTGAGGAAAATAAAAAGAATGTTTGTAGAGATTGGTGCTACGCCATATAAACAGAAGCACATAGTGGGAGAGTAGGCTATGCGTTCAGATCAGAGCAGGTGTCAATAATGTTCTAGTTGAGATCTCAGTTATTTGACTACTTTAAACACAATAAATGTCCTGTAAATGCTGATGATGCATAATATTTATGTGAACTGATTATTTATGATGATATTTATTTTATTTATTAACTGATATTTATGATGTGCTGAAGTAAAAAATAACTTAATTCCTTCAAGCCAGAGCATGAGGGCAGTCAAAGTCTGAGCATTATAGGCCTAGTGTGTGTTTCTGTGTGGACTGCTAGCAGTGCAAGCATCAGTAACATTTCTGAAAATTTTGATTATGTATAAGAAGAGATCTTTGAGGAAAAAAAGTAATTCACTTAATTGAGCAGATGAGTGGACTGTGCGGCCAGAATATAAAAAGTATCTGCATTTCTTGCTTTGGTCTTCCGCTGGTGAAGCAGTCAGGCAGCAGGTGGAGACCATGCATTGGCGGAATCGGCTCTCTATTGCTTCTCCGGGGATTCCCCGATGTGAAATTTGTAAGGTTGTATTTTAAAACGAGTTAACGAATTTTACTGAAAAATATGGCAAGGAACTCAGTCTCACTCTGGGTCAATCATTAGGCCGAGCTCCCCCCAGGAACCAAAAAAAGGTACACAGCCTTTAAAAGTCTTTCAGGACAGGAAGTGCAGGTGACAGAGGCCAAATATCGTCCTGTGGTCCACAAGACCACTCCGTTCTATGATCTCTGTAAAGGAATCAGGAGCTTTCCTACACAGCAAAATAAACCCTCACTAGCTAACACATTTACCCCCACTAACTGACTGTCTTCACCGCCGGAGACACTAATTGTACAGAACACTTAATATTTACTGGCTGTGGAAATCAGCTGGAGGGGTTCATTATGCAACAGGCAAAACGCCGTAAAAATAACGTGCAACCAAAGCAGCGTTTTCTTACACCGTCACATAAGACAGTTGACTTTGAAACACCATTATATACAGCTTTTCATACGTTTTTTACGCCGTTTGGAATCCTGAGACCGTGTCACGCAAATACTGTTTAAAAAGACGTCAAATAATTGTGTTTTAAAAGTAGGCCTAGACGGAGATCGAGTGTAGGACTTGAAAAAGCGATGAGACGGACATTTATGCAAGTTAAATATTTCGCCACTTTACAACACTCGAACACATCACACAAATTTTAACATGCTGCCCTTTTTATTCATGGCCCTTTGACGTTTGATAGACCCCTTTTCCGTTAGTTAACATTGTGGCGCGTTTTCGTGGGCTGAGCATAGATGCAGGAAGCAAGATCCCCTGACTGCCTTACTCACGCTAGCGAGCGCTTTTTGATAGCTTGTTTTTAACAATGACTGAAGAGATCCGATTTAATTTGAATATGTAAGACTATGTCAGTGACTGTTGTTGAAAAAGTAAACTTTAACGGATGGAACCAGACTGGCCAGATTAGGTCGAACACGCTCACCAATGGATGGACGAACTGTCGGGATTAATTTACCTCCAGTCAAGTTGTCTGACATACACACGTATCACATAGAGAAAGAAGCCAAGCGTGTTTAGTCCAGACAAACTGAGAGAATTCATTTTTAGTACTAACTGTGGCAAACGTTAGCAAATGCAGCATGTTTGCTGGCATAAACGGAGATCTCTGTGAAGAAAGATTGCAGTAAACACAGCGACCCCTGCTGTTCAAAACGTGTATTTTTTAATAGATTTTTTTAAACCGGCTCACGGTGAATCTTTACATCCCTAATGGAAATATTGGACAAAGTGTGTTTTGGCAGCATTCAAGTAAATTTCTTCATCATATGTGTTTTTCAATTTCTCAGTTCAGAGTGTAGGTCACCAAACCCAACTGTATATTATCTTAATCACTGTCTTGTTGCCTAACACATATAGCACCATATTGAAACATTTCATTCACTCCTAGCAACTACTAACTGTAGGCTTAGGTATGTCTGTAAGATGTCTGCTGGAGATCTGGAAAACATCGGCTGTGTAAAAACATCTGATAAAACATCTCGGAAAGTGTAGTTTTACATACTTCCTAAATCATTAACATCTTACAGACATCTTTGGAGCCGTAAGTGCAGTTATCACGCTGATGTGCTTGAACGGTTCCGATCAGAGTTCAGATTTTAACATGGAGAAAAACTAACTGCCCTGTGTGAGGCTCGAACTCACGACCTTCAGATTATGAGACTGACGCGCTGCCTACTGCGCCAACAAGGCCTGTAAACACGATTGGTCGAAATTTCGAGTTTGGATGTAGCCTACAATGTCAAATGTATTTATTTTTCTGGAACAAGGCACTGTTAATACTTCTGTCATATCTGTTCCAACCAGTTCATTATTGGGTCTGACATTTAGGCAGGAGTGAAAACAAACAGCAAAAAGCCTGGCATAAAATGAAGCACAGGTTTGGAAATATGATGTGTTGTCTCCACCTGGTGGAGAGACAATTTGCTACAGCTATTGCTCAGACATTCGAGTTATCAGTCAGTTTACGTTTACATTTATTCGTTTGGCAGACGCTTTAATCCAAAGCGATTTACAAGTAGGAGAGCATATAACATTTTAACATAGCTCCCCTCGACAGCTCGATACTTTAGAGATTTTCTCTCTTGATGCAGATTAAAATAGATTCCCATACACCATTAGTTGTACATTAATCTATAATAACATGACATCACCTTTTTATTTCACATTGAATGATTTCATTACAAGAGTGACACTTTCACTGCAAAACTATGAACTCTAACCATATATTTTTTATTTAATTACAAATGGCACCAAGGATGGCTTGAATCAAATTCTTTTTTAACAGAGGGCTTCCCCATCTACTAAAATCTCGAAAAGCTTTCGATAGAAAATGAAGATGAATGAGCAGGTGTAGGAAGAGAAAAGGGAGAATAACAGGCCACATAGCCTTCAGCACAATGATTTCATTACAAACTTTTTGTTGCAAGATACTGGTATAACCTAGAACACCAATATGGAAATACGGTGGAGAAAATACACATAAATCCACTTTCTGTGTAGAATTGTTATTTTTTATTATTAAAGTTATACAATTTAAGTTTGAAATGCTATACCAAACAATTGCTGTTACATGCCTATTGACTTCCATTGTATGAACAAATTTACGTATTAATCCTATTTTTTGGATTTTAGTAGGCTAGTAGCAGTGGTTGTAGTTTGTCTTTTTGGCTTGTTATCTGACAAATATGTGTTCAAGTTTCGGTTAAAAAAGGGACTTTTATTTTAAAATTTCGCAAATGTCATTGGTTCCAAATCAACTTAAAAGCTGCATCCCCGCCACTTACTGGAAAGGAGTATGAAGCGCCCAATGACTAGGAAGTTTAGCAACAAAAGCTATTTATTTTTTATACAAAAATATATACATATATAAAAAATAACAGTATCCTATTAATCAACCCTGTTACTTTTAAATAAACAACTAATTCTCAATATGTTCTTGATTGTTTTTGTCCGTCACCTAACAAAACCTGGATTGACAAATCATTGATTTCCTATTTCTTAAAGCTTGATTTAGTTGGAAATGTTTTCTTTCATAAGCCTCACATTTTACCAATACATGTTCTACATTTTCTGTTAACCCACATTTGTCACAATTTCCATTCTCATGTTTTCCTATTCTAAGCAAGCATTGATTTAATAAACATGTCCAATACGAATTCTTGTTATTAATACATCCTCTTTACTGTTTCCTAATCTTCATCTCTCTGAACCAACTTTCTCTTGTATGCCATATAAATGTCTACCTTTTTTTCCTTCTTCCCATTCTTTTTGAAATATTTCTTGTACTTCTTTCGCTATTATAACTTTTATTTCTGTTTTACATAATGTCACTTCACTGTCTATTTGAGAATGATTTAAAGCCTGTTAAGCCAGATGATCAGCCCTTCCTCATTTCCTTTCACACCCATATGTGATGGTACCCACACAAAATTTACTAGAAGTCCATACATTCTTATTCTAAAAAGACTTTGCATTACTTCATTTACCATATCTTGTCTTGCTAATGATTTTCCACTTGACAAACTGTTTATTGCTGAAAGAGAATCTGGGCATATTACTGTCTTTGTTGGTTGTATTTCTTCTATCCAGTGAAGTGCCAACACAAAGCTATTCGTTCTGCAGTAAATACAGAAATATGATCTGAAGTTCATGAACTTTCTAATACACTTGTTTCATTGTTGTGTTTTTCTTTATGCAATTGGATATCACTCAAGTGCATTGGGAAGAGCCAAGGAATGGTTGACCTAGCCACTGTAGGGGCAATGTGTATGTCACTTAAACCCATTTTCTGTGCTTCCTCATTGGCCTTTCACACAAAGCTTGTCAACTTTTATACTCATTTTACCAACAGTCCTTCAACACCATTTTTAACTGGATCCTTAACTTGAGCCTACAGATTTCTTGAGGCATCTCTCCCATCTCTACATGAACTGCTGATAATGGTGATGATCTACGAGCTCCGCAACAAATTTCCATTGCTTGTGATTGTATTGCCTTTACTTTTAAAAGTTGTGTTTTACATACAGAGCTATATACCATACTGACATAATCAATGGCCGATCTTATCAGAGCACAATATATTCTTTTAAGGGACTGTCTAAAAGCTTGAGATTGATGATATGGAGCTCCAATCACAAGTGACTTCCGGAAAACAGGAAGTAACCAATGACGTTTGAGGTTACACCAAACAGCAAGTCCCGCCCCGCGACTGCCAAAAATAAAAATGTTCGCGCGAGCAAAAGCAGCAGGCGAGAGCGCAAGTCTGTACATATTATGGCAAGCCAAGAGGGTCATAATTACGCCATAGATTAAACGCGTTTGTATTGGAACGCCGTTTTTGACGGCGTTTTAAACAATGTTTGCGCCGCAAAATACGGCGTCGCGATTCCAAACGCCGTAAAAAACGCGCAAAAAGCCGTTGATAACGTCGTATTTGACGGCGTTTTGAGGCGGCCGATAAGCGCCGCTTTTTGCGCCGCTGTCTTGCCATATGACGGCGTAAATAACGCGCGCTCTGTGCAACCAAAACGCCGGTTTTTACGCGTGTCATTTACGGCGTTTTGTCTGTTGTATAATGAGCCCCTCCCGCTGATTTCAACAGCAAGTAAATTTCTTAATCTTAGTGAGGATGACTGGCAACCATATCTAGGTAAGTTCTATAGGTATTTGTATCTATGTTTATTTAAATGAATTTGTTTGATTGACATCGAGAGTTAAGGCCTTAGGAACAAATATTTCCCCCGGCAGTTCACCAAGCATTCAGTTGAGACTTAATTATGTTTGCGAGACACATACATTCTGATGTGCACATTTTGGATGTTTCAGTCAGAGTAAGATCATTTTTGTGTATTAACATCTTGGAATAACCCTTGACATCAATCGTGTGCCTCACTTTATTTTCTTTAGTATACAGTATGTTAATTCATTTAACGCAATAATCAGACTCGCTCTTCTTGAAGTGGACATAGCATATGCAGCTTTTGCAGTAATATGTAGTGAATAAACTTTATTAAGCCTAGAATAAATATGTGTGTTAATATGAATGATCTGCTTTTTAATGATGTTATTATGATTACAGTGTATGTAATCACGTTAAATAAGGGCTATTATTCGGAGCAAAGCGATCCGTAGGCTTAACAACCATCTTTGTGCAAACCGACAATTTTCTGTAGCTAAATGCGCGTATCCCGACTCAATTTTCCTACGTTCTTGCAAATGCTTGGCTGCATGGGTGGGTCACTGGGCCTGAATCCTATATCCATGTGCTGAAAATTAGAAATATTGCAAAATCTTTTTTCCATTTCAAAAGGGGCTGTTCATTGTATGCTTCTTTGATAATGATAATATAATGCAATATTTCAACTGATTGCTTTTTTGCATTTTACGTAGACAATATGTGCTATAGCTTATGTAATAAGCAAGATACATACAATGGGATTGGTTGCCCTTTATACCATGTTGACGACATTGTGAAACCTTAGATTACCAAAGAAAATAAATATTTTCTTCAGAAAGCAAGCAATAATTTGTTTAATGTTAGCAAACACTGCGCACATAATACAATCCTGTGAAATGATCAGTGGCATATTGGTCTGGTCTGGCTCAGTTCATCAGGGATTGGTTGACAACGGTTCAAATTCACTGGCTTTGGAAATCACTGGGAGGGGCTCATTATACAACAGACGAAACGCCGTAAATGACGCGTGCTCTGTGCAACCAAAACGGCGTTTTTTACGCCGTCATATGGCAAGACAGCGGCGCAAAAAGCGGCGCTTTTAGGGCGCCTTAAAACGCCGTCAAATACGGCGTTATGTACGGCTTTTCGCGCGTTTTTTACGGCGTTTGGAATCGCGACGCCGTATTTTGCGGCGCAAATACTGTTTAAAACGCCGTCAAAAACGGCGTTCCGATACAAACGCGTTTAATCTATGGCGTAATTGTGACCCTCTTGGCTTGCCATAGCAAATACTGTTTAAAACGCCGTCAAAAACGGCGTTCCGATACAAACGCGTTTAATCTATGGCGTAATTGTGACCCTCTTGGCCTGCCATAATTGCGCGCACAGAAGATGTCATGCGCGCGCGAGGGCTTGTATTGCGCGCACATTGGATGCAATGCGCGCGCGAAGGTTTCAAACGAGCTCGCGGGATCCCGTTTCCTCGCGTGTGGATCGGTTGTCCTCTCACGGAAGTTGTTCGCCGCGCGCAGCCATCATCAGCAGTGCGCTCGTTTCTTTTTGGCATTGTAATGCCTTCATACCTACTCCCCCTCTTTCATCACTGGAGGCGAGTATAACCCCGTGTTCTTGCTGTCTTTACACCCCAGCCGTGAACTATAACAGAGTCTGTTTAATCGATGGCTTTTATTATGATAAAAAAGAAGAGATTTAAGTTTAAAGTAGATGTAGAGCTGGAGGAGCTGTCATCTGTCCCGTATGTGAACGGGGTTCTCTTCTGCAAAGTCCGAGTGACGGACGGGGGCTTTTCAGGGGAGTCATCGAGGTGAGAAAAACACGCTTTTTTACTCATTCATTTATTTAGTGTTGAAGATTTGAGTCTAGAAACATTTAGATTTTCTTATTACACGCTGAAATGAGAATTGCTTAATGTAAGTTAACCCGAAAATCTCCATACAACATATAATTGTATAAAAATAAATGTTTTTCTTTTATATTTATTAAGTTTTATAACATTTTATCTGGCACCCTTTACTTGTTGCTTAAGCTTAAAGTGAAAGTTCATTAAACTGGATTAAACAGGCAGGTTTTTTTTAAGGAGTTCTAATGGCACTGTTTTTATTTATAAATCGCATGTTTAATGATAATCAAGGCAGTTTTAGTCATTATCAAAGTGCATTTTATTTGTATACAACATTACATTTTATTATTAAAAAAGAGGTTTAATGCTGCATGCCATGTATTTTTGTAAATTCTCAGTATTGCCTTTGTCACATCATGGTTGCTTTCTAATACAATATTATTAAGGAACGTCAAACTTACATTGTCTGAAGTTATTACTTGTATAGATCTGAGCTAGATACACTGCTTGTTTGAGTCACACAAGCTGCAAATCTGTTTTTATCTGAATATATTGTATGTAAATTGTGTGTATATATGTATATTATATGTATTGTTTGTTGAGTGCCGCAAACCCTTAAAGAGGTGGGATCAGGTAAACCTAAAGTGATTGAGTTATGGTTCATTAGATCACTTGATTAATGCAAAAAATCAGCTCCAGATAGTCGGCACTGCTTTCAGATTCAGTTAAATCTAAATGTTTTAAAACAGATTTTTAACAACATTAGACCATCACAGCAAATTAATTTCTGTGTGATTCATGTGTGAATGTAAGTTTGTTAGAGAGTGACATGTATTTTGGCATTGAGGGAATGAGAGGAGGTGTCTGCAGGGAACCGTTCTTGTTCCTCATAGCGGGAAAAGAGGGCAGGGTCCAAATGAACAAATCCCTTCCTTCCTTTAACCGTCATGGCTGAACACACCTTGACGACTGTGCACATTTATCCAAATGCAAACGTCCCATAACTGTTTGAATGCCAAACATAATTCTTTTCAACTGCGTAGATTGAGAAGGTATTCACTTTGGCCTAGATGATACGCAGTTTGTGAAAACACTGTAGCAGGAAGCATTATTCTGAAATAGTCGTTACAAAATGCACAGTGAGTGTTTCACAACCAGTACAATGCTGTAGACATAATCATAATGTGCCTTCTGTTCAAATCTTGTTTTAATAGTAATAGAGCAATATTAATTCATTCAAAACCTCAGATTTGGGACTTACTCCTCTCAGCCCTGGCTCTCTTAGCATCTTGAACAGATGCATTTAAAATTAATTCAATAAAAAAATGTTGTAAACTAATCCCTGTCCGGGAAACCGCCCCAAAGTCTATTTATACATTATAATCTCTTTTGTTTTCTCCTGCAGAGAGCAGGTTATAGCTAACTGTGTTAAATGGAAGAAAACGTTCTCCTTCTTGTCTAAAATGAGCGCTAATGCAGGGACTGGTGTTCTGGATCCGTGTGTGTTCCGGGTATCTGTAAGAAAGGTGAGAATTTATTTTTTAATTTGTAAAATGCATTTATGAATATTAAATGTGCTGCACAAATTGGATGGATTTGAGGTTTTGATTCCATTTTTTGTTTGCTTGTTTTTTTTAAAGGAGCTCAAAGGTGGCAAGACCTTTGCAAAGGTAAGCCCTGTCTGTTAGTGGCACTTTGAAGCCTGCAGAACTGGATTAAATTCTGGTCTCTTCTGTCAAATTACTGGAACTGACTGATATGTGTGTGCCATACAGCTTGGCTTTGCTGATTTGAACCTGGCTGAGTTTGCCGGTTCTGGAAACACCACGCGACGCTGCCTGCTGGAGGGATATAACACAAAAAACACACGACAGGACAACTCTATACTGAAGGTACTCACACATATACATTACAGAATGTACGAACCCACACATATACAGACATGTTTTGAGGCAACTCTCCCCTTTGTCTTGAAATCACATGGCTTATAGATCCGTATCGGTTTGTGTATTTATATCATAAACATGCCGTTGCTAAGGGGCGGGTCTGCTCCCCTTCAGATCTGTGTGTGGTGTTGTGTTGCGTGTTCAGCTTCACGTAGGTTATATGTGGCATGCTGTAGCCTGTGTTGAGAGACGTGTTTCCCATTCCAAACCCCCTCCTGTGCCTGGAGGTCTTTACAGGGCCCCAAGAATTCCACAGCTCTGTACCCTTACACCCAAATCTGGAGGTGTTCTAAAAGTGCCCCAAAAAATACTTTTAGCCATAGAGGACCGCAAACACAAAACCCCACACTTCTTATTAAAGCTTAAAGCATATATTTGGATTGGAGTTCAGACTAAACTTCACATGCATGTAAATACTCACCTCATCTCTCTCTTCAGGTGATTATCGACATGCAGCTCATGTCAGGTGATCCGTGCTTTAAAACGTAAGTCATCACATATTTTTAAGTTTGTTTTACAAGATGTTGTTGCTTTCCTGTTGCTCAGCTGATATTGTGCATTGTGGCAAATGGCTCTGTCGTAGGTTTGATAGGAAATGCAACTGATCAAATGTAAAGCCAGAATGTACTGTGCAATTTGGGCGGTCTTGAAACCAGATTCACCTGAAATACCAGAAATGTTGCCCCGTTTTTAACAGCCAACAGTAACACATTGCTGATCCATTAAAACTATCCATTTGCATGTTTTTATGTCACTGTGTTTGTGCTTCTGTTTTGCCATCGTGCAATTGACTTTTTGTCTGACCGCAGTGTCTGTGACACGCAGACAGGAAGTCTGATTTAACCACTTCCTGGTATCATTTAATAAGACACACAAAGATGTAAGGTTTTAGACCACAGACACAGAAAAAAACATCAAATTTCTATGTTTTTAGAATGTAAAAGACGCCATGACATAATTTTTTTTGTGACATAAAAGTGTTTGAATCCTGTCTTAGATGCGAGTAGGTGTGTGATCTATCATTGAAAGGTGTGTTTCATATCATTAAGAGGCAGCTGGCTTGATATCTCCCATTGAACCAACAAGCACACTGTTCTGAAAGTAGATAAGCTGTTGATAGAGGAATGAAAAAGCCTTTGTAAAGAGGTGTGCGCGTGTGTGCTTGTCATCACAGAGAACTGAATCATGCTCCAGGGAGTTGTCTTTCATTCACTGTGTTTGTGAGAATCCTTAAAGAGTAGGTAACACATGTTTTTTTAGGCCCTACTTTGGTTTATGGAGTGTCCAACAACAAGTTTATCTACTTACAATGTGTAAAAACACTTTAATCTCGTAATTATATGCAGTTATTCGTACCCTACTTCTTGACTGACTCTCAAATGATTCGTTCCGCGATTCACCCGTCTAGGCCCCTCCTACCCGGTAACCTTGTGTCATGTGATTGGTAAAATGGTGTAGTCTGTTGTGATTGGTCAAACGCGTTCATCATTTGTCGCAAACACAGACATAAGGTGCAAAAATATTTCTTGAAGTTCAGACAAATATCAAAAGTCACACTTACAGGTTGGGACTCGGTGGAGCTAAAAGGTCCAAATAGAGTTGGTATTGCCCCCTCTTTCAAGGATAGTCGTTTCACATACCCTGCACTGAACGTGCCAAGATTATCAAAGCAATCATCGGTAAAATGACGCGCACACAGTACAACCCTGGGGTTATACTCCTTCGGTATTCTTTGAAAAATGAATTGTAACCATTTTTCCCTCAGACGTTCTTGCTTAGGTAGCTGAAATAAGACGGACTTAGTTTCACACCGTAGAACAGAGACTCTAGACATGATACACACGCATCACAAACGTGCGACAGTGTTTGGGGGAGGAGACATATGTTTTCCCGGCAGTCTCAGCAACACGTTTATGTATAGTGACGTAGATATGCGTCCACGACTCGTTTGTGTGATTCAGAGTCGACTCCCATTTTTACAAGCAAATAACTTCGTTATTTATTCACCTTCGGACTTACAACTTGGCAGACATCTTACTTTCAAACACAGCAACATAACAGACTGCATGAAACTTCATTTTCATGATGTCATGTTACGTACGCTTTAAGACGTGTTATGGAGGTAGTGCTTTTACTCTGGCCTTAAATTTGAAAAAGTGCATCAGAATTTTGTTACTGCTGAATTCTGAGGGACTAAATGTTTAACTTTGGGTTTGTTTCAGGTTTGTAATAATAAGAATGAGTATTGTAAATATAAATGTGACGCCTCCCTCTTACCATATTTGGAACATCAGGTTCCAAAGCAATTGTAGTGATAGGTACACCCACCTTACTTGCGTATACATTTGGGCGGTCTTATTCAAATCATACCATGAAATGACGTAGATTTGTAAGACAAAGAAAAAAATTTATTCTCGCCATATGACCCCTTTAAATGTAACACAAAAACATCATATGTGGTTCCTACTTTAAGTATGAATTTCTATCATGTCTATATTATACCCTTAAATCTCTAGTTTTTTTGTATCAGCCTTTAAAAAAACATATGGTTAAACTATTAGTATTATTATTCCACAGTAAATCTGATGTTATGATTTAGTTTTTCAAGCAATAAAGTAACTCTGGGATGTTATAACATCTGCCCACTAGATATGTCAGCCTTATGAGAATATTTGGTATTTGGCTCTTCCAGGGCTCCATCTACTGCCATGACTATTGGATTCCCTGGAGATACAGATCTTGATGAGGACAGAAGAGGAGAGACACAGCCGGCAACTCACATCTGTACAGGTATCTCTCCACATGCTTACTTATACACCTTATTCCCTTAAAAAGTCCTCTTTTCAGCTGACATATTATGAGATGTATCTTGTGCTATTAGTGAAGGATCACCACTCATTCAGACTGCGGACAAAATTACGTGAATAATTCTCCTTATCTTGTAGACAATTCAGGAAAAAGCACCTCCAGTCATAGGTCTGGTTCTGTCCTGGATGAACTGGGAAAGCGCGGCCATTCGAGAACATCCAGCTACGCCAGCCAGCAGTCTAAGCTCTCAGGTCTGTATATGTTACGTAAGTCTTTTTCTCATTTGGTGTCAAAACTCACAACCAATAGAATAGAATCTTTTCGCTCCTATAACCAGAGCTTTTGCTGCAAATAATGCTAATTAATTGAAAGCTGTTTTGCCCATGCCCATGGTTTTGAGAGACTTGAACGGGCATTAATGTTAATCCATCTGGGAATTCTCATAGGCTACAGCACTGATCACTCCCGTCCCTCCAGTATGACAGAGCTCTCTCATAGGAGGAATTTGTCCGTGGGTAGTGCCTCCACAGGGATCGGTAGCTTACCAGAAACCAGTGAGTCCAGCCTACAATCCTCAATGCCCCAGCACTTCACACCATCACACAGTGCCAGCAGGTAAACGCAGACTTGAAAGTGTGTTTAGAGACAATAAATATCTGTGAAAGTCTGTGATATCTGTAGGTGAACATTGTCATTAATAAATGACTGGGACTTTACAGGTTTCCTGTAAAGCAGGACTCAGTTGAATGTCAGCTAAAGAGACTGGATGCTACCAGAATAGACGCTGATGACATCATCGAGAACATCTTACAAGGCCAAGACTTTAGCCACAGTATACTGGACTCTAGTGCTGAAGGTACTCCTTCATTTACAATACTCTGAATGAGTAGCTCAGAACACTAACACTTAATAACATAAATAGCTTTAAAGGTCCCATTCCCCGCGATACCATTTTTCAACCTTTAGTGTAAAGTGGGCAGACGATGTCTAACCATTCTTACGGTGTTAAACAGGCCAACATTTTTCTTGCTCATTTGAAAAATGGGAATAAATATAAAAATTAAATACTACGTGGACACAATTTTTTACTTCAAAGCTTGGAAATTCAAGGATCATAACACATCAAAAAAAACCTTTATATCTAAACACAAACACATACTGCGCACTTCCTCTTAGACCAAAGTGTTTTATGTTTTGAAGGATATGCAGTGAAATTCTGACGTGTGCTCTACTGCAGTTGCACATTACACAAACCACGTTGTGGCTTTGTAAAACGAACGTTTACTATGGTTACCACCATTTCAAACAAACAGATGATTGAATTTCCCCCTTTTCTTCTCTGACTCATAGAAAGACTTTTGTCAGAGGCAAAATTGTTGAACTCACTGTTGCCACAACAATTTGTAACATCTTTTCCCAATTCCTCTCATAAAGGAAACAACTATATATATATATACCTACATATACAGTATATATACACACACATACATATATATGTATAAAGATAACTTTTTGTAAATATACAAACATTATTGGTGTATATGAACACCAGTTCATCTGAAAATATAATATTTTAAATGTAATTGTATAATGTGTGTATATTGCAGAGGAGGGTCTGCGGCTGTTTGTTGGGCCTGGGGGAAGCACTGCTCTGGGTACTCAGCACACCTGGTGAGTACCATTATGTAACGTCCTAAGATCACCTTGGTAACTGGCATCTTCAGCCTAAGGATACACTTTTGTGGAGTTGTCATTGTGGTTTCACATTCTTACCAGTAGATTTTTTTATAAGTATTATGAGCTCTTAAAATATTATTACATTTAAAACAGCACATGTTTATGTAATTCTGTAACATAATGCATTTGCACTCTCTCTCAATTTAATTTCTCATTCCATCGATTAGGGTTGGTGCTGGGACTTTTGAACCGGTGGTTATTAATCCTTAGACTGACTGTCTGTGGGGTAAGGTGATGTAACATCCTGTGTCAAAAGAGGGTACAGTTCAGACGTCTTCGCAGCAATGCTAAACTGCGTGTCTGGCACATCTGTGAGATCTGGGAAACACTTCTTCCCCTTGTGGCCGAATCTGAGAACTTCACATTTTATATGCCTCTTTCAGCAGGTTCTGAAGATGGATAACTACTGTAATCTACAATCTTGTACAACCTACAGCCAAATTATCACAGAATGATATGGTTGTGGTTTTCGCAGTCATTTTTAAAACAGGAAAATGAAATGAGTTATTGTTTTTATACTTGTTTTATATATTGTCTTGTTATTAGGATATTTTTATTGTAATGGTGTGGACTGATGCACTTTAGACGAATTTCAAGAATACTGAATTTCAAGAGTATGACTTGAAATCTTTTGGATAGACTATCTATGGAGGTTACAAATTGTGGCCATGGAGTACAAATTGCATACATTGTCAGTAAAGAATGGACAGACATTCAGCCTGAACCAATCAATTTGTATTTTTATATTTGTTAAAAATATTAAATGGTTATAAATTGTTTACAAATGCAATATAACATGTTTTAAATGTGTTAAAGGTTAAATTTTTATGACCTAGGCTATGAGAATGGCTTTTTCGGAATGGGAAGATTAAAAAAAAAAAAAAAAAAGAAATAAGATAAAAAATATGTGTTTCTTTGTTTGTTATTTAAGAGGTAATAAAGTATATGCCTGATTCCTTAATTTAATATACAGTATTTATTGAATATATTTGTTTATTTTACTGGACACTGCATTACTGATGCATGACTCCACCTGCTAAAGATTGTATGGCGTGAAAAATGTCACTTCTCACGTTTACATCTGTTGTCAAAGCAACCTGCACATAATACTGTATATAATATGCATAGTACTCCGTATAAAGTGTGTTGCATTATACAATTTCATTAGAGAATAGCATATTTAATTTTAAGTATGTATTTTTAGTGCAGTTTTCTGTTGACACTACTATTTGGTTGTTAAACTGTGATCTTTTAAATTCAGTTTACATTTATATCAGATTAAAACACATTTCACATACATTTCAACCTTTCTCTGGGCTAAAATTGAAGGTTAATTAAACAAACAAAAATGCATAGTTGTTTAAACACTGGTATGGTTCCTAGATAAGTATTTTTGTATTTTTAACAACATGTAGGGCAGTGGTACCCAACCTTTTTTCCTTGCCCCCCCCCAAACGTACATATATGACAATCGGAGCCCCCCCCCCAACCCTCCTCATATATGTGTGTGTGTGTGTGTATACACACAGATAATTGCTACCACACACACATATATAGATGGTATATATAAATAAATTAAATGAAATAATTTAGTCATAAATTAAATGGTTAAGATGAGTAATTTAAAATATTTTAATGACATTTTTACTTGAATACTCATGTTCAGGTTAGAGCCGTGAGGGAACGCGAGTGATTAGTGTATAGTCGTTTTGAGAATTACATAAATATTGGAAATTGGAAAAGTTGCTGCTTAAGTTTTTATAATAGCAATTTGCATATACTCCAGAATGTTATGAAGAGTGATCAGATGAATTGCATAGTCCCTCTTTACCATGAAAATTAACTCAATCCCCCAAAAAACCTTTCCACTGCATTTCATTGCTGTCATTAAAGGACCTGCTGAGATCATTTCAGTAATCATCTTGTTAACTCAGGTGAGAATGTTGACAAGCACAAGGCTGGAGATCATTATGTCAGGCTGATTGGGTTAGAATGGCAGACTTGACATGTTAAAAGGAGGGTGATGCTTGAAATCATTGTTCTTCCATTGTTAACCATGGTGACCTGCAAAGAAACGCGTGCAGCCATCATTGCGTTGCATAAAAATGGCCTCACAGGCAAGGATATTGTGGCTACTAAGAATGCACCTAAATCAACAATTTATAGGTTCATCAAAAACTTCAAGGAAAGATGTTCAATTCTTGTAAAGAAGGCTTCAGGGCGTCCAAGAAAGTCCAGCAAGTGCCAGGATCGTCTCCTAAAGAGGATTCAGTTGCGGGATCGGAGTGCCATCAGTGCAGAGCTTGCTCAGGAATGGCAGCAGGCAGGTGTGAGCGCATCTGCACGCACAGTGAGGCGAAGACTTTTGGAAGATGGCCTGGTGTCAAGAAGGGCAGCAAAGAAGCCACTTCTCTCCAAAAAAAACATCAGGGACAGATTGATCTTCTGCAGAAAGTATAGTGAATGGAGTGCTGAGGACTGGGGCAAAGTCATATTCTCTGATGAAGACCCTTTCCGATTGTTTGGGGCATCTGGAAAAGGCTTGTCCGGAGAAGAAAAGGTGAGCGCTACCATCAGTCTTGTGTCATGCCAACAGTAAAGCATCCTAACACCATTCATGTGTGGGGTTGCTTCTCATCCAAGGGAGTGGGCTCACTCACAATTCTGCCCAAAAACACAGCCATGAATAAAGAATGGTACCAAAACACCCTCCAACAGCAACTTCTTCCAACAATCCAACAACAATTTGGTGAAGAACAATGCATTTTCCAGCACGATGGAGCACCGTGCCATAAGGCAAAAGTGATAACTAAGTGGCTCGGGGCCCAGAAGGTTGAAATTTTGGGTCCATGGCCTGGAAACTCCCCAGATCTTAATCCCATTGAGAATTTGTGGTCAATCCTCAAGAGGCGGGTGGACAAACAAAAACCCACTAATTCTGACAAACTCCAAGAAGTTATTATGAAAGAATGGGTTGCTATCAGTCAGGATTTGGCCCAGAAGTTGATTGAGAGCATGCCCAGTCGAATTTCAGAGGTCCTGAAAAAGAAGGGCCAACACTGCAAATACTGACTCTTTGCATAAATGTCATGTAATTGTCGATAAAAGCCTTTGAAACGTATGCAGTGCTTGTAATTATATTTCAGTACATCACAGAAACAACTGAAACAAAGATCTAAAAGCAGTTTAGCAGCAAACTTTTTGAAAACGAATATTTATGTAATTCTCAAAACTTTTGGCCACGACTTTAAGCTGCTCGTTGCACCGGTCTTGCATCTATCACGGAGGAGATCGGAAGCATAAAATGACGAGCGACAGCAGTGTACGACGAGAGAGGAACAGGCCTGGAATTTTGTTATGTTTGTGTGGACTAAACAGTGTTGCCAGATTGGACTAAAGATTTCCAGCCCATCTACAGCTTAAAACCCGCCCATTTAAAAAAATACCAGCCCAAAATACATACTGTTATTAAAACTGTTATAGAATAAAACACCCCATTTTTTTTCTTATTAAACAACCAGACTAACAAATCGCACATTGGAGAGCACCAGGCTCGCCCCAAGTATATCCAGTGCATCTTTTTTTTTTATATAAATGATAATTTTAATAAAACACAAGGTCTACATCGGAAATCTCAGAAGGGGACAACATTTTTTATTGTTCTTGTGCTACTATTGTCAGAACTACAGTTCTTTTCTAATAGGCCAATTCTCAAATCATTTCATTATACTTTTCTTTTTGTATTAGTAGGCTACTTACAAATTTGTGCTTAATTACCAACTAATTATTTTTTTAATATTATCATTATTAAAATTATTATTATTATTTAACTTATAGACCACTGGGCGAATCAACATGAATTCTCGTTTTTTCCTTCTTTTAATTTTAAATAAAATAATGACTGAATGATACACTGAATCGTCACTAGACACTATATCAGCTATTACGTTTCAGAAATGATCAAACATCAGAATTGTACATCAAAATAAAACTGTAGGCTAATAGCATAAACACGCTTACCTTTTAATATGAAGTTAACGTAGATAATCCCCGCAGAACTGATGAAAACGTCTTTATTATAGAACAATTCTAGAACTATTTAATAATAGGACCAACTTTGTACAGTCACAACCAGTTTGATTAATAGATCGTTGAGTCAAATCTCTCCAGCAACTGCCTGGGAGGTTTGAATGTTGCCGAGGTAAACCCATTTCTGACCAGGCCAGTGCGCACATCCATGATGCTGGAGAGTAAAGGTAGTCCCATGCGATTCCTAGTGTCATCTTTTAAAAGCGAGACGAGGGAAAATGCCCGCTCAACATGGGCATTGGAAACAGGCAGAACAAGAAGTCTTATGGCACCTTGTGCCAATTCCTGGAAACACTTGTGCCCCCCTGCATCTTTAAACGCTTCGACTTCGAGCCAAAACTTGTCAATTTCCTGATCATCAGAGAAGTTTGCGGTTGCCACATTCCTCCACTGCGTTTCTAATGTACCAATGGGGCACGAGAAAAGATCAGCTGGCAAGTCCTTTACTCCAGGCCTATTTATAGTGGACATAACAGATTTCGGGCAGAAGAGCTCCAGTTTGCTCAGGATTTCCATTGAAGCAGGTAAACGCAATTGGTACTGCTTTACAAGTTCTTTTAGAAAATCCATACAACGCGAAGAAATTCTCTCCTTCATGTCTGGGGCTAGCCTACTTTCCTCCAGTTTGTCCATAAATGTGGTAACCAGGTCCGCATCCAGAGGGGATAGGAATATGCCAGACTGTGTGAGGTCAAGTTCACGGAGCTGCTTGTGATTACGCAAGACGCTCGGTTTGAGAATGCGTCTCACAGTTGTCATGTACAGCCTTTCCAAGTCTCTAAACACACCGAGAGAGTTTCCTGTTTCTAATTGAAAGCATTTATTTACAGCTTTGATTTCCATCAGAACAGGCTGAAGAAAGTACATGTAAAGGAGATTAGTTTTGTCAATGTACATTTCCTTTAAAAGCCGAGCAGTATAGCAGTGTTCTGTACTTGAAGCCATGTTAAAGTGCAGTGTGAGGGCATCTTTTTGATCCACAATGCGGTTAATGCAGTCAGCCATCACAAGCCAACGGGTACAGCCTGGACTTATTAATTTCAAGGGCCAGCCCCCGTTATTGATAGTCTCTTATATGTTCTTGTACTCATACTGCCGCTTTGCTGAATGTGCGAACCAGTTGTAGGTTTCTCTAACCATGTATTCTATGTTGCTTGGAAGAAGCTGCATTGCTTTATTTGCAACAATGTCAAGTGAATGGCAAACACAGCGAATAAGCTGCAGGTTTGGCTGTATTTGTTTAAGTAGGGTGAAAACCGAGTGGTTTCTTCCAATCATTACGCTGGCACCATCTGTGGCAATGCCCATCATGTTTCTAATCTGGAGACCGTTCTTTGATAGAAAAGCGACAACAGTGTCTGATATGGCTTTAGCATCAGCATCTGTCAGCTCCACAAGTCCAAGATATGTACTTACAAACTTGCTGTGTTTTTTTGAGTGCAAAGAAGTTTGTTCACGGATATGTCAGTGCTTTCATCGAGATACAGGGAATATGGAGACTCCCCAATATCCTCCACAAGTTCTTCTCTGAAGTGTGGCGCGAGGACAGATTTGATAATGGCTGTACACTTTGTCCAGTGCATTTGGAATGTTCCCATCTCATCTTTCAAAATGTCTGACAAATCGTCCACCGCATTTATTGAACTGTGACAAGCAATGTAAGCAGCAATTCTAATTTCACGGCGCTTTTGGTCATCTTTGATCGGACACTGCCCTGCTGCTCCCGCTGACACAGTAAAAGTTTTTATACTTGGTGCACAACGCGATTTGTGTTTTTTTGTATTAGCATGCTCTTTCAAATCATTTAACTGTGCTCTGATTTCTGATTGACAGTATTTACAAAATGCCTTTGTATCATCACCTACCACATAATCCATGTTTTTAAAGACTGGTCGCTCTCCCATTCCTTTCTGTAGGACTTTTTATATTTACCCCACTTTGGCATGATGATAATGATGAATGATGATCACTGATGATGATAATGCAGTTTTGACGATATAACGAATTAGCCTACATCAACCCGCCAATCAAGCTTGAAGTCTGATTGGACAGGATTCCCCTGAACCTTATTGGCTAACCTGAACGATACCTAATTTAAACATCATCCTACATTATATAATTTATTTTATAGTTAGTTTTCATTAAAAAAATAATAAAGAATACTGTTTATAGTCAAAAATAAAAACCCGCCTGTTGCATCAAAAACCAGCCCAAATTTTAAAGACCCGCCCAATGCATTTTTTCCGGTCGGACGTGACCAAAAGGAGCCCCCCAATCTGGCAACACTGGCTGCCGGGCATTCTACTTACGTTTTGTGTTTTGTTTATTTTAATAAAAGTTGCCTCCTTCCTTGGAACGTTTCTCTGCTATTTTTCCTTGTGATTTTTTATGTTGATAGGAACGCTGACACCTGACAGATATGGAACGCGAACGGGGACAATGCTTTTAACACGAAACGCGGGAAATTTGGACGCGTCAACACGATCAATTTGTACGCGTAAATACGATTGTTGAGTTCGGGTAATCGCGTCAGACCGTACACCAGCCAATACCATTGCTCTGTTTAAGATTATATTTGCATTTGTGATGCGATGGCACGTTGCTTTATACGTATATAAACATCAGACGACCATTTTTTGCGTGAGAGATGATGCGCTGTTAGTTAATCAAATACCTATGCCAACGTCACACGAAACATTTGTACGCGAATGAGATCGCCATTATACGTTGGCATGTACGTAAGCAAACGTAGAAGTTCTGAGTTGATACGTTGGTTGTGATGTCAGTCCTATGTCATGGGTTGTCATCTCATCTTTCGTCCCAGAATCCCCGTTTTATCTTTTAAATGGTCAAAGAACCTTTACGGACCGCATTGGATTGGCTTCCTCTTATAAAACAGGGTGATTTTAATATTACCAAGCAATATACAGCGTCATATTGCCTTACGTTTACTTTGAAATTTGCCCTGCACATTACATATAGACAGGTCTATGAAGAGATATACAGTATGGTGGTCAAAAGTCATATACCTGATTCTTAATACAGTGCAGTGTGACCTGGAAAAATGATGACAGTGTGTGTGGTTTTGTGATAGTAGTTTAAGGGTTTAAAGTTGTCCTGTTCCATTAAACTGTTCCCTGGTCTTTGATTTTTCAGCACTTTCTGCATGTTTGACCAATGTCCAGCTGTGACTATACAATGTTAGATTCATCTTTACAGACTGACAACAAGCACTCATACACAACTTTTATATGTCAGTGTGTAAAGATCAACTCAACATCAGAGTTACTGCTGGACAGAGGTCGGACATGCAGAAGATGATGAACATCAAAGAACATGTGCAGGACCAGGAGGATTTCTCTGAAGATCATTGCACAAGTTAAATGGCTCATAAACAAAACTCTTAGACAACAGTCAGATAACACAATGACTATTATTCATTGTCCAGGTACATCAAACAGTATTATAAGAATAAGCAATATGTAAACTTTTGAACGTTGTAATTTTTTATATATTCAGTTATTATTCTGTTTTGTGTAATATATGTGAAATAATTAGTTCAGGGCAGTACCAAAATAAAAATAAATCTTTAAAATTGCACTTATTTGAATAAATTAAATTTCAAAAGTTTTTAGGATTTTGCAAGGTGTATGTAAACTTTCGCCCACTGTGTTTATTCCATATGATATCATAAAAGAAATGATGACAAAGAAAACCAAACACTCTTTTATTTAGTCAATTTTTTAATATCAGAATCAGAACGAGCTTTATTGCCGAGTATGTATGTTTGCACATACAAGGAATTTGTTTTGGTGACAGGAGCATCCAGTACACAGAAACAGCAACAACAGTACACAGAGACCATAACACAATAGAATACAGTACACAGATGATTTATATAAGGGCCTATGGGTATAAATATTAAGAAATACAATATAATAAACATAAGATATAGACGTAGAGAGTAAAGCTATGTGTGTATGTAAATATGCACAAGTAAAAACTAAGAATCAACTATTGTAAAAGAAGGTATGTGCTATGTACAGCAGAATTAAATATAATTTACATAAAAAGTTGTATAAAAATAGATAGTGTAGTATCTGCATGATATAATTAATATTGCACTTAAGTATTATTGCACAGAGTTATTAATTGCAGGCTGGGTAAAAAACATTGAACTGTTCAAGAGGTAGATGGCGTGAGGGAAGAAGCAGTTTTTGTGTCTGGTTGTTTTGGTGCTCAGTGCTCTATAGCGTTCTATAGCGCCGACCAGACGGCAGTATTGTGAAGAGATGATGGCTTGGATGTGAGAGTTCCAGGTTGATTTTCTGAGCCCTTTTCCTCACTCTGGATGTATACAGTTCTTGGAGGGTGGGTAGGGGAGCACCAGTGATCTTCTCAGCAGTCAGAACCATCCTCTGTAGTTTTCTGATGTCTGACTTTGTGGCTGAGCCAAAACAGACAGTGATGGATGTGCAGCGGACAGACTCTATGACTGCTGAGTAAAACTGTTTTAACAGAGTTTGTGGTAGGTTAAACTTCTTCAGCTGATGTAAGAAGTACATCCCCTGCTGAGCTTTTTTATAGCAATGGAGCCAATGTGATTGTCCCACTTCAGGTCCTGAGAGATGGTGGTGCCCAGGAACCTGAAAGACTCCACTGCTGCCACAGTGCTGTTCATGATGCAAATAGCTGGAAGTTATTAAGATAAGCCCCGGAAAGGTTGTCCTTTTAGGGCTGCTCATCTCTCCTTGAGTCAGTACAAAGGTCTCTATAATGTCTTTTGTATTCTAACATGCCTTTAATTGCTCCCTTATCCACATAAGTGCATTTTGGACATAATGGTTACATTGAAGCATGAAAAAGATAGTTTAATCCTTTTTTAATAAATACATTTTATTTGATAAATATCTTCTTTAAAATTCTGTATTAAGACGTATATAAGACATAAGTGATGTTATAGGCTGTAATATGTTTTTGTAGTGACCTTTAAGTTGTATATAAAAGCGTAAATAAATGAAAGTTATACACCATACAACACAGGATAGAATATAAATATATGTATGGCACAAAATAATCAATTAAATAACAGCGATATATAATAAGTGATTTGAATTTATCGATTGACCTCAAATTGTCAGCAGTTCAACTAAAACAGAAAGATTAGTATGTCACGTATCAAAATAAGAGTCATAATATTACGCGCTAAAAAAATGACCTGTTTACACTTCAAATAACACGCAAAAAAACTTCGCGTTAAGACGGAAGAAACGTTCGCGTTTACACTAAAACAAAAAGTCACGTTAAAAATTGTCAAGTTGAAGCGTCCAAATTTCACGCGTTTCGCGTTATACATATTATCCCCGTTCGCGTTCCATAGACAGACGACAATTCTGACGTCAGTATCATAGCGAGAACAGCCAATGTCAGTGCGTCCAACTACCGCAAAGCCTTGTGTGAATGTCTGCCGATGGAGCCAGATAATTAAAATAATTGTTTTATATAAGATATAACTATTTTTGACTGCATTATCTTATGATTTTTATATAAAATGATTTGTGTTACATTTAATGCAACTTTAATTAACCTCAATGTATGTCAGCTTTCATTTAAAAAACTACTTAAAACCCATCTCTTCTGTGAATACTGTGAAAAAAAAACACTAACCCTTTATCTCAACAGGTAGTGGTCTAGCTTTTGTTGAAAGCAGTAACTTTGTATTGGCACCTAATGTATTATGGCTCCTGTATGAACTATCGCTTATTGCTCCTAAACTCTTTGTAAGTCGCTTTGGATAAAAGCGTCTGCTAAATGACTAAATGTAAATGTCAGCTCCCGCGCCACTCATGTGAACCCTGGCGCACCCTAATGGAGTCGCGGACCCCAGGTTGGGAACCACTGATATAGGGGATGTACCCAGCAAGGACATCTGAATTCCGCAGTTCAGCTACGAGCCATATTTACGTTTCAGAGCGTGTTGCCAAATCCTCCGAAAAAAATATTTTCTAGGCCAAACAGATTCATATTTTTCCTCATATCTGCAAAAGTACCGCGTATATGTCATTGAAACAGCAACTGTGCTTGAACATTTTTATCAAAACGTCTTCATTTCTTTAAAATTGACAAGTGCTAAATATATACTTATAAAATCCACCAACCCTCATTTCGGTGTAGAGGTTAATTTTCTGTGAAACACTTGGCAACCCTTCGGGTTTCCGTCAGTCCCACCCCCACCGCCCGCCATCTTGTCCCCTCAGCTCGACGCTACAGACAGCCGCCTCGCGTGCCTTTTGAAACGTTTTGCTAAACAACGGTCAAACGGTCCTATACTGGTTTCGAATGAATTAAGAGACTCGGTCCCGCCGCTCGCGTACCTCGTCGACCGCGTATACGGGATATTCTCGAGGGGAAACTGCCGTTTTCAGTGGTTTTGTTTTTTTAATGGCGTTGTGAAGAAGCGACTATGGCGGTTAGTCAACAGCAGCAGCAGGCCGCAAGCAAGCCGGCCGGTGGCAAACACGGCAACAATTTGCCATTATGGGGAAACGAGAAGACGATGAATCTGAACCCGATGATTCTGACTAACGTGCTGGCGTCGCCGTACTTCAAGGTCCAGCTGTACGAGCTCAAGACATACCACGAGGTGGTGGACGAGATTTACTTCAAGGTGCCGAAACAAAACCGGGCCGAGCGCTGCGCGTGAAGCCCGCCTTTTCTTTAAGTATTCTTGTTTCAAATATTGGCATTTTGAGTATTATTTGTTGGTAGACATTTTATTGTTATGCTTCAGTACTGTAAATAAAGTTGTTTTAGGACTGAAGTGAACCGTAGTCGATAATATCAAGTCGCTAAGGCTAACGTTAACATTCGAAAGTTAGCAATTTTGTAGAATTTTTGCTTGGCAACCACTGTCGTCATGGGGGAAACAAAATGGCAAATGTTGTAGAATCTAAGTACACTGTTAGAAAGAGTTTAATGCATTTACCTTATTACGGCTACCATGCGACAGTATGAATATTGGAGGTGAAACGTTAATATTGAGTTAACTTTGTCGTGATGTAAATACGTTACGTAAGTTCTAGTAAAAAGTGCAATACGTGTCTGCTAAACCAGAAATGATGGATAAACTTGTGTGTTTTGTGTGCAATTTGTGAGGTGGCAGTAGGCGTGGGCTGGTATGAGATTTTGGCGGTATATTAACCTTGATCAAAAGATCGCGGTGTCGCGATATTACTATTAAAACACTCAAATGTGTTATTTCCAAATATCTGCGTATACACATTTCAACTGGACACAATACATTTAAGTTTGAACCCACATATAGAACCTGTGTGTAAAGTAAAAAAGAATGCCTTATAATTTCGATACTGTTTCAAAAAATATATTTTAGTCATGTACATTAGACATAAACATCAATAATTGAATTGCATGATTTAATTATTTATGTTTCTGTAAACACAGCTCATACCTTAGAAACGGTATCACAGAAAGTTTTAGTGGATTTGAGATCTTAACTCTCTTAAACCTCGGCATACCTTGGAACTGCTATTCGGCCCATGCGGCATATATTTTGAAATAATATCGTGGTATTGTGACTTGACCATTTAGAGCAAATGAAAGTTCACCTCTGATCATCTCTATTCTGTTCACCTAGGTCAACCATGCGGAGCCATGGGAAAAAGGCAGCAGGAAGACAGCGGGCCAGACGGGAATGTGCGGAGGGGTAAGTAGAAGTACGTGCCTCGAAACCTCCTCACGTCCATCCTCCCATCCTCTTTGCTTTAATTAAAGAAAAAGGGAGAACATTGTCTTGAATATTTATAAATTTAAAGGCTTGTGGTGTTTGTCTTGCAGGTCAGAGGAGTCGGGACGGGTGGGATCGTGTCCACAGCGTATTGTTTGCTGTATAAGCTGTTCACACTGAAACTGACTCGCAAACAAGTGATGGGTCTCATCACACACACAGATTCGCCCTATATTAGAGCACTAGGCTTCATGTACATAAGGTACCGTTCTGAACCGGCTGTTTACATCTACTTGACCAAATACAAATAATGTATTATATTGGAATCAGGATGATAACCCTGTACAGTAAATGTTTCTAGAATATTCTTATGTAATTTGGTTAACATGCATCTATTTAATTGTTTTTCAGGTATACCCAGCCTCCTCCTGACCTGGTTGACTGGTATGATGAGTTCCTGGACGACGAGGAGGTATGTCGCCACGGGTAATGCCTTCATCTCTCTTTTATTTATAATGTCTATGAACTAAGCCAGAAAGCTTGGGCAAAATGCTAATTGTGATGCACATTGCTGTCCTTCAACCTTTGATCTCATTTGGTTTAATGTTCTCCTGTGTTATACAGTTTCCATTGCTGCTGTATTTTTGGTGGCACGTTGACCCAGGACATCAGATTGATTTCTTGCTCTTATAAAAGGTCTTAAAAGATCAGCTTATACATTTTACAGAAACTCTTCATAGTTGAGCTATTATGTCAGATTCCCTAAAGTACTTGTATGTGTGGTTACATGTGAATTCTGTCGTTGCATGCAAGATTCACTTAGTTTGGATAAGACTGCGTCTATGCTAGTAAGTTTCTCTTCATAGAAATGAGATCAACTATTACCTCAAAAGGGTTTGAGAATATCTACTTTAAAAACAAAAAATAAAGGAGATTTCATTTGTATTGAGCAGACAAGCTGCCAGGCCTAGCGGTGGTTATGTATGTCTCTGGCTGACTGCCCTGTTCTCTCCCCCAGATGTTCCTTGTGATGCGGGTGGTTTGGATATAGGGGGGCTCCACTCTCTTGGCTGGCGTTCGTGAGTGCAGTTAGCCAAACTCAGCCGCCCACTCCACCCCTTCACACCTACCGGTTCAGCATATATGTCAGCTGACCTTCGCCCTTCTCTGCGCCATCTATTTTCAGTCAGTACATAGTAAGAGATATTGTGGAAGCTAATTGTTTTAAGGCTTGGTCATGTAGTATATATTATTATGTAGACATAATATATATATTATGTCAAGCTGTGCCACGTTTTGAACAAAATTACGCAAGGTGCATACGGTTAAAAATGTATTCATGTGTATTTTCGTTTTTACGTAAGGGCATGTTAAGATCAATGCCTGTTTGTGTAATTCCATCTTATTGTTGGCCACTTTCAATTGCAGAACAAATGACTGATGGGTGACATAAGCCTAAGAATAGTTTTCTTCTACAAAATAATTTTTGCATGATATAACCCAAAGTCATTTTCGTATTGGTCAGCATAAAAATAAGTTACAAATAACTTGGTGTACTTTAAATATTGAATATTAAGTCAGGTGAGAGCAGAGGTGAAGACTCAGTATTTGGTCATCACAAGTAAAGCATTTTATTCAGGACCGGTGATATTGTTGCTTTAGGGCTCGTGAGCAGCGTGTTGTCATAGGCAGCATGGATGTGTCAAAAGTTTGTGTGTTCACATGTGTGAAAATGTGGTGTTCATGCTGTTTCTTCCTGACTGTCTGTAATCAGGAGTTGGATGTGAAGGCAGGAGGAGGGTGCATGATGACAGTCGGAGAGATGCTCCGCTCCTTCCTGACCAAACTGGAATGGTTTTCAACGCTGTTCCCACGGATCCCCGTTCCTGTTCAGAAGGCAATCGACCAGCACATGAAGAGCAGGCCGCGTAAACCACCTCAAAGAGACGAGCAGGAGGAGGAGGAGGCGGCACCGGCCGATCCTGGAAGGCATGGAGATCGCCGCAGTTCCAGGTACAGTCGCTGTATGTGTGTTTGGGTGTGCTGCACATCATCAGATATCAAAATATTTGTGTAGATCTTAAATATTTGTGTAATGGGGTCCTTTTGTTAGTCACCATATTGTTTATAAACAGTGTTTTTGTTGTTAGTCACTTACTGCTCCATGTGTCAATGTCTGGTTTTACATTTAAGTACATTTTTACAGTAGATTTGTAGAGTTTTAGATATGAGGTCTTTAAATTTGTCCTTTCTAGCAGAGTGCCCCTGTAGAAATAACCTAGAGTGGTCTGATTTTGTGGATTTTTTAGCCCATGTATTTGTGTTGGTTACCCTACATAAAGACTGCACATAGTTTCTATTTATCATGTGATCAGGACCTTATTATACAGTACTTCCTTAACACCAGCTAGCGTTTGAGACAATCCATTGACTAATATATTTTGTAGTTTTGGCATCAACCAGATTCTCTGAAGTGTTCGTTTATGTTCAGGACTCCCAGGAAAAGTCCAAGCCCCAGGAGGTCCCAGAACCGTTCCAGAAGTCGCAGCCACCAAAAAGAAAGACGTGGCGCTAGCTTCGACCATGAACTGGAGAGGGAAAGAGACAGACAGCGCAAAGATAGAGAGGGTAAGGATCGTGATAAAGATAGAGATAGGGACAGAGAAAGAGATAGGGAGAGGGAAAGAGACAGGGACAGACAACGTTCCAAATCACCTGAGCGAACTGCAGAACGTAAACGCAGCAGGGAGAGACGACGGAGTCACAGTGCCAGCCGCGAGCAAAGAAACGAGAGGAAGGATAAAGAGAAAGAGCGGGAGGGAGAAAGCGAGCGTAGTCGCAGGAAAGACAGAGAACACCACAAAGATCGAGGGGACCGGGAAAGAGAGGGTGAGCGCTCGAAGGACAAGAGGGGCAAAGATGTGGACGAGAGAAAACACAAAGAAGAAAAGGAGGATAAAAAACACAGAGAAGAAAAGGAGGATAAAAAACACAGAGAAGAAAAGAGGAGCAAACGTTCAAGGAGTAGAAGCAAAGACAGGAAGCACCGAACGGAGCGATCTAGCAAGAAACGCTCTCGCTCTGGCAGTAGGACCAGACAGGAAACAGGAGATGAAAGAAGCAGGAAGCAGGAAAGCAGCCATAGCAAGGAACGGTCACACAAACGCAGTCGTAGCAAAGAGCGCTCACACCGTGGTGAATCCAGTAATGGTCGAGAAAGCATAAAACAGGATCATCACCGAAGCCACAGTCCTGAAGCAGGAGAGAGAGCAAACAGTGTTCATGCAGAATCCCCCTGATTCAGGTCCTTCTTCTCTCTCAAATTCTTCACCGTAACTCATTTTCTTTTGTCTTATAGTGCACCACTTGTGTTCAAGTAAACAAATGGAAACGCCTGGAGTTTTGGTTCCTTTGCACCTCTATCCACCACTGGTGTAGATATCAGTGTTTTTTGTTCTGTTGCCCATAAGTGTCGGGACTGAAAGTGGCATTTTAAAATCCTTTTTTAATTCTTGTTTTCTGGTTTCACACAAATGGCTTTGTACATAGAGCTCAGAGAATGTTTTAAATTTGAACAGAGTCGAGTTTGTGGCACAGAGCTGCTGTAAGCTATGCTGATATTGTGCTGTTTGGTTCATTGCTCTGTTGCATCTCGTTTTCTAATAAAATTCTTGTATGAAACTGAGTTGGTCTGCTGTATGTTTTTCGTGCCAAGCCATTCAATGTCAATGAAAACGCACCTTGCTTAATTTGATTGGAAATGCAGCTGATTTTGTGTATGGTCATTTATTTTACATGTGCTTTACATTTTTATGCATAATTTATAACAAATCGCATGCAGAAATGCTCTTGATATTTACTATAAATCTGCTCATGTACAAAAAACAGGAATATATATTTGTTTTTAAATATTTGGCATTGCATCTAAAGTACACAAAAAGTAAATCCTTCAGCCAGAAAAATATTCTTTAAAGCTATAGTGTTATAGTGCTTCATCCCTTGAAGTTGTTCTACCCTTAACTTTAAAATCATATAAAGTGAACCTTGAACCACAATACATTATACATGCAGAAGTATAGTATTACACTAATTCTTGCAGGAATTCTTTAGAAGCGAGAGGTTGGTTGCGATGATTTATGAACATGCACTCCGTTTAAGCAGGCCTGTGTGAAAAAAGAATGGATTTACTATTAAAATATTTTTAAAATTTATTACACCTTTAATATTTTCTGCTTGAGATGAGCATCACCTTACCCATCTCATTTTATGACGAGTCTCACCTCCTCCTGAGACCTGCTGTGACTGCAACAGGATAGACAAGGTCAAAGGTCACACAATTTCACCAGAGCAAGATGTGCAATGAATGACAACCACAACTCACCTGAATATAACCGATCTTATGTTTGCAATAAAAATCACAAAAAAAGATTACCAATCAAATGAGTGTTGTTCTCTCTAAATTTAAATACTCACCCAAAACAGGCAACGAGTCTTCACTCGCTCCAGCTGAGTTGCTTGCAGTTACGACGATGTGACCGCTGCTGATGTTGCCGACAGAGCAAAGGAGCTGTGAGGTCATGCAGAGCCTAGTCCTGCCAGAGAAGGTGACCCCATAGACGGTGTAGTTTGTAGCATATATGGATGCATTCCAAGCCACAGTCGTCGCTGCAGAGTATGTCACGTTTACAGGGGCACAAGGCACTGGGGGAAAAAGACAAACATTGTCATTAATGGGGTCTTAAACATTTGTCCATTATAAATGTAGGTGTAAACATCATTCACCTGTGGTACCAGAGACAGCGGTGGACTCGACGCTGGAGCCTGCAAAGTTCCTTGCCCTGATGGTTGCGTTGTAGGAGGAGCCACATGGGAGGGGAATCTCAAAGAATGTACGGCTCGTCCAATAGGAAGCAACTTCAAATAGCGCCTGGGGGTTTCCCAAAATTCCACCGTTGACTTGCAGGAGGTATTCAGAATTAGGACAGTTCCCAGCAAACCAGGATGACCTTAAGATCTGAGTATCATTTGATAACTGACGAGGAACCGCTCTCAACCCAGCTGGAGGACAGGGAGCTAAGAAACAAAAACAAAGTAATTTGTATTACATGCAGATGCAGATTGCATGTAGATGATCATGATGCTAACATTTTTTAATTTACCTGCTCCTCCAATTAAACTGTCACTGTATGAACTGTTGCAGATGCCATCTGAAGCCTTGACTGTGAAGTTGTACACCGTGCCACACACTAAGCCCTGCAGACTGCAAGATGTGTTGGTGCTGTGACAGTAAATTGTCGTGCCATTGTCGGACTGAGCAAGTCCCACGTAGGACACTGCTCCTACACTCCCCGTCCACGATAGTGAGGCACTTCTGTTCCCACAATGCATCCCTAAGGTCAGGTTGGCAGGCTTACATGGCACTGCGAAATAAACACATCGTAATATAAGTAGTTGTAATACACAACCTTAAAAGACATGCTGTTGCTAACAGGAGAAATAGAATGTGGCTCTCTATCCACGCTCTTACTGGTGTTAAAGGTGATGTTTGAACTGGGCACGCTGGTGCAGTTCTCATGACTTGCTGACACGGAGAGATAATAGGTGTTGCCGCAGCGTAGATCGGTCAGTGTGAAGTTACTGTCCACGGTGCGGTTTGTCAGTCTATCTCCACTTCTGCCGACCACGGTAAGTGCATACTCCCGCGCCACGTAAGAAGGCTGCCATGACACGAACACATTGTTTGTCTGACATTCTGTATGGGCTTCTACAGCTGTGGGCTGACAGGGGGCTGTGAAGAATCAAAGAAATCAAAACATTTGTTACAAATACTATTTATTAATCTATAGACTGTGGTTGTCGAAAACTGTTGGGTTTCTGCACAACGGCCGGTTGCTATGGTGCTCAGGGATGGCTGCCTACTAGTCTTGTGATGTCACTGGTGCTTTACCTGTGCTTATCTTGTAGGGTGGGCTGCGGAGGCTGCTGCAGCGGTTGGAGGACGCAGCCACAATGATTGTGTACTCCATACCGCATTGCACATTTGTAAGGTTACAGGAAGAGGCGGAGCTATTGCAGGAAAGGAGGGAACGGTCCTGGTCCTCTGCTGTTGCAATGTAGAGAGAACTTCCTATCTGCGCTCTTTGCCATTGTACTTGGATCTCGCTACTGTGGCAGTTAGCCACTGCTACGATGGATGACAAACCACAAGGTGCTACAGATGGAGAGAGACGCATATGTTAGCCACATTTTACATGATTAAAGTTTTTGTAAATTTTGAAATGAAACTTCCTAGTACTAGCTTCCTATATCCAACGTGATGCGCTTACCCGTCTCCAACTGGAAACTGGTGCTGGGCGTGCTCTCGCAGGCAGTGTTGGATGCAGTGACGGTGAAGTTGTAGCTCTTTCCGCAGCCTAGGTCAGGTACACTACAGGTGGTGTTTGTGGTGGAGCAGTTGGAAGTATCACCATCGTCCCCTACAGCTAGCACAGTGTACGACTCTGCACCATTGTTCACATTCCATGATACCCATGCAGAGTTCGTGATACAGTCTATGGTACCGTTAACCCCTTGAGGAGCGCACGGAGCTATGGGAAATCAGAAACAATTTAAGAACTCATTCAACTTAAAAGACAAAAATAATGTTTGATATTGACAGCTGCAGTGTCCGTTTGCTGTCATTAGGTTTTTTGCAGTGATAGTGAACGGGGACTGAGCTTCAACATACAATTGTTTCAGGAAATGTCAGTCACAGAGAAAGTCACAAAGTTTTGGATCTTCGGATGCCTTGCACTGCTGCTAAATACCTGTTACCTGTAGACTATGGCAGACTTGGGTTACTAACAAGTTCTTGCAATATATCGTTCTCATTGATTGATCGGTCCACTCCGTGCCGATCCAGGCCACCCGGTACGTAAATTGTTTAATTTGCCACCGCTAGGCTATTAACGGAAATCTTTAGTATGTAAACTCAAACGGGTCACGCTCTGCATTGGTCACACAAGAGACTGAGCTATAACGTCACTGCACCCATTCTATTAGCTTGAGTTAGAAAACCATGCTGAAAATTTCCAGCCGAGAATAGTTTTTAAACGTGCCTTGTCGTACCAGGCTCACGTGGAAACATAACTGTAACCGTTTCAGACCGTGCTTAAAACGGTTTGGCGTGATGGTGGAAAAGCGCTCAAAGATCGAACCCTTTGACTGCTGGCCTGTGGTCTAGAAAATGACCGGGACTATACAAGTATTCTGTATTATGGTGCATCATGCATTACGTATTATGGTGCATTATGAAAATAAAACCTTTTGGGGAAAATAATAGTGGTTTTATTTTAACACTCTACCATACATTATTACCTGATGGAACCATTATTCTGACAAAAAACATCTCTAGTGGCGAGCACCCTACCTGAGGCGATAAGGCTGCTGCTGGGTTGACTCTGACAGCTGCCCCTCACTGCCACCACACTGAGGTTAAATCTTTCATTGCAGGGCAGATTGTTGATGGAACACTGCGTCCCTGTGCTGTTGCATGAAGAAATCACACCAGTGCTGTTCGCCACCAGGGCCACTCGGAACTGGTCGGCATTCACCGTTGGGCTCCAGCTCACCTGCACGGACCCCAGGGTGCACTGCACTTGGGCGGATACGTTTTGAGGGGGGCATGGAGCTGAGAAAGAAAGGAGACGAAATGTAATACTTACAAAAATAGGTTGATTTCAGATTTTCTCAGATATGTTTCATTTCACATGTATGCATTTGACAGGTGCGTTGATCCCAAAAAGCAACACAGTTTCACTGATAAAGTAAAACCTTCAATCATACCTGTCTGCACTTGTGATACGCCACTCTTCACGCTCTGACAGCCATTGGCCAGTGAGTAGACAGAAACATTGTAAATCTGACCACAATGCAATCCTTGCAGATCACAGGAGGTGGTGCTTGAGTTACAAGAGGAGGAATGACCGTCAGCGGAAACGGCCCCTGCCACGTAAGACTGCGCCCCATTTGCTTGCCCCCAGGACACGGACACCACCCCGTAATTTTGAGTGGTGCAAAACAAAGATGTAAGTATGTTGCTGGGTGCACATGGAGCTGAGAAAGACAGTAGAAAGAAGTTTATTTGGATAATACCACCTCATAGTGTTTATGTTTGGGGTAAGTTATTGTTTGCAGCTACTGAGTGAAATATTTAATTTAGTGATTATATATTTTGTAGCCTTTAAATAATGGTATAATATACATATAAAATATATGCAAAATAGTATGAAAAATGCCATTTGTTTTGTGTTCAGGTACACAAAAGGCGCAGTGGCCTCACCTGATTGGAGAACAAGGAGTACGTTGCTGCTGTCACAAGCCCCATCCAGAGCGGCGACGGTCACATTGTAGATCTGACCGCAGTGCATGCTGGTTAATATGCAGCTGTCGTTGGAACTAGTGCAGTTGATGCGATGTCCATCAGAGCCAATGGCTCTGACTATGTGACTTGTGACTCGATCGCTTGGCTCCCAAGTTACAACTGCAGTGTTTGCGCTACAGCTCATCCGGACGCTAACATTCTGTGCCTTACACGGTACTGAAATGAAACAACATATGAAGAATTCCCATGCTTAACAATTGGCAATTGGCAATTGGCAATGCAGGTGACCAATGTTAAACAGATCAAAACATTCGCAAAGACTTCCGACAAATATACCATTAGCCTTGTGAGTGGTAGTCTATACAGTATATTGATTGTATTATTATTATTTATTAAGATAGTGTATTAAAGCTATGTGTTTGGTTTTGTAGGTACCTGTACTTAGGACGACCGGTTGACTTGGTGCGGTTACGCAGGTCCCGTCAGACGCACTGACGGCTAGACTGTAGTTCATCCCACAGAGCAGGTCTGAGAAAACACATGCTGTTCCAGTGCTGTTACACACTGAGGCATAGCCAGCATCACCCTGAGCAACAGCTGAGTAGGAAACAGCTCCCACGCTTTGATTCCAGGACATAGACACATTTTTAGATGCGCAGTCCACACTGCCCTGCACGTGAGCAGGTACACACGGTGCTGCAGACAGACAATGAAAATATATGAGCATGTGTTTCGAGTTTATTGAAAACAAAAAATTTGTCATCCCATTATCCTGTTATCTATAATGTTCATTTCTCTGCAGTCCACTACAGAATAATTTGTTGTTTGAGTTAAGGATGACCACAGAATTGTGTGGTTTATTTTGAAATGTCTATTTTGGTCATTTTTGGTATTAGACAGGTCCCAGTCGCTGTTCAACTAACCCTACAGGAAAAAGTACATCTGCTTTTGTGGACAACCATTCAGTTTTGTAATGACATAAGGGTGAGTTAAAACTAAAGTGACAGAATTTTAATTTTTGGGTAAAGATAATTTAAAAGTGTGTATTTAGAATAGCAGATATTTTCAGTAAAGACTCAGAGTTGAGTCAAAGATGACTCAGTAAGAAAATCCTTGTTACTCAGATTACGGAACAATCGTCAACACATGCTGTTTTATACTATTTTCAGGATTTTATTTTGTTTTATACTGTTTTAAAATAAGGATTCGGTTTTACACTATTTTCATTGGGTATAGACCATTTTGCAAAACGTAAACAGCACCGGTCCAGAAGCACCCTCTGTTTCAGGATTTGTATAATTACACAATTTATAACATTAAAACAAATAATAATATTTAACTAGACTTAATGGTTACGGTTTCATATGTACACGGCTGGCCCGAAATTAATTTCCGGTATGTATTTAATGTTTAATTTATATTATTATTAATATTTTATTATTAATTAGTATATTATTTGTATTAAATTATATTCAAACAATTCTTACCGGAAGTTAAGTTTGTGTCACATAACGCTTGTTTGTTTGTTTTTGCCACTGATACCGTCTATATAAACTAGAGAGAAAGACAGATAAGGGACTATAGTATAGCTGGCTGTACCAGTTTTAATCTGTACAGTTGAACTCTTGGACGTGTTGCATTGCTGCTTTACAGCGATGACACTGATGTTGTACGAGGTGCTGCAGTGTAGCGCTTGCAGGTTGCATTGCAGAGCAGTTGCGTTGCACTTAGTCATATGACCGTCGGTTCCTGTGGCAACCACCAGGTAAGACTCCGCCCCCTGGCTGATGTTCCACTGCATGAGTGCAGAGTTAGATACACAATCCAGTGTAGACACCACGCTCTGAGGAACACATGGCACTGAGAGAGAGATATTACAAGCAGATATTACAACAATGTAAACATATCCTCTATGTAATTTTGGTCATTCTTAAAGATATGGCTTTGTTTCATGCTTCAGCCAAGACATCAGTGCTTTAGTATCCCGTTGTATTACCTGACCACATGTCAGCAGGTAAACTCGGTGCGCTGCTGCATTGCCTGTTGAGGGCGCGAACGGTGATGAGATACGTTTTGCCACAGAGTAGATTTGACAGGAAGCCGTTGGTAACATTGGTACTGAATTGCAGTGTGTGTCCTGCTCCGTTATCTGCCGACACGTTATATGTCTCAGCTCCGGTGCTGGAAGCCCAGTTCAGAATGGCCATCCCTGTATCACAATCCAGCGCGGGCATCACAGCTTGAGGAACACATGGGGCTGTGGAACAAGACAACATAAACCCAGTTATTTAAAAACTATAAAAGTGTTGTTAAGATGTAAACCATTTTTAGTTTGTATTGTATATTTTAGATTGTTTGATATTTACAGTGTATAACAACCACAGTGAACATATCACTGATATATCACTCAAACAGAGTAAAGCGTTATTTACACAATGCACCAACTTTGTAGCTAAGCGATTTTACAGAACAGAAATTTGATCAAAATATTTCTATTTAATAATATACGCTTTACAATACAGAGAGGCGGTAAAGAAACCTATGTTAACTAGAGAGGGAAACTGCGAGAGTTTTTCTTACCCATGTGTATATATGTGGAGTTGCTACGAGGGCTCGTGCAGCGGCTGTCATTGGCGGTAACTGTGACGTTATAGGTTTCACCGCAGTGCAAGTCCTCCCAGGTGCATCTGGTTTCGTTAGTGACACACAGGTGTGTGTGCCCGTCCGGACCTGTTGCTGTGGCAGTGTACATGTTTGCCCCATCGCTTGAGCCCCAGCTGACCGCACCGGTCTCGTCCGTACACTCCACATATGTCACAAGGTCAAGGGGTGCACAGGGGGCTGCATGAAAACACGGTATAAAGTTAAGTCACGTCCCTTTAAATTGGAGAAGATCACCCTAGAATGATACATGTTATGTCTGCATGCAACCATCTGCATGATAGTTCGCCCTAAAATTAAAATTCCCCACCCACATCATTCCAAACCTGTAGGGCCTTTTTCCCCCAGCAGAAAACAAAAGAAAATATTTTGAAAAATGTCGGTAGCCAAACAACTTAGTCCCCCATTGACTTCTATTGTATTGCACGAAACCAATCAGACATTTTTCTTAAATATCTTCTTTTCGGTTCTACAGAAGAAAAGAGGTCATATACAGGTTTTGAACAACATGATGGTGTCAGAGTAGCATAACAGGAAGTGACATATTGCCTGGATGTACAATATCAGCTTTGTGTTTCAAGATGTGGCTTTGAGAACAGTCTAAAGCAGATTTAGGTACAATTTCCATGGATTGCATAGACGTACCGAGTATGAAAAGTGCAGGGGCGCTCAGTGGACTGTCGCAGTCTTGGTTTTGGCCCTGAACAGTCACATTGTAACTTTGTCCACAGGGCAGTGACACAGAGAGATTATAATTGGAGGTATTAAAGGCATTGCTATATCCCAGACTCCCTGTAGCCATCACATTGAACAGTGGCACGCCTCTGGCATTTGACCAGTCTAGCCTTACTGTGTTGCTGTCACATGACACATGAGCAGTCACGTTTTCTGGTCTGCAAGGATCTGGAACAAATTAGGATTATTACTTAAAACGTTATTTTTGTAATAATTTTAATAGCTTGCAATGTTTAAAACACTGGAAATGGGAGAGAGTGTGGCTTTCTTGTGAAAGACACTGGATAGTGCAAGTGCACATACCTGTAGTGAGATATTCAGGTACACTAGTGTTGCTTTGGCAGCGGCCACTGTATGCGGTGACAGTGAAGGCGTACGTCTCACCACAGAGCAGATTAGAGAAAGAACAAACGGAGGAAGTTGAGTTGCAAAGCTTCTCTTGTCCTCCTTGACTGAGAGCTCGTGCGGAGTAGTAATCCACTCCTTCGCTTTCCTGCCAGGACAGCACGACTGTGTCGTTTCCACAGGCTTTATTAACTGCTGCCCGTAATGGTGCACAGGGTTCTGCGGGTCACAGAAATTGTGTTAGAACTGCTCCTTAATAATCAGTGAGCTTTAAACCATTTTTCCCATGATGCTTTGCAAACTTACTGGACTGGAAAGTAACGTTGGTGGTGGTGGTGATTTCACACTGTTGGTTTGTTGAGGTGAGGGTGAGTTCATAGAGCTGTCCACAAAACAGTGAAGATATGTTACAGTGGTTCTGTTGGGTGGAGCATGAGACCTCTTGACCTCCTGACCCTAAAGCCGTCACGGAGTAATTTCCTGCTCCCACACTGGCGCTCCAGGACACGAGAGCTGAATCTGAGGCACAGTCCACTATGGCTGACATATTCGTGGGTACACAGGGTGCTAAAAAAACAATGATGGAACATATTAAAAAATATTATTTTCAAGCTTTGTAACAGACACATCTGGTTAAAAGTTTAGAGACACTTCAGTGAACTGTTTTTGTCCCTTTGAGCTAAGGGTAATTGCTTAAATGTTATTAGTTTTTGCACATGTGAACTTAATGTGTCTTTTCTATAAGGGTAGGAACGGCTATTAGCGACCTAACTGCAAACCCCTGGCGACTTGTAACGACAAAGTTCCTTATAATGTGAACGTGGCGTAATTAATAATTTATTTCATTACAACAACATTCATTTTTTGTGTTTTTGAAATAAATAACTTAATGAAGAACGGAAGATAAAACAGCGAATAAGAGGCCAGAATAGACTTCCTTCAGTAGCCTACTGTTTATAAAGCATCAAAATGATAATTTTTACAATTCTAGGCAAAGTGTGATTACATTTTTGTTTTGATTTATTGGTAAAATACAATCCTTGTAGTTATATTTGTGTTATTCCATAGTTTTGATGAGCCTCATATTATTCTGAAATGTAGAAAAAGCATAAAAACAAACCAAAAAGACTTTAAATTTACACCATTGATGTATGTTACATTGATACTGTGCTACTTTATACTTTGTCTGCAGTCTCATTTAATGTGTTATTGTGTTATGTTATTGTGTGTTTTTTTAAAAAAAAGTGTTGCATGATAGAAGAAAACTCAATTTTATTTCTTGAAAGATGTTGGCTTTGTGACAAAAAAGTGACCTTTTTTTACTTTTGCAATCTTCTAATTTATACTATTTTAAGCTATTATATTTTGATAAAAGTGAATTTTGTGCACCGATGAATCTTGAACAGAAATAAAAGAAATGTGCTGCACTGCACGAAAGTAAATAGGGTAAAGTTAACATTTTGTGTGCAGTAACTTTCTTTGCCTTACTGACCTGATGTCATGTTGACCGCAATGCTTTCAGAGCTGTTGAACACCTCACCGATGGCATAGACTGTGACATAATAAACCGTTCCACATGTGAGACCTGGTATGCTGCAGTACGTCTGGTTCGTCCGACAAGAAGTGGAATGACCGTTTTGACCGTCCAGGAATGCAGCGTATCCCACAGCAAACCGGCTGGGCTCCCAGGTGACCGTAGCATTTAGTCTAGGGCAGTTTACGTTAGCCCTAACATTCTGAGGAGGACACGGTTCTAGAATGACATTAGAAAAACAAAATTCGTTCAATGATTTAATTACATACTTTCTATTCCACACATGCACTGTAAAAATTTGGTGTAGTTCTGCAGCAGGTTTGCCAGTAACTTACTGTCTCCTCTTGCTCATTTTGAATCTCAAAAGTCAAAGTGTTTTAATTTTGTTAAAGTAAAGTTGAAATCAAATTGAAAACAGTACTAATAGGGAAGTAATTAAATCTACAGTAAGTTACTGGCAAAACTAAAGCAAAGTTTTATAGTGATTGCTTCACCTGTTTACCTTTTTGGTCTGTCATGTAATAACTAATTAGATGTACTCACACACAGTAAGTTTCAATTTTTACAGTTCAAGCACAAATCAGATTGTATGGATTATGATGCATTTTGATTTTAGGAGATTTACCGAACATTGTGCAAAACACATACTTTTGTGTTACACAGAAGAAAACATGCAGGTTTTGAACTACACAAGAGTGAATGTGAACTATGCTTTCAGAGTAAGTTGATAAAATTACATAATGGTCATTAGATTAAAAAATAAAATATTGGGGGAATAGCTCAGGTAGGTTATCAATACTTTGGTCGCATGACTGACCTGTTTTGATGGGGTCAGAGTCTGCCGTGCTGTCACATACACTGGTTTGAGCATGCAGTGTTATGTTGTAGATCTGACCGCACTCTAGTCCAGGGAGGGCACAAGTCGTGCTAGAGGTGTTACAGCTCACAGTCAAACCCTGCTCCGTCACACCCACGGCTGTGAAGTTGGTGGTTCTGCTGGAGTTCCAGAAGAGGTGAGCGATGGAGGGACTATACTGCACTGTCAGGTGTTGAGAAGCACACGGACCTGCATGGTGATGCATTTACAAAGGTTAAGCAAAAAATAATTTCTTGTTTTATATCACATCACGTTAATATATTTGGGAGTAGATACCAAAGCTGACATCAAATGTGCTTTTTGGATTGGTAGATTTGTAGATTTGTCAAAGTTCTGCTCCATCAAACTCGATATGTCTTGTGCTCTCTACTTTTTTCAATTGAAATTACGTCAACACATCAAATAATGCTGTGCTTTCCAAGGCATCGCAGTGGGGCTTTTAAAAGTTCTATGTTCGGTTCGGTACACACAGCCCAGCCCAATCCAGAGAACCACATGGTTTCCACAGGGAAGTTTATACAGCTACATTATTTACAACACTCGTAACAGACACTGCTTATCAACCACATTGGGGAACCCATGAGCAAAAATTGTTTAGTGTTGCTTTAACTTCATGATTCTCATGTCCAAATACAGATTCGCTGAGTCTCACCTGTTATCAGAGAGCCATTCATCTGTGCGCTGATATTGCAAGGGTTTCCTAGAGTCTGTACGGTCACCCCATAACTGTCACCGCACTGCAGAGTGCTCAGCTCACAGTTTGTGACGGAACTGTTGGAAGTACAGGTAGCCCTGTGACCCACCGATCCCAGGGCAGATACAACATAGCCCTGTGCACCTGCTCCGTACTGCCAGGACACTGTGGTCGTCCCGAGCACACAGTCCAGTGTAGCCCTTATAGAGCTGGCTGCACAAGGAACTGTGGGTAAAAGGAGTAAAGATGCTAAGACACATTGTGGCATAATGCCCTGTTTTTATGAATTTCCATACAACAATAAAATGTTATGAATCGGATTAGTGCATTAATGCTTGTGTATGTGTTAATGTACCTGACTCAGTATTGACAGTCGGGCTCGGAGGGCTAGTGCACAGATTATCTGATGCTGTCATATTGACAGAGTACTGCTGTCCACACCTGAGTCCTGTAATGTTACACTGTGAACCTGAAGACTGACAACTGGTGGAGAGTCCATTGCTGTCCTGCAGAGTGGCTGTGTAGTACTGACCACCCGCACTAGTTGTCCACGATACTACTAGTGCATTCGACGTACAATTTAAAGTGGACAAGACATTCTGTGGGGTACAAGGCACTAGAAGAGACAAGAGACGTTTTATTACTTTTAAATGATTCACCGTTTAAATTTGCTAGTTTGACAATAAAAGTGGAAACTGTTTGAGGTGTTTTTTAGTTATGTATTGTGTTACCTGCTTGGATCTGTACAGGTGCGCTGACTTCACTGCTGCAGTTGGTGCCCACTGCCCTCACTTTAACTGTGTATCTCTCTCCACAGGTCAAAGGTGAAAGGAGACAGGAGGTGGAGCCTGAGGTGCAGTTTGCTGAGCTCCCATTAACACTACTGGCTGTGACCGAGTAAAGCACCGCCCCCTGGCTACTCCCCCAAGAGACTGTTGCTGTGTTGTTGCTACAGCTCACGCTGGCAGACAGATTTTGTGGTACACATGGAGCTGAAAAAAAAGTTTTACAACCGTGTGAAACAGGATACTTCATGAGGAATAGTGCGTATGGGAGATCTAGATTTGGAAAGGTGGGCTTCCATATTAAAATGAAGCTGTGAAGGACCATGCCACTCCTCTCCTCAAACTCCACGCATTGTTTTTGAGATGAGAAGACAGAAGGTCAAAAGCACCTTCTCAATGTATCATAATGTTAATTCTTTTTTTTAAATCCATTGCTGTTATCGTTTATTGTTATCTTTGCTGAAACCCTGTTTCAGAGCTTTTTTCCTTAGAATGATTTACACTGATTAAATATGCAAAATGAGACCAGAAAACAGAAAGTAAATTAGGTCTAAAATAATTGTAATTTACCCTTAACGACCATTACTTCTTTCCTGAGCAGCATTTTTTGAGGCTAAGAACGATGATACAAACATATATGGGGAATATACTGATTTTGGATCCGTATATGCTGTATTGTTGTAGAATTTGGGTAACAGTGCCACCTACTGCATAATATTATAAACATGGATTGCCATAAAATTGGCAAGGGAAGCATTGTCTCATAACTGATGTGATAACTCATCATTTCCAGGGAAAGAGTTAATACATGATTTAACAGTCTCTTATTTTTCTTACTTGTGGTGATATTTGGTCCAATGCCAATAGAGCTGTTGCAGGAAGATCCCTCCGCCGCTACCTTCAGAGTACAGGTCTGTCCGCAGGGCATGTTAGTGATGTCACATCCTGTCGAGGTGGTCCTGCAGATATATGTCTGGCCATTAGAACATTCCAAGGTCGCGACAGAGGAAACAGATCCATTGATACGGGACCAAGACACACTCGCTGTGTTGTTGCCACAGTTTGTAACAGACTGAATATTCTGAGGAGGGCAAGGACCTAAAGAGCAGGAAAAAAAAATAATCGTGCTCAATTTAAATTTTGAAACTTTGTAAGCCTTATTTAGTACGGATTGCCAGTTTGTTTAGTTATGTATTGTGTTACCTGCTTGGATCTGTACAGGTGCGCTGACTTCACTGCTGCAGTTGGTGCCCACTGCCCTCACTGTAACCGTGTATCTCTCTCCACAGGTCAAAGGTGAAAGGACACAGGAGGTGGAGCCTGAGGTGCAGTTTGCTGAGCTGCCATTAACACTACTGGCTGTGACCAAGTAAAGCACCGCCCCCTGACTACTCCCCCAAGAGACTGTTGCTGTGTTGTTGCTACAGCTCACGCTGGCAGACAGATTTTGTGGTACACATGGAGCTGAAAAAAAAGTTTTACAACCGTGTGAAACAGGATATTTCATGAGGAATAGTGCGTATGGGAGATCTAGATTTGGAAAGGTGGGCTTCCATATTAAAATGAAGCTGTGACGGACCATGCCACTCCTCTCCTCAAACTCCACGCATTGTTTTTGAGATGAGAAGACAGAAGGTCAAAAGCACCTTCTCAATGTATCATAATGTTAATTCTTTTTTTTAAATCCATTGCTGTTATCGTTTATTGTTATCTTTGCTGAAACCCTGTTTCAGAGCTTTTTTCCTTAGAATGATTTACACTGATTAAATATGCAAAATGAGACCAGATAACAGAAAGTAAATTAGGTCTAAAATAATTGTAAGTTACCCTTAACGACCATTACTTCTTTCCTGAGCAGCATTTTTTGAGGTTAAGAACGATGATACAAACATATATGGGGAATATACTGATTTTGGATCCGTATATGCTGTATTGTTGTAGAATTTGGGTAACGGTGCCACCTACTGCATAATATTATAAACATGGATTGCCATAAAATTGGCAAGGGAAGCATTGTCTCCTAACTGATGTGATAACTCATCATTTCCAGGGAAAGAGTTAATACATGATTTAACAGTCTCTTATTTTTCTTACTTGTGGTGATATTTGGTCCAATGCCAATAGAGCTGTTGCAGGAAGATCCCTCCGCCGCTACCTTCACAGTACAGGTCTGTCCGCAGGGCATGTTAGTGATGTCACATCCTGTCGAGGTGGTCCTGCAGATATATGTCTGGCCATTAGAACATTCCAAGGTCGCGACAGAGGAAACAGATCCATTGATACGGGACCAAGACACACTCGCTGTGTTGTTGCCACAGTTTGTAACAGACTGAATATTCTGAGGAGGGCAAGGACCTAAAGAGCAGGAAAAAAAAATAATTGTGCTCAATTTTAATTGTGAAACTTTGTAAAGCCTTATTAAGTAAGGTTTGCTAGTTTGTTTAGTTATGTATTGTGTTACCTGCTTGGATCTGTACAGGTGCGCTGACTTCACTGCTGCAGTTGGTGCCCACTGCCCTCACTGTAACCGTGTATCTTTCTCCACAGGTCAAAGGTGAAAGGACACAGGAGGTGGAGCCTGAGGTGCAGTTTGCTGAGCTGCCATTAACACTACTGGCTGTGACGGAGTAAAGTACCGCCCCCTGGCTACTCCCCCAAGAGACTGTTGCTGTGTTGTTGCTACAGCTCACGCTGGCAGACAGATTTTGTGGTACACATGGAGCTGAAAAAAAAGTTTTACAACCGTGTGAAACAGGATATTTCATGAGGAATAGTGCGTATGGGAGATCTAGATTTGGAAAGGTGGGCTTGCATATTAATATGCAGCTGTGAAGGACCATGCCACTCCTCTCCTCAAACTCCACGCATTGTGTTTGAGATGAGAAGATAGAAGGTCAAAAGCACCTTCTCAATGTATCATAATGTTAATTCTTTTTTTAAATCCATTGCTGTTATCGTTTATTGTTATCTTTGCTGAAACCCCGTTTCAGAGCTTTTTTCTTTAGAATGATTTACACTGATTAAATATGCAAAATGAGACCAGAAAACAGAAAGTAAATTAGGTATAAAATAATTGTAAATTACCCTTAACGACCATTACTTCTTTCCTAAGCAGCATTTTTTGAGGTTCAGAACGATGATACAAACATATATGGGGAATATACTGCTTTTGGATCCGTATGTGCTGTATTGTTGTAGAATTTGGGTAACAGTGCCACCTACTGCATAATATTATAAACATGGATTGCCATAAAATTGGCAAGGGAAGCATTGTCTCCTAACTGATGTGATAACTCATCATTTCCAGGGAAAGAGTTAATACATGATTTAACAGTCTCTTATTTTTCTTACTTGTGGTGATATTTGGTCCAATGCCAATAGAGCTGTTGCAGGAAGATCCCTCCGCCGCTACCTTCACAGTACAGGTCTGTCCGCAGGGCATGTTAGTGATGTCACATCCTGTCGAGGTGGTCCTGCAGATATATGTCTGGCCATTAGAAAATTCCAAGGTCGCGACAGATGAAACAGATCCATTGATACGGGACCAAGACACACTCGCTGTGTTGTTGCCACAGTTTGTAACAGACTGAATATTCTGAGGAGGGCAAGGACCTAAAGAGCAGGAAAAAAAAATAATTGTGCTCAATTTAAATTGTGAAACTTTGTAAGCCTTATTAAGTAAGGTTTGCCAGTTTGTTTAGTTATGTATTGTGTTACCTGCTTGGATCTGTACAGGTGCGCTGACTTCACTGCTGCAGTTGGTGCCCACTGCCCTCACTGTAACCGTGTATCTCTCTCCACAGGTCAAAGGTGAAAGGACACAGGAGGTGGAGCCTGAGGTGCAGTTTGCTGAGCTGCCATTAACACTACTGGCTGTGACCGAGTAAAGCACCGTCCCCTGGGTACTCCCCCAAGAGACTGTTGCTGTGTTGTTGCTACAGCTCACGCTGGCAGACAGATTCTGTGGTACACATGGAGCTGAAAAAAAAAGTTTTACATCCGTGTGAAACAGGATATTTCTTGAGGAAAAGTGCGGATGGGAGGTCTAGAATTGGAAAGGTGGGCTTCCATATTAAAATGCAGCTGTGAAGGACCACGCCACTCCTCTCCTCGAACTCCAACAGTGTTTTTCTGGACGCATTGTGATTGAGATGTGAAGATGGAAGGTCAAGTTTACCTTCTCAACGTATCTTAATCGTAATTCTTGTTTTCAATTCTATTGCTGTTTATTGTTCAATGCTATTATTGCTGAAACCTCCGTTATGCTAAAATTGTGTATAGCTGTAACCTAAAAGCAGTGGTCTAGACTAGAGTATGTTAGTAAATGTAATTCGTCACTGTACTTAAGTGCCTTTTTGGCTACTTTGTAGTTGTACTGAGTTTTAAAGATATTAGCAACTTTTACTCTCTACTTGACGACATTTTGAACAAGTATATGCACTCTTTACTCCACTACATTTTGCATGGCATTTACTTTTTCTGCAGCAGTTTATTTCTGCTACAGATGAAGCAATATTGCCTTTACCGGGCATTGAAGGTACTATATGATGTGCATTTTCCCTTATTTAGTGAAACTTGTCAGCATGCCTTCTTTATGTGTATACGAGTCCATTATCAGGTAGTTGCAATTCCTGGTGTTTTATGTGGGAAGGGGACATGACTGCAGCTGGCGATAAGGCCAAAACAAGCATGTCCGGTGCAAAATGTCTTTGACTTTTGTAATTTTTACCTTAACATTATTTTATTTATCTGTTTTGCTGAAGAGACCTTTTTGAAGGATAATGCTTTCCTCTTGAGTACTTGAGCTTAACTGAGACTTGGGTGTTTGTAATAGGTGTAGGTTATGGTGTCGACCTTTATTTGTTGCCATTTTGAGTTGTTCAGTTTGATGCGATGCTCTCTTCACGAATCAACTGTTTCTTGTTTTTCATTGACATGTCTCTTAATTCTTGAAGACTAGTGAAGCTTTGAGCCTACATTAAGTATGAGTAAAATACTCAAGTACTGTTAAAATCTGATACCTCCAAGACTTTTACTCAAGTCGTTTTAGAATTAGGGACTTGTAACTTGTAATGGAGTCATTTTCACTGCAAGTAGTCACAATCCTGCTTCTTTCAGTCTTGCTTTTCTAGTCTTGTGTCAGGATCTTGACAGAACCACGTGTTTTGTGTCGAAGCACGTGGCCACTGTTTGTTTTTGGTGTGCCATGTGCTCTCCTGTCTTGTTGTATTGACCCCGCCCCCTCATTTCCCCATTAATTATATTGTCATTGATTCATGCCCCTCACTTGTTGCCCTCATTATTTGGTCCCTATTTATTGCCGTAGTGTTTGCTGTCCAGTGCTGGTTCGTTTTGCTATTTTTTGCATTGTGCTACTTTGCAACTCTGGTCAAATTTAGTGTTTGTTGAGCCTAGTTATTTCTAGTCAAGTTTGTTGTCAAATGTATTGTCTAGTCCAGTTAAGTCATTTGTTGGTCTGTTTCCCTAGTTCTGTGGTGTTTTACCCCCTCATGGGATTTGTCTTTCCCTTGTTTATTGTAATAAAGCCTTAATTAGTAAAGTTTGTCAGATAAATGTGAAACTGTTTTAGGTGTTTATTAGTTATGTATTGTGTTACCTGCTTGGATCTGTACATGTGCGCTGACTTCACTGCTGCAGTTGGTGCCCACTGCCCTCACTGTAACCGTGTATCTCTCTCCACAGGTCAAAGGTGAAAGGACACAGGAGGTGGAGCCTGAGGTGCAGTTTGCTGAGCTGCCATTTACATTACTGGCTGTGACCGAGTAAAGTACCGCCCCCTGGCTACTCCCCCAAGAGACTGTTGCTGTGTTGTTGCTACAGCTCACGCTGGCAGAGAGATTTTGTGGTACACATGGAGCTGAAAAAAAAAAGTTTTACATCCGTGTGAATCAGGATATTTCATGAGGAATAGTGCGGATGGGAGTTCTAGATTTGGAAAGGTGGGCTTCCAAATTAAAATGCAGCTGTGAAGGACCACACTACTCCTCTCCTCAAACTCCAAAAATGTTTTTTAGGACGCATTGTGATTGAGATGTGGAGATGAAGGTCCAGTTAACCTTCTCAACGTATCTTAATGGTAATTCTTGTTTTTAAATCTATTGCTGTTTATTGTTCAATGCTATAATTGCTTAAAGCCCATTTCAGAGCATCATTCTTTAAGATGCTGTACACTGATTTAATATGCAAAATGAGAGCAGAAAGATAAACAAAATAAGGACGATAATAATTTGAGGTGACCCTTAACGACCATTAAGTCTTTCAACACAAGTGTTTCATAGGTTCAGAACAATGGTACAAACATTTATGGGGTATATTAAGCTTTTGGATCCATATATGGTGTATTGTTGTAGAAGTTGTGTAACAGCGCCACCTACTGCATAATATTATAAACACGGATTCCCATATAATTGGCAAGGAAAGCATTGTCTCATAACTGATGTGATAACTCATCATTTCCAGGGAAAGAGTTAATACATGATTTAACAGTCTCTTATTTTTCTTACTTGTGGTGATATTTGGTCCAATGCCAATAGAGCTGTTGCAGGAAGATCCCTCCGCTGCTACCTTCACAGCACAGGTCTGTCCGCAGGGCATGCTAGTGATGTCACATCCTGTCGAGGTGGTCCTGCAGATATATGTCTGGCCATTAGAACATTCCAAGGTCGCGACAGAGGAAACAGATCCATTTATAAGGGACCAAGACACACTCGCTGTGTTGTTGCCACAGTTTGTAACAGACTGAATATTCTGAGGAGGGCAAGGACCTAAAGAGCAGAAAAATAAAAAAATTGTGCTCAATTTTAATTGTGAAACTTTGTAAAGCCTTATTTAGTAAGGTTTGCCAGTTTGTTTAGTTATGTATTTTGTTACCTGCTTGGATCTGTACAGGTGCGCTGACTTCACTGCTGCAGTTGGTGCCCACTGCCCTGACTGTAACCGTGTATCTCTCTCCACAGGTCAAAGGTGAAAGGACACAGGAGGAGGAGCCTGAGGTGCAGTTTGCTGAGCTGCCATTAACACTACTGGCTGTGACCGAGTAAAGCACCGCCCCCTGGCTACTCCCCCAAGAGACTGTTGCTGTGTTATTGCTACAGCTCATGCTGGCAGACAGATTTTGTGGTACACATGGAGCTGAAAAAAAAACGTTTTACATCCGTGTGAAACAGGATATTTCATGAGGAATAGTGCGGATGGGGGTTTTAGATTTGGAAAGGTGGGCTTCCATATTAAAATGCAGCTGTGAAGGACCACACCACTCCTCACCTCAAACTCCACCAGTGTTTATCAGGACGCATTGTGATTGAGATGTGAAGACAGAAGGTCAAGTTTATCTTCTAAACGTATCATACTGGTAAATCTTGCTTTTAAATCCATTGCTGTGTTCTTTAGAATGATTTACACTGATTAAATATGCAAAATGAGACCAGAAAACAGAAAGTAAATTAGGTCGAAAATAATTTTAAATTACCCTCAACGACAATTACTTCTTTCCTCACCAGCATTTTTTTGGGTTAAGAACGATGATACAAACATATATGGGGTATATACTGCTTCTGCATCCGTATATGCTGTATTGTTGTAGAATTTGGGTAACAGTACAACCTACTGCATAATATTATAAACACGGATTGCCATAAAATTTCGTCTTTAGGAGGGAAGCATTGTCTCCTAACTGACGTGATAACCTCGTCATTGCCGTGAAAGAGTTAATACATGATTAAATAGTCTCTTATTTTTCTTACTTGTTTTGATATTTGGTCCAATGCCAATGGAGCTGTTGCAGGAAGATCCTTCCGCCACTACCTTCACAGTACAGGTCTCTCCGCAGGGCATACTTGTGATGTCACATCCTGTCGAAATGGTCCTGCAGATATATGTCTGGCCATTAGAACATTCCAAGGTCACGACAGAGGAAACAGATCCATAGATACGGGACCAAGACACGCTCGCTGTGTTGTTGCCACAGTTTGTAAAAGACTGAATATCCTGAGGAGGGCAAGGACCTAAAGAGCAGAAAAATCAAAATGTTTGTGGTCTAGTTTAATTGTGAAACTTTATAAAGCCTTAATTAGTAAGGTTTGCCAGTTTGTTTAGTTATGTATTTTGTTACCTGCTTGGATCTGTACAGGTGCGCTTACTTCACTGCTGCAGTTGGTGCCCACTGCCCTCACTGTAACCGTGTATCTCTCTCCACAGGTCAAAGGTGAAAGGGCACAGGAGGTGGAGCCTGAGGTGCAGTTTGCTGAGCTGCCATTAACACTACTGGCTGTGACCGAGTAAAGCACCATCCCCTGGGTACTCCCCCAAGAGACTGTTGCTGTGTTATTGCTACAGCTCACGCTGGCAGACAGATTCTGTGGTACACATGGAGCTGAAAAAAAAGTTTTACGTCCGTGAGAAACAGGATAATTCATGAGTAATAGTGCGGATGGGAGTTCTTGATTTGGAAAGGTGGAATTCCTTATTAAAATGCAGCTATGAAGGACCATGCCACTCCTCTCCTCAAACTCCAACAGTGTTTTTCAGTACACATTGTGATTGAGATATGAAGACAGAAGGTCAAGTTTACATTCTCAACGTAACATAATTGTAATTATTGTTTTTGAATCTATTGCTGTTATCGTTCAATGTTATGTTTGATGAAACCCCATTTCAGATTTTTTTTCCTTAGAATGATTTACACTGATTAAATATTTAAAATGAGACCAGAAAACAGAAAGTAAATTAGGTTGAAAATAATTGTAAGTTACCCTTAACGACCATTACTTCTTTCCTCAGCAGCATTTTTTGAGGTTAAGAACGATGATACAGACATATATGGGGAATATATTGCTTTTGGATCCATATATGCTGTATTGTTGTACAATTTGGGTAACAGCGCCACCTACTGCATAATATTATAAACATGGATTGCCATAAAATTGGCAAGGGAAGCATTGTCTCCTAACTGACATGATAACTCGTCATTGCCGGGGAAAGAGTTAATACATGATTTAATAGTCTCTAATTTTTCTTACTTGTGGTGATATTTGGTCCAATGCCAATAGAGCTGTTGCAGGAAGATCCCTCCGCCGCTACCTTCACAGTACAGGTCTGTCCGCAGGGCATGCTAGTGATGTCACATCCTGTCGAGGTGGTCCTGCAGATATATGTCTGGCCATTAGAACATTCCAAGGTCGCGATAGAGGAAACAGATCCATTGATACGGGACCAAGACACCCTCGCTGTGTTGTTGCCACAGTTTGTAACAAACTGAATATTCTGAGGAGGGCAAGGACCTAAAGAGCAGAAAAATACACATTTTTGTTGCCAAGTTTATTTGTGAAACTTTGTAAAGCCTTAATTAGTAAGATTTGCCAGTTTCTCAGTAAAATGTGAAACTTTTTGAAGTGTTTATTAGTTATATATTGTGTTACCTGCTTGGATCTGTACAGGTGCGCTGACTTCACTGCTGCAGTTGGTGCCCACTGCCCTCACTGTAACCGTGTATGCCTCTCCACAGGTCAAAGGTGAAAGGACACAGGAGGTGGAGCCTGAGGTGCAGTTTTCTGAGCTGCCATTAATACTACTGGCTGTGACCGAGTAAAGTACCGCCCCCTGACTACTCCCCCAAGAGACTTCGGCTGTGTTATTGATACAGCTCACGCTGGCAGACAGATTTTGTGGTACACATGGAGCTGAAAAAAAAAAGTTTTACAGCCGTGTGAATCAGGATATTTCATGAGGTATAGTGCGGATGGGAGTTCTAGATTTGGAAAGGTGGGCTTCCAAATTAAAATGCAGCTGTGAAGGACCACACTACTCCTCTCCTCAAACTCCAAAAATGTTTTTCAGGACGCATTGTGATTGAGATGTGGAGATGAAGGTCCAGTTAACCTTCTCAACGTATCTTAATGGTAATTCTTGTTTTTAAATCTATTGCTGTTTATTGTTCAATGCTATTATTGCTGAAAGCCCATTTCAGAGCATCATTCTTTAAAATGCTGTACACTTATTCAATATGCAAAATGAGAGCAAGAAGATAAACAAAATAAGGACGATAATAATTTGAGGTTACCCTAAACAACCATTAAGTCTTTCCACGCCAGTGTTTCAAAGGTTCAGAACGATGATACAAACATATATGGGGTATTTTCATATTTTTGACCCGTATATGCTGTATTGTTGTAGAAGTTGGGTAACAGTGCCACCTACTGCATAATAATATAAACATGGATTGCCATAAAAATTTGTCTTTGGCAGGGAAGCATTGTCTCCTAACTGACGTAATAACTCGTCATTGCCGGTGAAAGAGTTAATACATGATTTAACAGTCTCTTATTTTTCTTACTTGTGGTGATATTTGGTCCAATGCCAATAGAGCTGTTGCAGGAAGATCCCTCCGCCGCTACCTTCACAGTACAGGTCTGTCCGCAGGGCATGTTAGTGATGTCACATCCTGTCGCGGTGCTCCTACAGATATATGTCTGGCCATTAGAACATTCCAAGGTCGCGATAGAGGAAACAGATCCATTGATACGGGACCAAGACACCCTCGCTGTGTTGTTGCCACAGTTTGTAACAAACTGAATATTCTGAGGAGGGCAAGGACCTAAAGAGCAGAAAAATACACATTTTTGTTGCCAAGTTTATTTGTGAAACTTTGTAAAGCCTTAATTAGTAAGATTTGCCAGTTTCTCAGTAAAATGTGAAACTTTTTGAAGTGTTTATTAGTTATATATTGTGTTACCTGCTTGAATCTGTACAGGTGCGCTGACTTCACTGCTGCAGTTTGTGCCCACTGCCCTCACTGTAACCGTGTATGCCTCTCCACAGGTCAAAGGTGAAAGGACACAGGAGGTGGAGCCTGAGGTGCAGTTTTCTGAGCTGCCATTAACACTACTGGCTGTGACCGAGTAAAGTACCGCCCCCTGGCTACTCCCCCAAGAGACTTCGGCTGTGTTATTGATACAGCTCACGCTGGCAGACAGATTTTGTGGTACACATGGAGCTGAAAAAAAAAAGTTTTACATCCTTGTGAATCAGGATATTTCATGAGGTATAGTGCGGATGGGAGTTCTAGATTTGGAAAGGTGGGCTTCCAAATTAAAATGCAGCTGTGAAGGACCACACTACTCCTCTCCTCAAACTCCAAAAATGTTTTTTAGGACGCATTGTGATTGAGATGTGGAGATGAAGGTCCAGTTAACCTTCTCAACGTATCTTAATGGTAATTCTTGTTTTTAAATCTATTGCTGTTTATTGTTCAATGCTATTATTGCTGAAAGCCCATTTCAGAGCATCATTCTTTAAAATGCTGTACACTTATTCAATATGCAAAATGAGAGCAAGAAGATAAACAAAATAAGGACGATAATAATTTGAGGTTACCCTAAACAACCATTAAGTCTTTCTACGCCAGTGTTTCAAAGGTTCAGAACGATGATACAAACATATATGGGGTATTTTCATATTTTTGACCCGTATATGCTGTATTGTTGTAGAAGTTGGGTAACAGTGCCACCTACTGCATAATAATATAAACATGGATTGCCATAAAAATTTGTCTTTGGCAGGGAAGCATTGTCTCCTAACTGACGTAATAACTCGTCATTGCCGGTGAAAGAGTTAATACATGATTTAACAGTCTCTTATTTTTCTTACTTGTGGTGATATTTGGTCCAATGCCAATAGAGCTGTTGCAGGAAGATCCCTCCGCCGCTACCTTCACAGTACAGGTCTGTCCACAGGTCATGTTAGTGATGTCACATCCTGTCGCAGTGGTCCTGCAGATATATGTCTGGCCATTAGAACATTCCAAGGTCGCGACAGAGGAAACAGATCCATTGATACGGGACCAAGACACGCTCGCTGTGTTGTTGCCACAGTTTGTAACAGACTGAATATTCTGAGGAGGGCAAGGACCTAAAGAGCAGAAAAATATGTAATTTATGTGGTAGTGGCAGATTTGTTTAAAGAGTGTTTAGAAGTGTTCTTTAAAATGTGTTAGATGGTTCTTAATTTGTTACCTGTCTGTCTCTGCAGTGTGTTGTTAACAGAGCTGGTGCATTGGCCTTGTGTCGCATTCACACTAAACGTGTATGTCTGACCGCACTTCAGTCCGACCACCACACAGGAGCTGCCGTTTGCGGCGCTACAGCCCAGTTGTCCACCCTGAGCATCCACCGCGGTGACCGAGAACATATCTACACTCATCCCTGAACTGGACCACATCACCGCAGCAGAACGCGAAGTACAGTTCAGAATCACATCGTTCAGAACCGGGGCACACGGTGCTGAGAGGGGTGAGAAGAGACAAGTATTGTAAGTATGATTTTTTAACTTACACTTATCCATTCTTATGGTTGTGAAAGTGCTTCATATTGAAGCACTTCATATTCATCTTGAATTGAGTTAAATGCAGCAGTCAGTACCAGTGGCGGCTGCTGGTCTTTCAAAGTGGGGAAGCTCATTTCACAATGAATGAATGAACAAACGATCTAAAAAAAGATATTAAACTCGACGGAGGTAATGTGGGAATTACATTAAACTGAAACAAGGAGTGTGGTGTATAATTGTGTGAAATGTATGATGAAAATTGGCTAGAAATTTCGGAAAGTAAGTACCAAGAAATAGGTTGCAGCAGTTTGTCTTTCGACTACACTTGCAAAATCCGCAACGGGACTGAGATCGAATAGCTTCAGCGTCAGCGACTTTTTATAGAACAAAATTGCTGTCAATCAAAAGGAGATGCAATCTTTCGACAGACCCTCCAATCATCACGCAGACGCTCGGAGTCCGGGCCAGCCCACTCCTCCATTCATCCCAGAGACGCTGAGCGTCCGTGGGCGGGACATAATCGCAGCATTATCCAATGACCGTCTTGTTTCTAAGCACTGAAAAAAACTGTTTAAAGCAGCCCCATTGAAGTCAATGGACGCTGGGCTTCAACAGAGTAATGCACTGTACGCTAGGGGATGAATGAGAAGGAAGTCGAGTCAGCCGACCTAAGTAGCTGATTCTGAACGAAATTGTTTTCGTTCGAGATGAACGTGTTTAACGCATTTTTAGTCAATAAAATGTTAACATAATAGTACATATATTTGACCATTCATTTTTTGACAATTATAGGGGAAGCTGAGCTTCCCTTGCAGTCTTAAAGAAATCGCGACTGGTCAGTACCAACAAAGATATATGTTGATTACTTTTTGTATGCCGACAACTTTTCCAAGCGTCATTGTAATAGCCATAGAAATCAGTTGATTGTAAATTGCTTTAGATTAAAGCATCTGCCTAACGCATAAATTTAAATGTATAACTATGGAAATTAAAGGGACAGTTCACCCGAAAATAAAAAGTCAGTCATTATTTTCTCAACCTCGAGTTGTTCCAAATCTGTGTAAATGACTTTGTTCTGATGAAGACAAAGAAAGATATTTGGAAGAATGCTTATAACTAAACATTTCTTGGTGTTTAGTGGTGGTCGAAAGTGCCCCAGACCTGTATGCTTTCCTACATTCTTCAAAATATCTTTTGTGTTCAACTGAACAAAGACATGTTTAAAGAAATGGTTTCTACTATGGTGGCCAAGATCTGTTTGGTTACAAGCATTCTTGCAAATATCTTTCTCTGTGTTCATCAGAACAAAGACAATTATACAGATTTGGCTAGACGGAACTTTAATGTTTGCGTGAACTGTCCCTTGAATGTTTTTTGGTTATTTTGACTAAAATGTTTTTGCAGTCAACCTTTTACCCCAGATACTGTCGATAGAATTTAAACAACTATTTCATATTTTAAGCACCATTCAGACTACCAGCCCTTCAATCAATAATCAATTGTGGAGTATAGTATAAAATATATTTTTGAAATGTATAAAAATACAGTTAAAGCTAGTTAACAGATTTCATACTGACTTAAAATACTCACCAGCTTTGACGCGATACACTGCGCTGCGCTCTGCAGTGCAGTTGGCACCCGCGGCTGTGACTGACACATTGTAGGTCTGCCCACACAGCAGGCCGCTAATGTTACAGGTAGTGCTGCTGGAGTTACACGTTAACGTTTGTCCATTAGGGCCTTCCGCTGTCGCCACGTAATATAAAACAAGGCCACTAGAGGCGGTCCAGGAAATAGTGGCTGTGTCAGACTGACAGGACAGTGACACGTTGACCTGAGTGGGGACGCACGGAGCTGAAACAGAAAAGATTTGTATATTTGAGGTTTAAAGCAGGTGCCTAGATAGTATTCGAAAGAGTTCCTCCAGTATGGCGGTTTTAGGGGCCTTAAGCCCCTACAACCTTGTTGTCCAGAGTCTTAACAAAGTGTGCATTTTTGATGTACATGTTTGCGTCATGAATTGATGTTATACCTGTATCTACAGTTAGGAGGGTCTTAGTGAAGGTGGCGCAGCTCTGGCCGTATCCCGTGACACTGATGTTGTAGCGTTCACCGCAATGCAGCGAGGTGACATTGCAGGACGAGCTGTTAGTTGTGCAGCTGTGCTGATGGGAATCCTCGGTTGAATGCAGTGTCGCATTGAAACCCAACGTCCCGTTTCCTGGGGTCCAGGTAATGAGTGCTGTGTTTGTGCGGCAGTCCAGCATCGCTTGAATCCCAGTGTTTTGACATGGTGCTATGACATGACAAGTTTAATTCATTTCCACATGAAGAAAGGAACTGTTCATATGCTAGTAAAATTCATATAGTATCACGATATGCATATGGTTGCTTATGAAACAAATGACCAGAATGAGTTCAGATACCTGAAAAGAGAATAACTGGCTGGCTAGCCTTGCTCATACAGTCACCATTCTTTACCACGACAGTGATGGAGTATTCCTGCCCACAGCTCAGGTCTGTAATGTCACAGCGTGTATCTGTGGTATTGCACGAGGATGTGTGCCCATTGCTTCCCTCGGCCGTAACCAGATACCCAGTGACAGCAAGAGCTCCATTCCAGGAGATGGAAGCAATTTTAGAGGTGCAGTTTAGACTTGCGGTTACGTTGGTGGGAGCACAGGGAGCTAGATAAAATCAGAAAGTTGCTTTGAAATGTTTGTACATTAAAATATATGAATTAAAATGGAGTAGGTCACTTGGCTCACTTTTTAGTCAACTAAGGTATAATTTTAAGTATACTTGTAGTGCAACTAGGATTTCCATTTGTGCTGAAACTATAGTGAACTTATAGCACTGACTGTATCAATAGTTTACAAGTTCAATACTTGTAGCACATTTTTTAGAAGTACAATTTGAAGTATACTAAACTACAAGTCATTTTATTTTAAGTGTGCTTAACATTATACTGTGTTCTAAACCATTTTTAAACGATATAAAGAAGTGTTTAAATGGCTCCACTATCAAAATAGTCAACAGTAAACTGTAAGCCAAGTTTACTTGGAATACTTCATTAGATTTTAAGTATACCTCTATCAAAAGACTGAATTCAAGTATCAGCCAAATACTGTATACTTACACTTTTCTTTCATTATAAGTCAAGTATGCTTAAGTTACATTTTTTAAGTGCAACAGTAAAGTACATAAAAGGTATAATGAAAGTATACTTTCATTTTTTATTAGATTAAAGTAAGTATACTGATAGCACACTTGAATATACTTGTTTTTGTTAACATGCAACTTCACACCTGTTGTTATTATTGCAGCATCAGTAGTTGGAGCGGTGCTGTTGCAGGTAGGATCCTGGGTTTGGACAGTCACATTCAGTCGCATTCCACATGGCAGAGAGATCAGCTGACATGAAGTTCCATTTGTTCCACAGGAGGCCACGGACTGCTGCTGCCCGGCTGCGTAAGCCATCACTGTGTACCCGTATGCTCCTATACTGGCGTTCCATGTCACCGTAGCCACGTTAGTATCACACTGAAGCACAGATGTGATGTTTTGAGGGTCACAGGGTGCTGAAAGACACACAAAGCAGAAACTCATAGTTTTTTCAGAAATTTTAGTGTGTAGAAAAATGTGTGCGCGCTCACATAACTCTTACCTGATCGTATCTGATTGACTGTCGATGGCAGGCTACTGCAGTTACCGTCATGATACGTGACGCTGGCGTTGTAGATCAGTCCGCAGCGCAGGTTTGGAAAGTTGCAGGTGTTGCCACTTGTGCTGCAATTCAGTGAGGGGCTGTTTGTATTTTCCATCACTGCTGTGTACTGACCTCCAGCCTGAAGGGTCTGCCAGCTCACTGTTGCCTGATTCACTCCACAGTCTCTTACCACGCCAACACCGACCGGGGCACATGGAGCTGCAAGGGTTAGTGATTGATTATTACGTTCTGTTTTTCACATAGATTAAAACAATTCTGAGTGCTATAAGGTGAATCAGAAAATCTAGAAAAAGTCTACATTAAAGACCACTTAAAAATTGATTTAATAAATTAATATTTTATAAAATTGCATTTCTTGTAATAACATGAATTATGATTTTGGAAAATAAATGACATCTGTTGTAAGAGTAAAAAATGAAAAAAATAACATTATTATGCATGTTATTATTCAATCTTACGATATCTATTTTTGTATATGATTTTTATATAATTATCATACATTTTATCATTTTATCATTGTAAATCTAAATATTTTAAATGGAATTTTACATTTAATATTTATATCTCGGCAGTATTTCATTTTATCAACAATTGTGTACTTTTAGACAAAAAAGCTTGTTTCTATCCAAAACATCTACATGCAAACATGCAAAAAAATATTCAAACATTATTTATTTCTGAGTGGTGTACTGTGATTTTACATGTATTTTAGTAAATGTATGATAATATTTTGTATGTATATTTTATATATAACATTTTATATTACAATACAATCTTATGTTCTTTTTAAATAGGATAATTTTCGCCAACACATTTTGAGCACCTTGGGGTATTTTTGCACTATTTTGCACAATTATATAGTTTTGATCCTGCACCGAAGTGTCATTTGTGCACCTACCCGTCCTTAGGGTGACATGTTCACTGTTCGAGCTGTTGCATTGCATGTTTGTTGCTAAGACATAGGCATCGTAGGTCTCCCCGCATCTCAGGCCCTGGAACTCACACTCTGTTGCCATGGAAACGCAGGTATGGACTGTACCGTTTGAGTGTGTGGCCACACTTATATAGAAGACTGCGCCGCTGCTGGTGATCCAAGAAAGAGTGGCGGAGGTCGAACTACAGGTTTCCACAGCAGACACGTTCTGAGGTGAGCAGGGAACTGGAGAGAGACACAATAATGTCACAGTGAGAAATACCAGAGAACCCTTATAACAAATACTGCTGTAACAGTATGGTACTTTGATATATACCCTGGTACTGTGTGATTACTATAAACTATAGTATTTACATGGTACTCCAAGGCATGTACATAAAGAAGAGGTACTGAAGAAGTTAGTCAAAACTCAACAGTCATAAGAGGCACGTTTACGCTCACCTGTCTCAGCCACCTCCCCAAGCACTGGATCAGTAGGACAGAATTCATTTTTGGCAATAATCCACACGCTCAAGCTCTCTCCACATTCCAGACCTGTAAGCATGCAGCTGGTCCCCTGAGATGTACAGTTGTAGAAATCTCTGCGGTTACCGCGGGCCTCCACCACGTAGGACTGTGCACCTTCCACCTTATCCCAACTAGCAATGGCAGTGCCAACGCTACAGTCCGCAGTTGAGTACACATTTTGCGGCAGACATGGAGCTACGGGAAACATAGGAAACCAAGATTTACATTAACATGGATTTTATTCAGAGTGACAGTATGTGTGCTCACTGGGATTCAAACCTATGACCTTGGCGCTGTTAATGCAATGCTTTATTAACTGAAGTATAGGAACACTACATTCAAAATAGGGATTACATTTAAGAAATACGTAAACGTCTTGTGTGTGTTGATAATCTTTCGTGTGTGTTGATAGAGCTCACCTGTGACGACCGTCACAGGGTTTGTGTTTCCACTGTTACAGTTCAGTTCTCCAGAGTAATAGGAGCTGACTGTAAAGGAGTAGTTTTTGCCACACATCATGTTGGTGAAGTAACAGGAGGTGTCCACGGTGAGGCACTCTCGTATGTTGCCGTCCGAGTCCAGAGCCGTGGCCATGTAGTAAGCTGTGTTGTTGGTGGCAGCCCAGGAGTACAGGATGACGTTACTGGAGCACTCGCGGTATGCATCTGGGTTTGCAGGTGGGCAGGGTGCTGTGTGAAGAAATAAAAAAGACGGAAAGACAACTTTGTAATAATTCCTGTGACAAATGTCAGTCTTGTTTGCATATTATTAAAGAACCGTTTAGGCCTACCTATACATTTTTCTATGAATTGAGAACTCAGTATGTAGTAATAGCTGTTTGGCTTCAAAACATGGACAAACAACATAAGTTTGATCACAGTAGTCTGTATGACTAATGTGTTACATTCCAAGTCTTCTGAAGAGGACAAGCGTATGACATCACTTACAAGTAATGTGTCTTTGCATATAGTATTTTAGAAGATTGGATATTCAGTGAACATTGGCTAGGATTTTGAAATGTTGGATAGTTCACCATTCATATCATTCAAAGCTTGTATATCGTCCCTGTCCTTTTAAAACCTTGTGTAAATATCCAAGGAAATGGAAAAAACTTTTTCAATGATTGCATACTGTGTCAAAGCAGTCTTTAACATTTTTTATTGGTTAAATATTTGCAAAACCCAGTGAAGAACATAAAGAGGGACTTACAGTGTTGGATGTAACTCGTTTCTAATTAATTAGTTACTTTAATTTAAATACATTTCCCTTAAAAGGTAAAGTAAGGGATTACTTTGGATGTAATTGAGCTAAATACTGTGTTATGTACGCAATAGTGGAATTGACATTCAAATTAAAATGCATGCATTTAGCTACTTTTTTCGCATTTGTAATAATTTAGTCAGTTAATAAGAGTACATTGTGCAGTTTTATATTATTTATTTGAATGAATTAAGAGTCGTTTCATGTCTATCCTTGAATCACTTAAACTAATCAAGGTTGATAGGATACAGAAAGTAATCAGTAATAAGTAATTAAATACTTTTTTGGAGAGAAATTTGTACAGTAATCGTATTACAGTATTCAATATGTAATAAGTAACTAGTATTACTTCTTCAGAGTAACTTACCCAAAACTGGTGACTAATAATAATGATTTATGGCAACAAAAAAAAAAAAACGAAATATGGAGATACAAGGTTTTAGAATCACAGCAGCGATATGACTCTTCCTTCTAAGGAACATAAAAAATATATTTTGAGAAATGTTTTGTGCCCATACAGTGGAGATTAATGGGGGATATTGTTTTTTATAAATATTGTTTTTTTCTAACATTCTTCAAAATATCTTCTTTTGTGTTCTGCAGAAGAAAGAAAGTCAGGTTTGGAATGACATGAGGGAGAGTGAAATGTGAGATATTTGTCAATTCTGGGTGATGTTTTTAATGGTGCTTTTTTGCGCTTGACAGCACCTACTAAATTTTTCAAACCCTACAAAACCGCAAATGTTGCAACGTTAAAAAAGGAAGCTATTATAAAAATCAAGAAAGACACAGTACATAGAGGAGCGGAAAAGGGTGGAAAAACACAGCTAGATTTACTGACTTAAGGGCTAAAACAGATCCAGCCGAAACTAGAACGCTTCTGTTCTGCTACCTGACACCACACAGCTTACCAAAAAATCAAGTCCATGGGCCTCATTTAATCTATACGGCAATACTTCCCGGGTTTTTCCCCTCGGATCTGGTAAATGCTTGTGTCAGTGTGAAGGTATCCTTACCTGTCTCAAAGACGTAGCTGGCGTTTGAGATGCTTTCACAGTCAGACACGGCTATAACCTGCACAGTGTAGATTGTACCGCAGGACAGCGTGGAAATCTGACAGGAGATGCCTGTGGATGTGCAGTTGTGTGTCGTGCCTTGATCATCCCTGGCTACTGCGCGGTACGATGTGGCACCAAATACCGCCCCCCAAGTGACCGATGCCGATGCACCCATGCAGTTGTACTCTGCTGAGATTTCGGTAACTGGTAAAATGTCTGGAAGCAAAAATAAATGATGTATTAATCTCTTGTTGGTTTAGTACAAATAAGCAGACCTGCTGCTCGATGATGGTCAGATTTGTGGACCAGCATCTCCTGGTCAACCACAATAGCTTTTTCGTGAGGCTGAAAGACGTCTTGTTGGTTAGGTTTTCCAGCTCAGCCGAACTGATGTTAATAAAATTTAGTTATTTTGTTTGTTGTTTTTAGAAAATGACCGATTCTTTTAAAATCAGTATTTACATTTACAGACCAGTCTGAATTTTTCTAGATGAATTGTGGCCAGTCCAGTGTCTGTCGAATTTCATCAAAATCAAACCTCAGGTCTACCAAACATCTTTCACAGCAATGCGAAAGACTGACAGCTTGACCAGACGCTTAGAAACTGTGATAAAAAGGTTATCACAACAGAAAATATTTGTTCCATTAAAACATATACAACAATTACTGTTGTATTGCTTAAAAGTGAATATGAAATTGTTTTCTTTGCAGTGTTTGAGGTAAAAAAAAAAATTCTGTTATTTTAACTGTTTCTCCAGTTTTCGTTGTTGGCATATAAAAGCAAATAAAAACAATATTTTTATTTGAAATTTGGCAGAAATGTTCCTAGAAGTTTACAGAATGAAACAAAAATGACAATTTTACCTAAACACATACCTATACATTTGTAACTGAAAGGTCTGCCTGGCGTGGTTTCGACTTACTAGGAGTTGTGTAGTTGACGTTTGAGGGTTCTCCTGGTTCCAGGAACATGCTGATGGATGAAACCCCTATTGTGTATGTTGTACATGGCACAAGATTTGGGATTTCCAAAGCGGTAGTAGTGGCATTCCAAGTTACAGGGGCGATCGATGGCTTATTATTGGCTGATACTGTCACGTGATAGAGCAGAACAGTAGGAACGCTATTCCATGATACACGAGCTCTACTCTGGCTCACTTTCGCCACAGTCACTCCGTCTGGCGGCTGCACCACTGCGATACAAGGAAGTTAAACGTTAAGCTTTTAAGCATTGCAACAACACAAAAACATGTAGTCAACTGTAAAAAACAAGCATACTTACAAGTTCTAATGGTTTTAACAAGGCTCTTAGCACCCAGACCAGCAGTGTTAGAGGAGTGGATGTAGCATTTGTATGCTGTGGATGGTTGGAGGTTGTTCACTTGACCGCTTAATGTGGTGAATATCTGTTCATGATGTGTAGTCGGAGAAAGTGATTTGTCCACTCCCAGTATGTATTCATCAGCTCCAAAAGCACTGGACCATTCTAATCTGATCGAGGTGCTCGAAATCGCTTTAGAAAATGTTATTTGCGAGGTGGCGGGAACTGTAAAAAATTGAATTGGAAAAACAAACCGCAAAATTATTGATATCAATGACTGGAATATTGATGTCAAGTCGTTTCAAACTGGGATTGGGGAAAAATGTGACCTAGCCAAATTTATTTCAGTAAACATGGAACATATCCACATTTGACCCAACCTTGGTTGAAACGAACCGGCATTTTTTTAGGGTGTTGTTGGTGTTTAAACTTTCTTTGTTTTTCCTAATACATGACATCATATGATAAATGTTGAAACATAGATGTTACTTTAAGATTCACTCATAAAAAGAAGTAAATACGTGCAACAAAGCTGAACTAAAACATGCCTGACACACAAAGACTTACCGGTGCGTGCTGTCAATGAATTGATGCACATCACATTGTAAAACTGGAAGACTTTTAAAGTCACTATGTAATTGTGTCCCGGTCTTAAGCCTTGCACCAGTTTCTCGGTAAAGGATGAAGCGAGCTGAACAGTAACTGGTGCGATTGTGGTTGAGTTCACAACCCTGACGTCCAGCAGATAGCTTGTAGCTGATGGAAAACTGTTCCATTTTACAAGCAGAGATGATGCGGCCGTCGATGTTATTGATGTGATGTTACAGTTCGCTAAAAAAAAGAATACTCATACGTCACCTTTATTTATAATTGCATAAATACATATACTATACACAATGTACTTAATAATACTTACTTCCAGTAGCGTGCGTCACCTTGAAACAGAGTAGAAGAGTTACAGTTCAATAAATTCAAGCAGAGAATAAAATCTTCAGAGTATGATTCAAAAAATGAAAAACGAATTAAATCTTTAATGAAATGTTACCTGTGTGAGCAAAACCAGTGTTACGAAGAACCACACTGTCCCTAATACACGCATCCTTATTAAGAAGTTCAGGGTGCACATAAGATGTACATACACCAATACTGAGGGGAATCTGAATCCTTGATGCATTGATGCTAGTATACCTTCTGTGTGAGAACCAATCAGTGCATCCGAAATGAGGACAGGTGAATGCCTCTGGACATAAGACATCATAAGTACTTCTGTGTGGGTAGGGGGAAGTGGGGGAATTTCATAAAAAAATATGTTTTTCATGAATACAACAAATTGTAAAACTTTTCAAATCAGCCTATTATTTTACGAATTTAACATAAAAACATTATGCATTTAAATGCTGCGCATACTATGTGTCATCTTATTTTAGAGTGGGAACTGATATTGGATAGGATGCTGAAGTCATTAGGTTTCAGAAACAGCATTAGTATAATGGAAAGAGTAATATTCCCGTCCTTATACAAAAACTATAGTTTGCCTTCAAGCATTCTGGTGTAACTGTGAAAGAAAGATTGGATTTCTGAATATCAAACCAGAAATGTGCCCTATGATTTTAACTTAATCCTGGTTTTATAGTTTTCTCAGTTGAAATGGAGATTTTTGTGTTGTTTTGCATCTTCTTTACAGCAGTGTTAGATTCTTTTTGAAAATGTGATTTAATATATTAGTCTAAAATAATGCATTTGCAGGAAATATGTGGTCTTTACAAAGTAGTTGTATGGTTTGAATATAATAACATTAAAAAACATCATTAATGATAACAGTAATGTTTAAGTAATGTCAATATTTGTTTATCGAGAACATCTTTTTGTCTTTTTCTGGTTGTGATATACACAATAGCTATGAACAGGTGTTTCTCATCCTAGCTGTTACATAACTATCAGAATCTTTTATAGTGGATAAGTAACTTTAACTGACTAATTGCATAATAACCAATAAAACATTGGAACAATTTAAATAGGCTTAATTACACACATTTTAAATTCAATTAAATAAATAAAATAGCAATTTGACCATTTAAAATATTGCCCTTGTCTTACTATGTGAATATTTTAACATTGGGTTTTTAATCGTATCCATACAGGGAAAAATCTTTTATGGCATCCTTCATTCAAAATGTAATTTCTGACAATACTTGACCAAGATCTAAGCTTTAAATATCATCTCTCATCTTTAAGTCTAAATCCAGGATACAATCAATACATAAAGTGTTATAGTGTGAGAGTTTTTCCCAGGCTGCCTTGTGATTGATGTTTCCCCTCTCAAACCCTTCACTATATCTTAAATGTGGCGTGACTTTAAAGGCATTGATAATGAAGGAGTGAAGGGTCTTTGTCTGGGTCTCTCTGATCTCACAAGCGAGAAGTTGTAAGGGAAAGAGAATCTGCCTCTTCAATTCACACTATGAAACAAACACCACTACAGTGTCCAGCTACCTTTGAATAGTTTTATCTAAGGTCAATGTCATGAGTGCTATGACTCTGTTAGTCCCAAGAACAGTCATCTGTGCTCTCTTTTAAACTAGCAAATTTCAACCACTGATTAATATTTGAAAAAGAAAAAATGTTGTAATGTGCTAAAGATGGATCATCATTTATGTTGGAACACAAATTTGGCGACTTGAACATAGTTTATTTCGTTATAAACCTGGGTGAACATAACTTTAATATGTGCAACCAGTATACTTTTTAATCTTAATCTAACAGATTATTTTCAGTATAAAATTTAGTTGATCTGGTAGTGTATAGTGCATGGCACTAGAAACATCATGGGTTTAATTCCCAAGAAACTCATGAACTCATGAAAGTGTATAGCCTTGCGCTGTAAGTTGGTTTAGGAAAAGCATTAAATTCACTCTTTGTTTTGATCCAGTCTGGATTCTTGAATCTCATCTAAAAATGAAGTCTAAATGCTTGATTTAATAATAATGGAATAATAATGTTTTTTTATTGTGCATTCCAAGCAATATCAATCAAAATGCAGTTGAGTTGTTTTGATGAAGTATTCATAACTTAAAAAGTACAGCTGAGTAATACAATAAAATACAATAAAAACATAACACCATTTTTGACATTTTTTCAATATATGTATAATAGATGTAATGTAAGCGAATATCCTGTATATCCTCTTTTGTGTTACATGTATGAATCCATGCTGTACATTCCATTATTAACACATTAGTTTTTTTAGGAAGAAGCTCACAACAGACCACAAATGGTCACCATTTTCTCATTATTTGTTTCCTGATAGATGATGTTTCATAGCTTTGTGTACTGTATTTATTGTTTGCTCTTAAGGCAAAATGTTATATGCTCTCTCAGTTTTAAGTACCTTTAATGAAAGCAGCTGCTAAATGAATAAAAATAAATGTTATGCGAATGTCTTGTTTTGCAGTAAGCATAGAGCATACTGTATATGCTTACAATAATTAATATATTTTTATTTTATAATAAATATATTATGCTATGCATAGACTGCCAAAGTCTTTAAATGTTTTATCTGCAGAGAATATTTCTTCATTTGTATCTAATAAACATGTTGTTTGTGTGTTGCAGATGGACCCTTGGTTCCAATAGTCAACCAATTATGACTGTGAACACTGTGAAGATCTGCTTACATAGGGTCAGCTAGGGGTCAAAGTGTAACCTGTATTTAATTTGATCTTTGGACGGTGATAAATTCAGTAAATACATTAGAAATCAATTGCAACTACCAAGGGTTAGGACATCCAATTTTGCCATGCACCACCATTGATCAACCTATGACATAATGAATTTGGCACAGGCCCAAAACCAATATTCAATATGGTTATATGTGTTAATCTAGTTAAAAGTTAATATGATTCCTTAAAGGTAATGTTAAAGAGGCTTTTAAATGTTATAAAGTGAATCTTTAAAAGATGAGGTATCACTTTTCTGTACTACATATATTTCTATAATGTCTTCTTTCCGTGTGAACAGCAAGCAAACAGAGACTTTGATATAATAATCACAACAAATAAAGAAATATATATTCTCAATTGTTTATGCTTTATGCTTTTTATTCAGAGTGCTAAAGAATGTAATTGTATTAAGTTGCAGTAGAAGTTCTTAGTCTGCATCATCCAAAGGACAAACATGACCCAGGGCGGATATCAATCCTGAAACTTATTCAGATTTCTCTGTAACCTACTTTAGAGATCCGCCCTGCTGTATACACACTTGTACAATCCTTTGGAGGCTTTCTGCTTAGGGGATTTTCCTACGAATTCTTAAAAGTTTCCATCATTGAGGTATGTTACTCATATCTCTTTAGGGTGTCAAACTAAAAGATTGTGTAACTTGTGTAGAATTGAATAAGCAAAACTTATTCTCCCGTTCTAGATATATAACATTAAGACTTTGCATTGAATACAGAGAATTATCTATAGAATCCAAACATTGAAAGGTGTATATACTGTATATAAAATCCAGAGAAGTTAAAACGGTTAAAAGTTTGAATAAAAAATATTTTTTTCTATCGCTTTAAAGGTAGTTACATTTCTGGCAAACAATATATATATAGATGTGGGAGTGGAATAAAGTCTTCTTGTTGTTTGTGACGTCATAGCGTGATCTTCTTTTAGCCGGGCCCTTGAAAAGAAGACAAAAAGATATCAAACTGAGACATTTGAGGGCGGTCACACACTAATCTGTCTTTATATGACCTAAATCCTGTTCACGTCATTCAGAACAAATCCCACTTCGTCTTTATTATTCTTTTGTCTCATGTAACCACAATTACTTCCTTTCACTCATCTTTCAAGGTGATGTCATTCACGTTTGTAGGTATTTGTATCTAGCGGCTACATTCAGGATATATTGAAGTCAAAGGAAAAAATTAAGTAATTCCAAATTTAGTGTATTAAAAATAGGCTGCAAAGTCCTCTCATTGTAAACAATTTTTGTAAGACAGAAATTCTAACATGGGCTGTATTGGGCATTGATTCTCATTTTATTAAGCAGTGTAATATATATAAAGTATATTAAAATTTATTAAGACAGAAAAACTGCCTTGTCACTGGACCTCAGGGGACAACTTTACATTTAAGCCAATTACTCTCCTAAATGTGTCTCATAAATCTTCTGTCCCTCATAAATGTAATGACAACTGTCACTTTATCTGTTACGCCTTAGCAAGTTTGTATTGTCACAGACTGTACAGCAGTAAGCTATTGTGAGATGACCACAGGGTCACGTATGCTTTATCTCACATGGACACAAAGACATCTAGTATCGAATAGCCAGTATTTCACACACCAGTGTGAAACTCTCTCGTGTGTGTTTAGTTATTACATAATTGTAAACATTTTATTTGCACTTACGTAGTAGAGTTCTAGTCCACACTCCTCCTCCCTCGATAGATCACTGCAGAGATACAGAAAGACAAGTTATGTCAATTATAAATTGCATTAATCTAGTTGCATTTGATTTTTTATATGAGGTTTCAGGCGATGCATACCCATTCCCACACTGTTCCCAGAGCAGGACACTGAAAAATCAAAGAAAACATTAGTTCATATTAATAGTATATTTATTATAGACATTATAATGAAGATTTCTGGTATTTTTTCCTTTATTATGTTAATACTGGTGGGTAACCAATATACAATCTTAAAGATTAAGATGCTTCACCATGCAATAGAATATCCATTTTGAACCAAAATATTCTATGTTGTGTGAATGAAATTTTTGTTTACTTAACCCTTGTATGGTGTTATTGTTGCGGATCTAACGGATCAATACAGCCAATAAAACGTGTGTTAAATTCTTTACAGGTGTTTACTTATTTACAAGCAACACAGACAGCATATATGGGTAATGTTTGTCTGTTAAATCATATTTGTGACCATGGACCTGACCCTGGGTCTTAAGTAGCATGAGATTTTTTTGACAATAGCCAAAACAAAATTGCATGGGTCATAATTATTGATTTTTCTTTTATGCCAAAAATCATTAGGCTATTAAGTAAAGATCGTGTTCCATAAAGATATTTTCTAAATTGCCTACCGTAAATATATAAAAACATTTTTGTGAGTAATATGCTATGCCAAGGACTTCCTTTGGACAACTTTAAAGGGGGAATTTTCTCAGTATTTTCTTTGACCCATAGATTCCAGAGTTTTAAGTAGTTGTATCTTGGACAAATATTGCCAATTGAAAGCTAATTTATTCAGCTTTCAGATGATGTATGAATCTTAATAAAAAAACCGACCCATGTTTATCTTGAATAAAAGTAGATGTCTTAGGTTTAAAAACTATAACTGCATAATCTTCTTTAGTACAGGTTTTTTTTAACTGGGGTCCGGGGAACCCCAGGGGGCTCCATGATGTTCTAAAAGACCCAGAATAAAAAAAACAAAGACATCAAAAGTTGTAAAATTCTACTGAAGATTATTACAGGGTTCTTTCCACAAACAGTATTTTCTCTTTATAATATCACATGTACTATTTGTTTAACAGTTTTAATGCTTCTTTATACAAAAAAATAGATATGTATTTTGTAGAAAGGGCTCCCTTGCAAGAGTCCTTGGCATGAAATGTTTGTAAAACCCTGTCTTAGTAAACAGTGAAAAGAGGTCGCATAGACCCGACCCCAGACATAAGGGTTAATAACCAAGTCTTCATTCTTCTTTAATCCTGATTTTTCTTAATTCTACAGTGTTTGAAACACATGTCACAGTATTCATTGATGTGTAATATATCTCAAAGGGATAGACTGAGGTGTACCAGAGTAGAGTCTTCTTGAGCAGAATGTGACTTTAGAACCGTCCTGTGTTAAGGGAGCGACCACAACCGAGTACACCTCCCCACACAAGATCTCGGCCACGTCACATGAGTTTGACCCTTGTTCTGGATTGCAGGTGTAGTTGGATCTGGTACCATACAGATCAGCTGTGTAGTTGTACAGGCCAGGAGAAGAGCGCCAGTACACCCGCAAAGTGTTGTTCGCCATGCGGTAGAGTTTCACACTAGATGGACAACACCCACCTGAGATTGAGAAAACAGAAGGTACAGAAATGATGTAGATGAATCTGAATTTAACAAATTTAAATGAGTCATCAACTTAAATCAGGGCACATGTGTTTATTAAGTTAGCGTAAGAAGCCAACTTTTAAACTCACTTGAAGAGAAACCATGGTAATTGCACTGTGTCTTATGGCCGGTTATACTGATGGCCTCCAGGGACACATTGTAGTGGGTGTTACATGTAATGCATCCCATCAGGCAGTGGGTGTCCATGGTATGGCATTTGGCGTGACCTCTGGGTGATGTCAGGGAGGTGACATAAGAATGTGCTCCAATAGCGGGCGACCAGACCACGTTGGTCATGGCCTGGGTCATCTGTTCTACGCCCAAAGTATCCGGACAACAGGGTCCTAAAGAAAGAAACACACCTCATAAACCAAATGGAAGTTAAACATTGATCGTTTGTTTTACCACTTTTTTTATCACTTAAATCACTAAATGGTTTCCATGGTAACACTCGACCTGTTTCCAGGGGAACGGAGTAGCTAGGCAAGCTGTGGCCTGCTTCAGTGGAGGCAGTGGTGCTGATGTCATACGTGGCTCCGCAGGTCACATTGCTGATGGTACAGGAAGTGCCGGTGGACGAACAGGAGAAGGCATCGGTGATGCTCATGGCAAGCACTGTGTAATTAGCCTGAGTGTTGGCAGATGTCCATGACACCTGTAAGGTCGAGGAGTCCACCTGTGTCACGTTCTGGATCTCAGGAGCACAGGGAGCTAAGAAAATGAGAGAGAATGATGATCTATAAAAGGCATTCATTACTCAGCCTTATGTCATTTTAAACCTGTATGACTTTCTTTCTTCAACAGAACACAAGAGAAGATATTTTAAAAACTGTTGGTAACCAGACAAGTTTGTACCCCATTGATCTCCATTGTATGGACACAAATATATTCTCAAAATATCTTCTTGTGTTTTCCTCACAAGAAAGATCCATGTACAGGTTTTCAATGACGAGTGGTTGAATAAATAATAATATAGGCATTCAGAAAAACGTGACAGTGAGTATATACATTATTTTAAAGAATACTTGATTTTTTTAAGTGAACGTTTGCCCCCAAATGATTGTGAATGTATATAGGTTATATGTTATAGGGAAGTATTGGTCCAGTTGGCCTGTTGTGTGTACCTGTCCGCCGTGTGTGCGGTAAACAGGCATTATTGCACTGCATATCGTTGCACGGCCGCACCACCACACTGTACAGACTGTCACAGGTGAGATCAGAGAGGGCACACACGGGAGCCGTGTCGCTGCAGTGGATCGTTTCGGGCCCATCGGCGGCGATCGTCTCGTATATCTCAGCTCCTCGAACAGATGACCACGAAATCTCCAACGTCTCTGTAGATATGAGGGACACGAACACATCCTGTGGACAGCATGGGACTGAACAGGGAGAGAGAGCGTTAAAGATAACAAAAAATATACAAGTCGGTTGTACTGGTTTAGCACTTTGATATGTGGTACACACTTGTAGTGTAGTTGAGTACTTGGCCCGGTGGACTGGAGCCGGCCTGGTTGTAAGAGAATACAGTGGTGAGGTACGTGTAACCACAGATACAGCTGAATTGGCAGGCGGTGCCAGTTGTGTTGCATTGTTCCTCGAAGCCGTCGTCCCTTTTCACGTAGGCAATGTAGTAGTCCACCCACGACACCTCCGACCACATGACGGAACAGTTGGCCGCCGTCGGCTCCTCGATCCACACCTGCTCCGGAGGACAGGGGACTGCAGAGCATGAGAAATTATGAAAAACGCGCTATAGAAATAAATGGAAATGAAATTGAATACTATCGATACGGTAGTGTGATAATACCGGCGCCATTATTTTCTTGTAACATTATCTAGATAATTATAGTAATTTGTTCATTAAGTCCATTTAGTATTGACTTGCTCGTAGTATGTTTGTGTTTAAGTAATACATACATGTGAGAAGATCTTCTGGGTTTGACGGCTCACTGGGTCCGGCGTCATTGGATGCTGTGACGGTGACGGTGTGGTTCTGCCCGCAGCTCAGAGGAGTGATAACGCAGTAGGCGTCCTGAGAGCTGCAGTTCTGACCGGTTGAGCTCAGAGCAAAGTACGACTCTGCACCTTGGACCTGGATCCAGAACACCTCCAGACCCACGGAACGGCCTGGCATTAATTGAACCTGCACAGCCCCGGGGACAGGAGGACCTGAGGAGAGAGAACATCAAAGTTAGAATTCATTTTTAAATATTAATTGCGTATATGTGAATTACATTTTTTTTATCCTGCACAATATTACACTTACACCAGACGCAACTGGCGCGATGCATGGTTGTCGCATCGCACCGGGCTGCATCCAGTCTCTACAAAATGTAAAACTATAATGGGTTCTAAAGCATTTCTAATGTCTTTTTGTTTCGTTTCGGTCGCGTCCGGTGTAGACACGGTGTCACAAAAAATAAGTATTCCTTAAGATCGTTTTATTAAATATACAAGTAATAAAAATTTGTTTTTTTCAATATGTCCTGTTTAAGTACACTTTGCATTATGTGGTACGTATCGATCATATCAGTATCAAAATTAGGTAGATATATTATAACCGATAAATCATAAATCATCTCCTCTGGTTAAACTGCTTTAGCTCCACGCTGCTCACAAATACAGAATAGTGCTGTATTTCTGTCGTGATCATTCACTTACTGCTTTTAGCAAAACATTGTTGATGTAGGTACAGTATGGAAATACAGTATTTATGAAATCTGTTATTTATAGGATCGAAAGCATATTGTTTGAATCCGACTGCTGTCTGAATGCTTTCTGTCTTGAGACCTGTTTGACTTGTGGCTATTAAGAACATTATTCTTTGTTGCTCTGAAAGAACATCTGTAATTTGTGTATTACATAAAACATATACCAGAAATGTTTGAAGGTGAACGAATCGATAACTAGTGTAAAGTAGGCTTTGTACACTAGAACTAGAACTAATGGTTACCTTGTTTCCTTCAGTCAAAGTTTTCAAATAAAAGCAGTTGTCCAATTTTTCCCTTTTGTTTCAAGGGAGTTTTATACTAATATTTAGATACTGCATACAGGCCAATGTACTGGTTATCCGCTTCCAGTGCTAAAGAATGATCAGTTATCATTATCAGCCAAAATGTACTTATCGGTGCATCCCTAGTGGTACGTTATATCAATGTACTAGTAGTATACTTGTAAGTGTCCTATTTCGGTACTATTTGGGATTCAACAGGCCCAATTTTTTTATATGATTTTTTTATGAAAAACATACCTAGACATAACTGACGGTATAACTCAACAGTATACTTAAGTGTATGAAAAGCACATTAAGTAGACTGAAAGTATAATTTCTTATTTTAGTTTAAAGAAGCGCACTTGAACATCGTTTTGTAAGGGTGCAGATATTCTGTAACAGATGTATTCATAGAAGCATAGGAATGATTGACAACTAGTAAACAAAATGAAGTCTTGAAAACTACAGTGACTTATCCGTACGTGTGATTTGGGAGATGGTGATGTCATCTCCTTGGATACCGTCAGGGTCCCAAGCATTGGCTTTGATGCTGTAGGTTGTGCCAGGTTCGAGAGCACCGAAGGTCATATTGGTCTCTGTCGTGTTGAGTGTGACCCGTGTGACTGAACCTTCCATGATCAGACAAAGGGTGTACAACACAGCCTGGTCCACTGCATCCCAGGTTACCACGATGATGTCACTGCCGGGAGAGCTGGAATTCAACTGTGGGGCCACCAGCACTGGAGAGAGAAAGAGAGAGTAACGTGAACAGATAGAGAAGACAGAAGTAAAAAAATGTGAAGATAGACAGTGATCAATTGAGAGGTGGATCAAGAAAGAAAGAAAAATTAAAACGAGAAAGAACGATTTATTGAGAAAAGGCAGAAGCAAAGTTTTTTTTTTTTTTTTTATTGTGTTTGCATGCTGTCTACATAGGACCGTAAGATCTGTTTTTTATTTTTCAAATAAAAGAGTACAATTATAAAAAGATAATGAAGTTTTGATGTAACGATAATGTGCATTATCAATAAAAAATGTTGCCATAAGAATAATAATGGCCTTTATCTATTATCAAGGAATTTGGGAGAGGTGAAAGACGCTAAAGACGAACACCCTGGTGGTAAGTTTGGATCATCTTAAAATAAAAAGTCCCACTGAGTTTTTCCCACATGTAGTTATTGGAAAAGACTTTAACAAATCACATAACTGTGGACATTCTATGTGCTTGTCTTAGGTATAAAGGTACATAAAAGTAGAAAGCAGCTGAATAAAATATAACATCTAATATAATCTGGTAGTGATAGCTATAGGATCTTGAGATTGATATACAATCACATGCAGCGTATCTGTGGGGTGAAATAGAGTAGAGCGAAAGTTCTGTTGTTACACAAACAGAACAAAAATCCATCCCTCTTATGTTTCGTCCTACTATTCCTTGGGGAGACGCGACAGCCTAGTTCTCATGGTTTATCTTCTTATTCACCTCCAGCAAGATGCAGTTACCATCAATAGTTAGTAAAGCCAGAAGTACCAACGCACACAATAGTTACAATACAATACCGCATTATTGCTCCAGGTTTTAAAATACAAGTTATTGTCATCTAAACAGAAACCAAGGCTCGGTTTTCTTCTGTTGTGTAATATTAGATCTTTTGAAAAGGAACAATTGTAATTATTAAAAGAAAGTTTTAGATAGCCCTTTATAAGGCACATATTTATGTAAACTTTATTGTGTTTACAGTGTAAACTTTATTTAACTATAAACTGTTGTTTTGAGGTTTAAACTGGTGTGTGGATAGTAATTCAAGTATGATTCTATTCATAAGCCTCGCTTTCATTTGTCATTCAACTCGTATCGATAATTCTTACAAAATAGCTCTCATTTGATTTTCACTGCTGGGATGCTGGTCTGGGAGCCTCACATTAAAAGGTTTTCTTTGGGCATGCTGGTCCAACAAGTGTTTTAGGTACATGTCAGCTGGTTAAACCATTCACGCTAGTTTGACCAGGAGGAAAGATCAACTAAACCATCATAAACCAGCTAAGACCAGCATCCCAAATTTGACTGGTTTAGGCTATTTTTACTTTTTTTTATGTTGAGTGATACATCATTAGTTGTTTCAGTGACAGTTTACCTGTCCTAGCAGTCATGGGAAGGGAGGGCTGACTCCGTCCCCCGCTGTTGACAGACATCACACTGAGGGTGTACTGGGTGTAGGGCTGGAGGTTGATCACTGTCCCAGGAGAATTTTGCACTGCTGTTTCAGAGAAGAAGCCGTCGTCGGTTTCCGCCCGGAGGATGTAGCCGGTGGCACCAATCACCTGCCCGAACTCAACAGTGATGCTGTGGCTGAGTTTAGAGTACGCCTGCACTATGGCGGGAACTTCAGGAGCTGGTGTGGCATAATACAACATAAATATAATTATTTTATTAATAACAAGCTTTTTGTGGTGGAAAACTGATTGAAGACACATTTGTATATGTTGACTATAGTCTTAGTAGTATCACTGGTTCTACAACTTTAGCACAAACAGGGTCACAAATGTTTATGATAAATCAAATGTTACAATGTTACAATCACATATGATGTACGTACACATCTATAAACAATACACACAAAATGATGGTATTGTAAAACGTCAAAATTTGAACGATTTACGTCAGCGTCACTTCAACAACACAAGCTCGCGGCGGTCACCTGTCGTCTCCTCGGTTTCTGCGCTGCTGAGCACGTTCACCGCGTTGTCCATCGCCTCGACCCGCATCCTGTACACGGTATTCGGCGAGAGAGAGTTAACGGAGCCCATGACCGTGCTGCCGCTGAACTGCGCGAACACGGACGGCTCGGGCGAGTTCTTCGGCGTGGCGGTGATCTTGTACGAGCTCGCGCCCGTATGTCCGCTCCAGCGCACCGTCATGCTTTTAGAGGTGACGGTGAACACTGATAAAGTAATGTCTGTAAAGACAGCACAAAATCATATATTGTACAGCATTGTCATTTTCTATGAATATTTAAAAATGCGTGAAACTGGTAACTACCCCTTTAAAAACATTTCCTGTCAGGCTCTTACCGTTAAATCAATTACAAAAGTCCCCGGTTTGGGACTTCTTTTAAAAGCATTTAATGAGATCATTAAGACCAAGTACTCACAGATACTATTGCAGTTCCCATACAACAAATATCACATTATTTTACCCATAATTTGAATGGTTTTTTTTTTAGTTGGGTTGTGTGGCAAACAATCATATTTATATATATTTCTTACCGTTTTGTGCTGCGCATATCTGTAAATAAGAGATAGAAACAATACAAATTTTAATATTTGTTATATTCTTTCTTATCTTATATCCTCTATTCTTTTTCTCTTAGGGACCCTTATTATGTTTTCATAAGGGTATAATGAGCCATTACTCTGCAAGGAAGCTTATTTAAACATCACTCATCACAGATTTTAGACCCTGAGCATTTATCCTCCTGTCTGGAATGACACTAGTCTACAATGTACAACTGCATTACATGACAGTGATGTAAGAAAAAGCATAAATGTTTAAATGCAGAAAAATAATGTGCTTTTAAAGTATAGCCATAACTGCTAATAATGCCCTTTGCACCACCATTCACAAAGGATACAACGGTTTTTAAAATTGCATACAGAAAGCAAATGTTAATTCTTACCTGTGACAAGGTGATAATTAATAAGGCAAAATTTGTTAGATATAAATATTTAGACTCCATTCCTCAAAATTGACGGTATTCAGCTGCCTTGAGGGCACACTCGACACTCCTATCTTGCTGTTTTGACTCTAGATATCTGCAGGGTAGTGGCTGAAGCTTAAGTTTTTCTGTTTTTTTTCTTACCATCCAACAGGTATTTTATTGTTCTGAGAATACTGAGTCTTCATGGGCGCCCCTCCCTTTGGCAGGGAGGGATGATTGACCTATCAGCGCAGAAGGAGGCTACACATAGACACATGAGGACAGATGATAAACATGCTCTTCACCATTATGCTTTCTATTGTTGTTAAATATAAAAGAATGAAAAAAGAACGTATCATTACACAAACTGTATTAAAGGATATAACTCTATACTCATGTTGAAACCTACAATAGTATTGTTAAGAACACATTTATAATCCCTATTAAAAACATGAATGTGCTGCAATTAAGCATCAAAGAGGCATCTCTATCATACTCTATACACTTGATTTTATTGCCTAGATGTTGCACTTAGATCAGATTATGTTTCATAGAAGAATTAACTTTAACTCAGACGTTTCCCCCAAACCACTATGGGATATAAATTAAAGAAACGAACAAGATATAAAGTAGCATAAATGAGTAAATTTGGTTTGGAAATAATTTGATAAGATCTCTTCTGAAATTCAAGAGGATACACATGAGACTATAGGGTCCTTTTCTAAGGAGAAACAAAAGTCTCCATCTGTTCTCCAGTGTCATTTCTTTCTATAGGAAAGGCATATTTTGTTAATTTTTTATTTAAAGCAAAACGTTTAAGTTTGTATTATTTTGTCACTCTTGTCATTCCCAAACCATCTGGAATACAAGCATTTTTAACAAATGATTGTGATTGAAAAGCATTTAACTTCTGCCTAAAATTTTGTTTTCAACAAAGTATAAACTCATATGGGACACATGATGGTGAGAAAATGATGGCACAGTGTTCATCTTTGGAAGATCTTTCTCATTTTCATAGTATGTTCCTAAAGGCTTTGTCATCTAAGTTGCACAAAACCAAAAACACATCTTTGTGAATTTTCAATGCGAGTTATGGCAGCAAACTATACTAAAATGTTTCATATACATCTGTAACTATAGTTCTAATAATGTAACATGACAAGTTGTAAACTTACAGGGCTTTTTTGCTAAAGGGGTCATAGATCTTTTTACCTCCCTTATACTCATTTGATATGAACAGTTTATCCAGTGTCAATATTTAAATTGTACAACAGCATGATTTATGAGCGCTGGTTTAGGTTACTCCAGCTCAGGGGTATTGACAGATACAGCCGTCCACAATGATACCTGCTTTTATTCATACAATTTGTCAAATTTGACAGTGCATTTTTGTTATTTTTATTGTAAGGGCTTGGAGAATTTACACTTAGGTCATTGAGGAAAAAGAAGCAATTTCTAGGTCTTGTAGATCTGTGCAGTTTCTGGATGGGTGACGCATTTTCCTGTACTGTAACTGTTACCAACAATTTCTTTTTCTTTTTCTATTCCCATTATTCATCTTGTTGAAATAACAGACCGCCATTGTCTCTGTAAATGGTAAACTCACCCTTTTTCTCCATAGACCGTTTCTACAAGGCACACCTCCTCAATGTCAACACCTAGGCTGGCAAAAGCCAGTTCTCGTATGCCAGATCAGATTATGCCTTTTCTAGGCAGCCACATTCATGGTGCTGCATGAGCATTGGTTTTGTGCCGGATTGGGTACCCATGCATTAATTTCTCAAATGTTTCAATGTCATAACCCTCTCTCTAAACTTTCTATTTCTGTGCACCATAGATATTATTCTTTTTGTGAATAGCATCTACCAGTATTTGCATTCAGTGTAAAAAAAATGATTTTGTTTGTGTTTGATGAACATACAGCCGCTGAAAATAAATTTAGAGACCATTCCAAATTTTCCTTTCAAATCACCATTTCTAGGTGAATTGTGGTCATTCCAGTCCAGTTTCTCTTGTATTTAAATAAAATCAAACCTAGGGGGTGACAAAATGTCATCCAACAGCAATGAGAAAGTAGCATAACAACATGGAAACTGATAAAAATCGAGGTTATCACATAAAAAAATTGAACTTTTCCTAAATACATTATAAACATGTACTCTTATAATTGCTTAAAAGTGAATAACTTGCTTTCTTTGCAGTATTTGAGGCCTGTAAAAATACAGAGCAGCTTTTCTGACCATTTCTCAAGTTCTCATTTGCTTCAAATAAATACAAATAGAAACAACATTTTTATTTTAAATTAGGTAGACATAACAGGTAACGCAAAGAGTGAAACAAATATTATAATTTTACCTTTACACATACCTATAAATAGTACATTTTAAAATCAGAAGAACTGATGGTCTCATCCTTTTTTTCTGTGGCAATATATACACTTTTTCTGTAAAAATGTGATATTTTATGTAGAATATTTTGTGTACCTATCAGACTGTTGCTGAGAGTGCTAGAGGCTCTTCAGGCTGTTGACGGGGACAGTCCATCATACAAAGTCATCTTAGGTAAATCACCATATCTTGAAAAAAAACACTGTATCAGTTTCATTTTGTTTAAAGACACGAACGGTCTACTCCATATCCCACCCAGTAAATAAATTTTATTTGGGTCACACATGGGTTGCATTTGTCTCAGCTTTGTCCCGTTTTGAAAAGAGCATAATGCATCAGAATGTGACCATATTCACACAAGTCATGGGAGAAGGCCACCTGATATGTCCATACGCATTTTGGAGTGCTTCAGAAGTTTATTTTACACTGAGAGTGCTGTAGGGCATTGTCATGGTTTTACTCTACAATAAAAGTCCGCTATTGTTTCCATTTTAGTTTATGAGTGTTACATCAGAAGAACATCAATTTTGATTGATTTTTAAAGAATGCTTTCAGATGTGGATTCACTGAGATTCCGAAAAGCAGTTTGCGAATGTTTGCTCGCTTTGATAGTGTAGCAACATCTGATTGTTGTCCAAATTACAAAGCAAGATTCATTTGCCAGAAATGGAGTTGATGTAGTATGAAGTATGGCGCCGGGCAGGATTTACCCATTAGGCAAAGGTAGGCAATCGCCTGGGGCCCCAGAGCAACCAGGGGCCCCCAAAAGCAAGGGGTGCACTTAACCAATAAGCCGTGTCAGCAGCCACGTAGAGCTCAAGTAATCAGTATATTAGTTCATCGGTACGAAGGCACTGCTCCCTCATTATAGATTAGAGTGGAACATTCCATTAGTATCGTAAATGCGCGATACGAGTTCGACAGTAGCTTCTAGAGAAAGTTAGCGAAGCATCGGAACTGCCCACAGCGAGAGTGTCACTGTGAGGTACATTAGCTGCTAAACGAAGTTAAAATTAAAGGATGTTTGACTCCGCTGAGCAGACCGATGGGCACATTTAGACACAATATAATAACGTCAGTACAGCACTGCACGCACTGTTACAGAAATTTGGTCACATTTAAATGCACGAAAGGTTGTAAACCCGAACAAAACACACGAAGAGATGGCACACTTTGTATATAACAGTTAGTAATCCCAGATCAGGGTTTTTCCTGCATATTTGCATATTTGTACACTCCAAGAGTATTTGGAGTGTCTTCACAGAAAATACTGTGTGTATTAAACGGATTGTCATTTGTAACTGCAGTTGCAGCATTATGCCTACGCCACAGTGGAGTCGCTGTTTCGTTACTAGAGCAGTGAGACGCTGAAAAGTTCATTAACATAGCTATATTAGGAGCTGTATTAGCTGTGTTTCACGGCTGTTCAGGTGTTTTACATTCAGTTTTTGTATAATGTGTTCTGAATTAACTTGCTGTACATCTTTGTAATATTTTTAGCTGTGAAGTTGACTCGTTGAATCAGCGTTATCCTGAACACCGCGAATTCGCCTGTATGAACGAACATTGCGATCAGAAAGACTCGCAAACAAATTAATCCTTTGAACCAATTCGTTAACACGTAAAGTAAGAGATCAGTGAATTGTTCAAAGCTCAGTGAACTACAAGGGAACGTAGAATTTAGTTAGACAGGTTAGCCTACTACTTATGAGGGCCTAAAATGGGCTGATATTATAATTTTCAACTTTTCTGTTTTATTGACTAAATGTGATGCTTTATATAACGCATTAGTTGTCGTTTCATACTTTTTTTCAGAACTTTAATATAAGTGTTTTGTTAAGACACTTAAAGGGACATTAGGCTTACACGTGGGCTCCACAACCTCCTCCTCATGTTTAGCCAGGAAAAACCCTGCAGATGTATTTTTTTCCAATGTTTTTCATTTGGGAATTTATCTGTGTTTATTGAGCTTAGTTTTTCCCCGTTGCTTAGACAGGAGGTGAAAAGTCGTGTGCTTTGAGGAAGAAAATAAGGGTTGCAGTAAAGTAAAGTGGCGCATAGTTGGGGTCCCTATACATGGATTTGCTTAGGGCCCCCAAATCACTAAATCCACCCCTGAGTATGGGGAACAATGGGGCAAAAGGAACACCTTAAGAAAAAAATTGCTTTTCACTACACCGGTATGATTGCAGAAAATATATATATGTTTGTATTAAACATTTATTGAGCAACAGATTTTGTGTGAAAATAAATCACAAGTGGTTAGTTTTGTTTACAAATGTATGAGGTAGCAAGGGGGGCCTTTTATCCCACATACGCATTGATTCAAACAGTTTAGATGAAATAATTTGGTTTAAAAATGTACAAGTAAATACTTGCTGAAAACCTTCAATTTAGCAAAGTTTGCAATTTGTTTTGTTTACATCCATAAATAAATGTTCTGTCATTAAAATATGTTAATATCACAATATATAAAAACAGAAACAAAATAATTAAAAAGATGTAAAGATTTTGAAAGCATTGGAAAAAAAAAAAATTAATATAGATTTACAGTACTTGCAATCAATGATATTTTATGATTAATATCAAATTTTAAATACAATGGTTTCATTATAAATACAGTGATTTTCTCTAAGGTTAATATCATTTTGTTGCATTATCATTACAGTGCATTCTGGGGGTTTATAGAGTCACATTTAATAGAGTGCGTGTTCTTTTTACCTGCTAGACACATAACGATGCTTAGTTACATTATAGATTATACTTAAGGGGAAAAACAAGTATTATACTCCACACCATCAAAAGAGCACAAAGCTGCAAAACCTGCAATGACCAGAGGCTTAGCACACACACCAACAATGACCGAAACTTGACTTTTGTTTTTTTGTCTGTGATTTCCAGTAGATGATTTAGTTGAAGTGTCAAATAAAACATTCCGCTTTCAGGAAAAACAGTGATATCCTTACAAAACAAAGGCAATATCTGGGAATTTCAATAAAAAATCCTTTCAATAGTATGCTATACTGTAGATTACTTTGCGGCTGAAACCTGCTGCTGATATAGAGAACAATTCAAGAAATGATTGTTGCAATAGCATTAGATTCTGTTTGCTACATTAGGAGGTTTAATTCTGTTCTGTAATTCGCTGTGAATATTGCAGAGAGCAACCTTATGATAAAGTTCCACAGAGAAGAAAAGATGGAGATTTGACAGTTTTTACTGTTATAATTTTCTGTTTGCTTGAGAACTGCAGGTAGAGAGTAAATCACAGTTTCTTGTTCTGCTTCTTAGAGGATGCATGCCATTTAACTTTTTCTGGAGCTGAGCTTTTGCCAGGTCACCAGAGAGCGCGTCAGCCATCCTGCCTGTTGTCTGCTTCATCAGAAAAGCCGCCTGCAAGGCCTTGTCTAAAGTCTTATGGATTGATTCCTCCTAATGAGAATAAATGAAACAGTAAACTGAGTGATATAAACAACATGACATCTCAAACATGTTTCTAAATGACATGAATCAAGATACTGTCATCCTCTTGGGCATTATTTATGAAACACAAGGAGAATGCATTTTTATGTCAATTGATCCTTTGACCTCCATCTGAAAGAATGTTTTATTTACGGTTCATAGAGAAATACATTGTGATCGTGTTGTATGAATGCAGCTCATGGTGTGGACGTTAACCGTATTTCACTCACTCTGCTCTTGTAATGTCTCCTTCCAGGGGTTCGCTGCGACATTCGCTGAAAGAAGATGTTACTGGGCAGCAGTGCTGAGTCAGATTGTGTAGAGCGCCTCCTGCTGGACACAGGCTGTTTTGACTCCTGATCCCTCACTTTAAACCTGAGAAAACAGCCAGCACGGGGAAAGATATCACTGTGATTTAATAAGAAAAAGATTTATAGATTATAAAGATATGTAATCAACTAACCTCGACAGAGCAAAGGTGTATTAAAGGCAGAAATCACCTAAAAATCTAAATTCTGTCATCATTTCCTTTTCACTTCCAACCTGTATGACTTTCTTCAGCAGAACACAAAATATATTTTGAAGAATATTGGCAACCAAACAACTTTTCTTTTGTGTTCTGCAGGTTCAAACGACATAAGGGTGAGTAATGATGACAGAATTGTTTTTGGGTGAACTATCCATTTAAAGGAAAATGCTTAAAGGAATATGGCGACATGTGGAATTTCAAATTCTATTGAGGAAATATTGTAAAAATGTCTTCGGAAGACATTTATTAAGCCACTGGCATCAGCTGGATTACTTTTATGATGGAGGAGCTTTTTAGAACCCTTTTGGGTCCCATATAAGAATATAAAATGACAAAATTTTAAAATTTAATGATTTATTAGTGTTAAACTGAAGATAGTACGTGATATGTTTGAAATGGCATGAGGGTGAGTCAATTTCATTATGAAATATTCTTTTAAGACACTTTGTTGGTATGGATAATTTAATTGACTGTACAATTAATAGTATTTTAGCAATTTAATGGGATTTATTGCTTACCCAGCAGGTAGACTACTGGAGGATCCATAGTTGACCTGCAGCAGAGGCTTATGGGAAGGATGAGCAGTAAAAAGTGAGGCAGATTTTTTGCTGTTTATAAAGGTATTCCCCAGGTTTCCCACTGAAACAACAAAAAGGATAGATTGTCTATTGGGCTTTGTCACCCTATGCATACATTTTGTAAGCATGCAACAAAACATTCCTTAAACAAATAAAAACAAATTTCTGGATATGAATGTCATTCCTCACTTGCTTGTCTATGTGTGGCACTTTTGTAAATTGGCCATGTGTCTGCACTTTTGTTGTTGATGGAAAGCCCAGTGCTCGCCCTCTGATGACTTCTGGAAGCGTCAAACTGAGATGTGCTTTGTACTGAGGCTGAGATAACAAAGGTTAGAAGTTTATCTTCCTATACGATGAATCACAGTAGAAATATGTATATTATCAAGCGTATTCATCCTACCCTTGGATGGGGACCTGGTGTCACATGATCTTCTGTCAGAGAGAGAGCTGAGGCGGCCGTGTGTTTGTTCATGAGGTGGACTGAAGGCTCTCTGGAAACTCAACGTTTGGTCTGAATCTTCAACTTCTGTGACGTGCACATATACACATTAATTCCCTTTTATTCAAATGACTTTAATTCCTGCCACTATAATTATACATTACCAAACACTAATGTTCACATTAAAGTGTGAACTTGTGGTGCAAGAAGACAAAAAGTGTTTGCATGCTCTCTTTTGACATTATATTTAAATCAAGTTTCACCTTTATAAAACCAGATTTTATAAATAGGTCTAGGTCGTATAGCTGTCAACCTTTACTGTTACTGGGCTCCAAATCAGAAGAGATCCAGTCCTCAGTCCTCTGAAGGCTTGTGTCTGTCTTCACGTGTCTGCTGGTAGAATAGACGTATATTGTTTTTTCAAATTGCTCAAATTCAGCAGCCTCAGACAGCAACCAAAAATATGACGGCCCAGTTTCTCAAACCCTGTTGACCCTGAAGTACCTGTTGGAGCCATGGGTTTGTGTTCTATGCCTTCTCTCCGAAGGAGACCTGCTGGTCAGGCAATCGGCACGCCTGCTCATGTGAGGTAGGTAACTAAGACTCTCCTCTAGCGCCCTCTTGAGGTGGGACACCTCATACTGCAGTGCAAGGATAACATCACTACTGGAAATAGTATTACAAAAAGATTATGTGATAATTAGGTCCACATAAACAGTTTAGGTGAGGACACTCAGCATGGTATTGTGACTTAATGTCATCATACTGTAACAAAATAAAGCCGAAATAAACACAATATATCGACAGTTTCAGCAAAATAATTTTGTGTCCCAAATTTAAATTCCGGTAGACCTCCACACAGAAACAATAACTGTTGAGTAGTTTAAATTAATTAAATAAAATTAATATAAAATAAACATTTATTTAAATTTATATTATTATAAATTGAATATACAAGAAATTGTTATATTATAACCAAACACAGACTGGAAGTTAATTTCAGGCCAATGCATGCATCTTATGAACCCATATTAAATCCAATTTTTTATAATTTTCATTACTATAATGGATTTGGTATTTTTAATAGGAATTCTCGTTATTAAATTTACTGTTTTGCAATATTTTTAATAGCGTTGTCTTTTTCTTATTTAAGTACAACAAATGTTACCATATAAAATGTATTGATTAAACCATACTATTCATTTTTGCACATAAAGCAACGAGAATTAAAGTGCAATGCAAACGGTTCACCATTATATATATCAACAGTTTGCAATTTTCTGGTAACATTTCATAAATTCAGTTTAACTCACTTGTGACATGAACAGTGTGATGATAAATGTCTGTCTCTGTTTGGTGTCTCATGTGCAGCATTGTTCTTTCCCAGGTGAACGGGTCCTCCTCCCTCAATCGTGTTCTCATGACTGGACATGCCACCAGCCATTGATGCTTTTTCCACTTTATTAAATTTTAATGCTGCATTCTGGGTAATGTAGTTGCTACTTGTATCAGAGGCGGTTGTGTGCAGCTCTTCATAATCAATGTTGTTCACTGTAGGCTGTACAGGCCGTGTTGCTACAGATATAGTTGTTCGTTCATTGGAATATGAGGCATCGCTGTCAGAAGCACTTATACTGGCCACGCTGATGACATCATCAGACAATGCAGAAGAACTAAAAAGGACGCAAGTTAAATGTTTTTTAAAGATTTATTTCATTAATAAGATTACATGCATTAACAGTTATGAGTTGGAGGTTAAGCGTTTAATTTCTGCATTATGAGTAAGTAGGAATATAAAACTGTTTGTACTTTCTCGGTCTTAAAGGACTTTGTATGTTGGTCAGTTGTGATTTCCTCAAATAAATTCATGGGAAGCACCCATAAAATTAATTTGAAGATGTACTTCTCATATATTGCATCCATTATATGCTGTATATACCTACTGTAGTTGATGCATTTCAGGAAATAAAATGTTCAATATTACACATAACTAGTGTGCTGTTCATTTCATTAATGTGACCCATTAAAGCCAATATTGTGCGGCAAATCTGCCTTTTTACACTATAGCATTTTAAATATAGTTTTTCTATATTGTTTAGTACGTAAACCAATTTGGTAATTTTGAAAGGATGAAACAGATCTAAAGTCATGATTTGCAAATGTTGTTAACGGACAAGCATTAGCCTCCACTATGTACCTTAAAGCATTAGGGGATGTGTGGGAGAGTCCTGTGGTGGGCCGGCTTATATCCGTACTGCCAAAGCCACTGTCAATTTCTGGTCTCACAAATCTCTAAAGGACAGAAAACATCCTCCCTTCAAAAAACAGCTCATACCTGCTGACACACTGTGTGCAGTAAATACTAAACAATAACCATTCTAACACAAAATCCCATGGAATCTCCACTGTAAAAATAATTTTACTTTTAAAAAAAATCCTCCATGCACTTTTTCTCCCAAAACCAACTATGGTGAGAATCAGGAGTGACATAAAAATGACTACTATTGCATTGTGATTTATAATGTTTTCTGTATATTAAAGTGTTATCTTTAACTTGCTTGTAAAATATGTGCATTAAGAATTTTTTTATTAGTGATTTAATAAAAAAAAAGTAAGTTATATTGGGTTGGTTAAAATTTAAATAATAGAATATGGCTTAATCCTACTCGCTCAATTCTAAAAAAAATTTGGGAAAATGTAAAACCTAATAAAATGTTATTGCTGTGAGATTTTTAAGCTGTTTTTCTTCACCTCAACTGTATATTCAGTATGTGTTTGTTACCTGTGTTTTGTCTTTGGTTGGCTCAGCAGAGGGTCCTGTATAATGATTTCCTACACTTGAGAAGGAGCCTTCACCTGGTGCAGTCTTCTCCTCACATCTACAAAGAAATTAGAGCCCCATGGTACATCATTGTATATGAGTATAGCCATCATTCAGTACTAAGTACAGTATGCGGAATATGGTCATGATTCTATTATGTTGGAACATGTCGAAGAAAACACAGTACTACCCTTTTATACCCCAAAACCTACTAGGGCTGTCAAACGATTAAACGCGATTAATCATTTACATTCACATTAGTCATTGAGCAGACGCTTTTATTCAAAGCGTCTAACAAATGAGGTAAACAATATATTTATATGTATGTGTATATTATTGTGTTTATAAACAAAAAAATGATATGCACAGTACAAAGACATACATTATATTATGTAAACACAAACTTTTATTCTGGATGTGATAAATCACGATTAATCATTTGACAGCCCTGCAAAATACCTTTAGTATGTGACAAACAAAACAAAATCTTGCAACAGAATTCACTTGATGTACGTAATCTTTTGATCACATGCCATAAATAAACTTGTTGTTAAAACATCATTTTGCAAAACATGGCATTTTACATTAAAATAGTGTAATCGACTTTCAGATACTGACCTGTCATATGTCAGCTTTTGCTTTAATGCAGCTGGAGGGGACCCTTGTGTCAGAAATTCCTCATAGAAGTCTTCTTCTCCTGTTGTCGTCAGGCTGTCTTCTTCATTGCTAGTTCCAGGTGTTGGAGTTGTGAAGGTACACCTCAGAGAGCAGAGGAACATACACAAGAACTAACAGGAGGTACTTAGAGTTTCCATAATGAAACTGATATTCTGTAACCTGACCAGCCTCTAGTGAGCAGAACTGACTATCATGATATAGTCTCATTTTACAACCCATTTCAGTCATCTAAAGAACAGCTAAACAAAGTTAATTAAAAAAGTAAACATTTTAAGTTAATGTCGACCATTCAAATCTTGAGAAATAATAGAAGCCTAGTTTTAAATAATATTTTTTTTAGACTACATAGAGTGGTGGGTTTGTAAAAAAAACAGAAGAGTAAAATGTGGCTGTACTGTAAAATATAGCTGCTTTCGCCTCTGTTATATTCATCGCCCACTTCAAAATCCTCATCTTCTTCATTCTCCATGTTTTCTCTCATGGTGGAGCTGCAGAAAAGTGATTCCTGCAATAAGACACGTGCCGTTCATTCAAAGCCTGCATCCACAAACTGTCACGCTCCGTTCGGTCCAGTCATTCAAAGATTGTGTTACAGAGCAAAACAAGGCATGCAAATGGATATGAGGTAAACAACAATATCAGCTTCACTGTGTGTGTGTGCACGTGTTGTATTTAACATTAATAATTTAAAACTCTGAAAGTCTGGAAGGTGAACAAATGATAAAGGAGGAGCTCAAATAAAAGAAAAAAAAAGAACGAGAGGTGGATTAAATTGTGGTGACAAAAGAATAGGAATGAGTGATGTGTCAAAGTTTTTATAAATATAATTTTGTATTTTGCATTAACGTCAGTGAATGGCTAAACATTTTTGGTGGCTTGTTTAGTCTATAGGCACAAGTATTAGATTCAATTTATAGTGCTGTGTTAAAGATTAATAGTGCAATTTCATGCAAATTGTTTTCTTTCAAAAGCAGTGTGGGTTAAATGCTTTGTGATATCATATATGAAAGAATAGTTTTTTAGTTTGTAGATTAGTGAAGTGATTGATGCACACATGCCATGTATGTTACCTCATGCAGTGATGGATGGGGTGATGCGACGGAGCTTTCTTTACAAGGTGGAGGAGAGGGAGTGGGCGATGATGGAGGAGGATTGAAAAGATGGCAGATGTTTCTGTCGATCTGTTCTTTTATGTCCTCCAGCTGCATCCCTATCCTGAAAATATGCCCCTCCACCTCCCTTAAACACAAATATGAGATGTTTGTCCCAGCCTGGCACATCCAGAAAGATTGAACCTGACCTCTAGGAAATATGTTTTGGTTGCACACTTTGGCAAATTGAGCATAGTTTGTGACATTGCTGAGGTTGACATTCATGGCATTAATTGGTACAACCATCCCCACTCCAAGAACTGTACTCATGCAGAATGAGCAAAAGGGCTGGTAAAATCACTCTGGACCCCTCACACCCAGCACACTCCCTTTTTGAACTGTTACTGTCTGGTCGACGCTACAGAGCTCTAATCACCAGAACGACACAGAAACAGTTTCTTCCCTCAGGCAATACATCCCATGAACACTTGACATTACAGGAGGAACGCACAACTCTATTTTACAGTATTTATTCACCAAATTTGCACATATCAGTCCTGTACATACATAATTGTCTATAGTGGGCTATTTTGTACATTGCTTATTTGTATATTATTCTTTTATCGTCTGTGTTCTGTCCTGTTGCGCTGTGTAGCTTCTGTCACTATAACAAATTCCTGGAAACATACTTGGCCAATAAAGCTCATTCTATTCTATTCTTCATATGATCTGGTTCTCAAAGGAAAAGAATGAGGTAGACAACTTGTTATGCTGTCCATTTCTTCTGGATTACCCCAGTGTGATGTTTACCTGTCAGGATCAAACTCTCCTGTGTTTCTGGCCAGTCCCATGTAGTTTTGCATTTCAAGAGCACGATGCTCTTCCCTTTTTGTGAGGTAATTCCTCTCCAACTGGTCCTGGGCCTCCATCATGCTTTTCAGTATCTGTGAAGAGATCCAAAATGAAAAAGGTATACCTTTAGACCATTGTCAAATGTTTGAACATTATTGAATTGTGAGACATTGTATTTGGTTGGTGCTCTATCAAATTATTCATGGAAATAAAAATAGTTTGTCTATGGCAATTAATGTGTCTACCATCTGTTGCTCCTGCACATTCATTGACATGGTGTTGACACATGTTTTGAATTCATCCACCTGCAAAACAAAGGGAATACAAGATCATGTGCAGTGCTTCTGTAAAAACTGCTAAGCTGATGTCACAGAACTAAATAACTAAAAGACACGAAACACAGATGTAAACAATCTTCATGTTGCAATCTCTTGCTATACCTTCTGTACAAATGAGCTGATTATTTCTCTGAGGTCAGAAGTCAGTCTTTCCCCGTCTGTCAGTGTCTGAGGTTCTGTCTGTACAGTAAGAGAGTTCTGCACCAGACAGCACTGCTCCTCACCTGAACCTGCTGAACACATGCCCCAGACATGAAGACAACGTGCAATTATCTACAATTTATGCACATTGGCTTTCCCTTCGGGTGGTCTTTGTTTTCTAATATTTGTGACTTTAGTGTTTTGTGTATGTAACAGGCTATCTAATTTCAAATTCTTATAATGGAATACAATAACACATAAATATTTCAGAGAAAGATGTAATATGATCCATGAAAAACAATGTCTGTCAATCAGAGTTAAAATGTGGCTTAAAGAAAGATGACAAAATTACCATTTGCACCCTCTTTTCTATAATTTTGACTTGAAGGAATAGTTTAACATAATGCAAACTAACTATGTATGCCATTATTTTTTAATCCATAATTTATCTTATAAATCAATTCCAGAGGGAAGGAATCAAAATTATTTCATTCCAAAAGCTGTTTTACTCCGATAACTTACAACAAGCAACCTTATGTATAGTGTTTATTGTACTTTGTGGTCAATCTTGTGTGCCCAGTGTAAAAATGAAACTGCCTAAAAGTAAACCTGTGTCTTGAACTTTCATAAAATGTCTTATTTATGTGTCAAACTAACAGGATTGAACAGGATTGTCCTGTTTTGTTACCCTGCTGTCAGGGATACACTGTGATATGAGACAGGAAACAAAATGCCTTCTTGCCTGCAGTTGGTGTCTGTGGGGTCTTTGCTGTCAGTTTGCTGATGTTGTCATTGTTAGTAGTTGTCTCACTCCAGTTAATAGACACAGAAGGCTCACTGGAAGCATGAATCTGCTGTTTGAGAAAATAAAAAAACACACACATTAACTTCTCAAAGAAATGCTAGGAAATAAAATATGACAACATGGATGACATAAACCCTCTTGATTCCTGGTTAGTCTTACCTGGCCAATAAGATTTTCTGTGTCTGTGTATTTAGCGAGTAACCTGTCATACTCAACCTGTAAACAAACCGTGAGTCACACTTTAGATAAGTCAAACTTAATGTGTTCATTCTAATAAAGTCAAAGCTACCCTTTAAAGGGATAGTTCACCCAAAAACTCAAATTCGCTGTTTATTTACCCCCATGCCATCCAACATGTAGGTGACATTTTTTTTCTTGAGTAGAACCATAAAGAAGATTGTTTGGTAAATCCCCAACCTCTTTGCTTCATAACAGTCTATGGGGTCCACCTGTCTTAGAGCTCCTAAAGCACATAATTCCAAAAGAGCGCCTCCTGGCGACATGTTGACGTCTTGTGAAGCAAATCATTCGATATTTTCATAAAACTGAACTTCATTTTTAATAAAATGTTTCAAACTGTGCAGCCTCTGCACACATCCCGATCGCGATCTTCATCTTGTAGTATTTGGTGGCGGATGGCATATCAGCGTCTGGTGCATTTAGCGCCACTTGCAGAAAGGAAGAGTTGAGCGACAGTCGCTTTTTTGGAATTATGTGCTTTAGGAACTCTTAGACAGGTGGACCCCATAGACTCCCATTATATGAAACAGAGAGGGCTGAGGATTTACCAAACAATCTTCTTTATGGTTCTACTCAAGAAAAAATGTCACCTTCATCTCGGAAGACCTGGGGGTGAGTAAATAAACAGCAAATTTGAGTTTATGGGTGAACTATCCTTTAATAAAACACCTGTAGCAAATATAAATTCACCTGTAATTGTTGTGCTAGTCCAGATTGTTCTTCCTTATCCGAGAACACAATGTGTGAGTCCTCTAAAACCCTGCTGATGACGTCAGCTGTGGCTGAGGAGGTGTTTTTACCCAGAATTACCGGGGAGGAGTGGACTCGTGCTAAAGCTGGTGACTGACTGTGACTGATGGGTTTAACGCTTACATTACCTTTAGGTATTTTGACTTTAGGTGCCACTTTGGAGAAGTCAGGTAAGGGGTAGTGCACCTGTCCCTGTCCATATTTCATATCACTGAAGGACCGGGTTCTGCTGAAGGACACTTTGGGTGCATCTGCTTTAGACAGATCTAGAGAGCTGGCACTGGAGCTCTGCTTAGGATGAACATCTTCACCAGCGGACACCACATCACTCCCTCGACTGGCAGCTGTGTCCTCAAAAAACATATTTTCGGGCTTGTAAGATGAGTTAGACACATTTGAAATGTTTGTATTGCTGCAGTTGTTTGCTGCTTCTTCCATATCGTCTTCTGAAACAGTAACATTGAGCAATCCATGACTTTTAGCTGTTGTGGAATTAGGTTCCTGTATTTTGATCTGAATTGTTTCCCTCTCTTCTGAGTTTATCCGTGGAGCGTGAGAAACTACTCGACTCAAAACCGATTCATCCATGCTGTCCATCAGAGAGATTTCTGGTAGGGTCTCTGCTTCAAATATCCTGCTTGAGTTGAGAAGCTCCTCCTGGGAGAAGTGTCTGAGCAGGAAGTCAGAAATGTGGCACACGGCTAAGGGAGGAGCCACATCTTTTGATGATTTGTGATTGCATGTTTCTTTAACAGACATTACAGCAAATATTTCAGACCCATTTGAATAGGTTGCACGGACGTCGGGGACTGTTTTGTTATTGGTGTGTGCACCGTCGTACGGGAGCTCCTCGTGTTCTTCATCGCTGGTGTTAATTGCATCATCCTCATGTCTTTCAACAACTGCCTTTACTGCAGATCTGAGAATTGGGGTCTTTCTGGACTTATTCATATGCTCTACACACTCACTGCTGATCGATTCTGTACTCTCTGTGGAGCCCTTTTTAGTCTGAAAGGACAAATCTATACACAGACACACACTTTAATTTAACACAAATTATTAGATTAAATTATCTCTAAAGTCTTGGCAAGTTGCACTATTTTTTGTTAAATGTCTTTACATACACTGAATACATAAGGTTTCAACAACCTTTAATATAAACCAATGAGGGGTTCTAATCTTATGTAATACATTTTTGTTTAATAAAGCAGGTTGAAGCTGGTGGTTGGAGCTGATACAATTTCAAGAAAGTTTTAAAATAAGAATTCTATAATATATTTATAGCATTGACATGTATAAATGCAAAAAAAAAGATACTTGTTATCAATTATATGTATTGTGCACTTAACTTACCTGTGAATTGTGGGCTTCCGGGTGCACCTGATCCCTGCGAGAGATGAACAGTAAAGGCGTCCTGCAAATCACTGAAATGCAGGCTGTCATCATCACTAATATCCACAAATATACTCTGCTCGATGCGTTTTTCCCACAGCACAGATGAAGGTGCGCTGCGAGCGTCATCCTCACCGTCCGCGTCTCCAGCAGGCGTCCCATCAAACCCGCTCCGTGAGCTCGTGCGCGTCTGGCTTGCGTCTCTACTCATTTCTTAGCAACAAGAAAACACATCACATTACTAAACTGTAAAAAAGACTACTAATGCATGTACATTATGTTCTGAAGGAAGGTTTAAAGTATGTGTGACTAACTAACTAACTAAATAAATACATTTAAAATAGAAACTACGCTTAAATGCTACATTTAAGCTTAAATTCTACTTAAAATGACATTGCACTTACTTGTTGATGCTTGCTTTATATTTGCCCTGTGATTGTAGGGATTAGGCAGGAGTTTTACGCACGCAGTTTGGATGAATGAACACCATTTTACCAGGGTCCAAAGATTCTCGCATCTCAAGTCCGTGGCACAGGATCATCTTCTTGAGCATTTTAAATAATAAATGCAGTATTTGATGCTGATCCTCTGGGCAGGTGCTGCACGCGCATGGGGGTGGGGTGAAATAGGTGATTGCTATGGGAACGTGAAGCTTTAAGATCAACTGTCAGTCAGCTATGCGCCAAAACATTTATTTGAAGCGAAAAGTTTGGTTGGTTACGTTTTTCTGCACGAATATATGAGACAATAACGTGTTACTGTTACAGCAGTCAACAGAGAAGTTATCGTTTTGCTGCAAAGTAGACCGATAAACATTCAAATTGAATTGGTCATTCCTTCAAGGCGTGGTATCTTTGAATTCTCTGCTCTGATTGGCCGGTCGAGTCTCGGCCGCGCCCCTTCTCTCCGGGTAAAGTTTACTCAACACACCGCCTCGAGGAATTCAAATTTATTGTTTTAACGTTTGATCTTATCGATCGATTTTAATGCTGGATTTCTGCGGGATTATTTATCAGTTGTTCCCGAAAGAAGAAACTGGGGAGGATCTGTGAGGAAACGGCGGAGTTTGAGTAAGTATGAATAAAGGTTGTCCGTAACGGCCGTTAGGAGACGAAGAACCGCACGCGCTAACTTGCTAACGCAACAAAACAACAATAATAAACACTTCAAACTAATAGAAAATGTCTAAAAGTGTGATTCAATAAATATTCAAAAGCCTTCAGGTGTTTGTCTTATCGTGACGCGTCATTATGGCTTCGTACATTTGACATTTTCTGTGTTTTTGTAACTTATTATGTATTGTTTTATCAAGTATATGAATTGTAATGGGGATGTTTTCCTCTGTGTACTTGTTTAGGCTGCCCATAGAAGTCAGACACATATTTCAGGTTGGAGTTTATGATATGTCCGTGTTTTATGTATGTGTCCAGGAAATATTGGACCTGTTTGCTTTGGGAGTGTTGGGTCCTGTTTGCTCTTGTAATGCTTTGTGTATGAGTCTGACATTGGATATAGAGTTTTTACTGTTATCTGCATCCCTTGCGTGGCATTAAAATAGTTTGTGTTTTTGCTTCTTCTGTCTGTCTATATATCTACTCATATATTCATCTTCAGCATTGTTCCTTTATTTGTAAAACACCTTGATTCAGAGTGTTTTGTGACCAATATATCCATCCCACCCTGTACTGAATCTGGCAGATGTTTTAGTTATTTCTGTTTTTGTCACTTTCTGCTTGGTTTGTATTTTCCTCATATGGGTTCTTAATGTCAGCAGCTGTCAAGTGATCATATCCTTTGTGCAATGGGGGTTATGTCTGCCTTCTTGCTTACCTCTGTTCATGTCTCATCTTGTCAAGCTTACCTGCCTCTGAAATCCACACAGCTGTTTATCTGTGAGCATGATGACACACAAACCAGTTTTGTAACAGTCTGTTTTTCAGTTCTTTTTGTTCTTTGGAATTGAGAAAGAGAGCACAATAGATTTTGAGTTCTTTTAATTCTATGAACCAATGTTCCCAACCAAATTAAACTCTCCGCCCTAGTTTTCTCATTTCGACTCCTCCATTTTCTATGTGCATATTGCAGTTATTTGCAATAATATTGTCAGATTTATTTTCATATATTTCAGCTGTAAAACATGGCAAGTTATGCTTTTTCCAACATACATTTAAAAATTTGTGTTGACTATCATCGCTGTCCTTCCGAAACCCTCAGATGTCCAAACTTGTTCATTTGAACACTTTTTATTTGTTAGATATTTACAAAACCTGACAAACGTAAAGTGTGACTAATAATGATGATTTATGGCAATATTTAAAAATCAATACGTATGGAGATACCAGATTTCATAAGGACTTGATATAGAATATATTTAAATATAATTTGGGGATTTTTCTAGCCTAAAGCATTATTGTGTCACATCACATTATTTAGGAAGTTATCACATCAAGAAGTCTGCCCTGTTACGAAATGAAAATGGATTACGAATGTTATTTCATGACTAATGCAGATTAATACGCATAAGGAGCATTAGCGCTTACTGTGAATATTATTATGTTTAATGTTTGTTCATTAATGTGTTTCAAAGTAACATACAAAAAGTACCTTAGTAGAATATGAGGGGTTCTCTTAATCCGTATGTTTCTAAAATAAAAATGTAAATGCTTTAATGATCACAGCTTTATGGTTCCTTAAGCCGATTAACTTGTTTCTAGGTTAGTTTGTCAAAGCAGCTTAACAAATGTAACTGGAGAGTTGTAATATTTTTGTAAGTTATGGCAGTCGCGATTGGAGTTCTCTGTTATAAGTGGTGGCTTGTTTCAGCCCATGATTGGGTAATAAATGAAAAACCCAAATATTGGTCTAAAACAAGAACTTTTCCAGATCTATTTTAAAACAGTTTAGCATTTTGAGTTAAACTAACCCGGCACAGTTAATCCCATTGGTTAGGTTTGTCCATATTTTACCCAGCCACGAGGTGGTAACTTAATCATTTTTAGACTGTTGTTATGGGACACTGTTGAACATTTTTGTAGCAGACTGGTCATGCAGGAGGACATGAGGTACTTAAGCTCAGACATGAATAAGGTTTCTTTCTGTGGCTGCTTTTGGTTCTGCTTGCATGCATTAAAGATGATCATTAATGGGCCGATCACTTGCAGGGCCCCATGATTCAGCTTTCAAATACACAAAGCTCACACACACACAAACGCTCTTAATATCTGCCCCCCTTGCATGTGTCTGCCGCTTAGTGGGTGTTGCCATGGCATTATGCTCAGAATGAGGCTTCACATTCGGCATCTTGTGTTCTCTTCACAGAGAGCTCCGGAAGAGAGTCCCGGACACAACACGCACACAAATACACACTTCCCAAACCCACTGCTATGGAAAGGCAGTTCCCGTGACTTATGATAATGTGGATAAGCCCAACTCTTGTTCTCACACTGGACTCTGGCACCACAAATTATCAATGAGACTTTAATTGGGAGTAAAGGTTTTTTTTAACCACCTCCTGGGAATTGGGACGTTTTTCTTTTTTGGATGGACTACTTTTTTCGATTTGGCTCGGATCAGGACTTGATAATGTTCTTCAATGGCTGCGAGCAGTGCAGCAGTTAGCATGCCGAATGACAACCAAACCGTTCATGTCCACTACAGGTAGGCATGCGGTCATTCATTTGAGTTTTCTTTGAAAGTTGTTTTACAATAAAAAAGTGTGTTTTGCTTGACTACATCAAATATTTGAAATTCTTGAATTTAATTGTGATCATTAATAAGGATGGATTTATTAGTCTTTGGAACTGAAAAACTTTCTAACTGTAATCTAATGCATGAGGATAGATTTTAAAGATACATGTAGACTTAAGTAAAGACATTGCAAGTACATGCAACTAGTTATTTGTTTATTGCTTACAACATTGTCTCCTGCATGTTGTGTGCTACTGATATTGAATATCAAACTGAATCCAATCGTGCCAAATCTGAATTGGACCTTACAAGGCTTTATATATTAATAGACAAGTTTCCTCACTTTTGTGCTTATGCGGGTATGTAATAGAGAAGCAGACTTTTGTCACGGTCCTCAATATTTAGTAATTCTTTGAAACATTTATGATGATTGTCAACCTTTGCACGTGCTAAATATATGTTGCTCTGGTAAAATATGCTTTGTATATGAATATGTATGTTTTGTAATCAGGTCAACCCTAGGAGCATGAAGATCATGTCAGTATCTGTTTTTCCATCTGTCTAAATAGGTTGATATTACAAGCAAAACAATACAATAGGGTTGTTAACAAAAAAATCTCTTGATGAGGTTTTAAAAATACTTGTCTAATGTTGAACTAAGGTGAACACAGCGGGTCTAATCTCTGTTGTGTTTCTCTCAGTGGTCTCTAATCACACATGACAGTGGAAAACAGAAACACAATCAGATTAGCTGCTAAAGTGCTGAGCCCCACAGTTTTTCCCAAAGCCATCTTCGACCTCTGCTGTCAAAGACGTTCACTGTGACATTGAAAGATGGATAACTGCCTTGTAGAATGTTATTTAGAAAGTCATTTAGGTGTTTAGTGTTATTTATTGGTGAGTTATTTGATTGGAGATTGTTGCCACTTCGGGATGTATGCGTGTTTGGGACAGTCGCTTCTGGAGATTACAGACCCGCCGGAGGACTTTTTAAGGAGACAACAAAGCGCTTTAAATGCCTTTTAAATGTTTTGTTTGCTTTAAGTGTGTGAGAAGGAGACGCACCAGGTAGGGCCTTGTGTAGCGGTTAACACACGGAAAATAGTTTAAGATGTTAGCAAGGACTGTTTCATTTTTCATGTAGGTTTTGCTGTGCAGATTAATTTGTGAAGCAATATTTGTGTTGGATTTTATTATTTAAAGTGGTTTCAATATTTAACTTAATGTGGGTGCACATCACACTGTGTTTACAACATGGCATCAATCCCCCAGCTTCTACATATATCAAAAATGACTTTTTGAATTATGGAGGTTTTTTATTAATAGATTTTTGTTTTATTTTTCCTGTATTTATGTTGTGTGCGGAATTGTGTAACAACCTTGTCTTGTCCAGTACAATCAGTAGTATTATCAATATGTGTGTGTGAAAAATCACTGGACAAACAAAGGATAGAAATCAGCCAATCAGGAAAAAACTAAATCGTTTATGTTCCCCCCTGAAGGATGGAGGCATCCTGTTTGGACCTGGCTTTGGAGGGGGAACGCCTGTGTAAAATGGGGGATTACAGGGGTGGTGTTTCTTTCTTCGAGGCGGCCATGCAGGTTGGCACAGAAGACCTGCAGGTTCTGAGTGCCATCTATAGTCAACTGGGCAATGCCTTCTTTCACCTGCAGGACTACAGCAAAGCTCTGGAGTTCCATCACCATGACCTTACATTAACTAGGTACACACACCCCTACTTATTATAATGATATATGATTACAATTTGTTTTTGACAAGCTATAATGATATATTAATATTATTAATATTATAATAATATTATTATTTGACAAACTATAAAATCAGAGTATCAGACTTAGATGAATATTGTTTGATATTTGTCTTGGATGTTGTAAACAGACCTTATGTTCTTTCAGGACCACTGGGGATCGGCTTGGTGAGGCTAAAGCTAGTGGAAACCTGGGGAACACATTAAAGGTTTTGGGACGCTTTGATGAAGCAGTGGTCTGCTGCCAGAGGCATTTAGATATCGCCAGAGAACAAGACGACATGGTAAGTTTAATATTTAATGTACACAATAGAAATGTGCATTGTGCAAGTATATTGTACGTTTTTATTTCCAAAACTGGCATCAAAAATATAATGTTGTTTAATTATGTTTAAATGGTTGTAAATAATAGATTTCATAGAAGACTGCAGAAAGGAGAGACAAACCTACTTTGCTGAATATTTAAATCACAAAATATCCTTGTCTGGGTGTATTAAAGTAGTAATACAGTAATAAGTGTTTTTTGTTGTTGTTGATTTACTTTCATTTTTGCAGGTGGGGCAAGCTCGAGCATTTTATAATTTTGGAAACGTGTTCCATGCCAAGGGAAAGAGCATTTGCTGGAGTGGGGCGGAGCCCGGAGACTTCCCTGATGAGGTCATGATAGCACTTAAAAAAGCAGCTGAATACTACGAGTGAGTCTGCCACCACAACTCAGAATTCCAAACAAATTATAGAGATGAAAATATATGGAAAGAGCATCAACATACTAGTGTTAAACAGTCCTAAGGATCTTCCTTTCTTTCTGGAATTTCTCAGAGCAAACCTGTGTATCGTAAAGGAGCTCGGAGACAGAGCAGCCCAGGGAAGGACTTATGGGAATCTAGGGAACACATACTACCTCCTAGGAAACTTTAGGGATGCAATGGCGTCCCATGAACAGGTGAATGAAATGTGGTAGTCACAAATACACTGAATTGATGTACCACACAACTAAACCTGGCAGAACCCCTGACACTGTTGTGTGTGTGAACAATTTGTTTCTTAGCGTTTGCTCATAGCTAAAGAGTTTGGAGACCGCTCTGCAGAGAGGAGAGCCTATTGCAACCTTGGAAATGCCTGTATATTCCTTGGTGATTTTGAGAAGGCTGCAGAACATTACAGGTGAGTGATTTCCTCGAGTGCACCTTAAATACTATGAATTGTAAATTTACTCAAACGACTCTGCTTATGTTTTGGATTTTTTGGATTGGATTGGATTCAATTTATTGTCATTACACATATACAAGTACAGTGTAACGAAATGGATTTAAGAAGAAAATACACCATAACATGAGGAAAAACAGATACACATAATACACCATAGACAAGACTTGCAACAGGGTAAAATAATCCAGCTCCGGCAAGCAGCCATCCGGTCCAGTGCCATTACGGCACCGTTCACAGACCCGCTTGTCAGGCTGGCGGTTCAAAGCTACGGATGTCAAGTATTAGTTTAGTTCATTAGATGAGCTCTGATAGTGATAAGGGAATTGTGCTTGTATTGTGTAGGAAAGCTCTACAGTTAGCGCGGCAGCTGAAAGATCTGGCGGTGGAGGCTCAGGCCTGCTACAGTCTGGGTAACACGTACACGCTGCTGCAGGACTATGAGAGAGCCATAGACTACCATCTGAAACATCTCATCATCGCTCAGGACCTCAATGACAGGTAATGTGCTCACGCACAGCAAGCTAGCAAATGTGAAATTTAAGTAGTTACTTACATTGCGCAAAATGTACACAAAAATGATGAGGCATGTACATTTGTTTTCTTCAGGATCGGTGAAGGTAGGGCCTGCTGGAGTTTAGGGAATGCACATACAGCACTGGGGAATCATGACCAGGCCATGCACTTTGCTGAAAAACACCTGGAAATCTCAAAAGAGGTCTGTCTTCACCAGAGCCACACATTCATTCAACTGTTGCCTTGGAACGGTTACACATTTTTACACAGTCATTGCTAGGTTACATATAGACAATGCTCCTTTTTAAAATAAATGTATGTTTTTTTCCCCAATTAAACTAAGCTCACTTGTAGTTACACATCAGTTTTAATGATCAAAATGTTGTTTAGATGTAAACAACAGCTTTCCGGTAGCTCAGTGGTAAGAGCATGGCGTTAACAATGCCAAAGCCGTGTGATACCAAAGCCAAATTGCAGATACTTAGAAACAAATGTATAGGATAATGCAATGTTAGTTGTTTTGAATAAAAGCGTTTGCCAAATGCATAAATGTAACTAACTACAAGCAGGCACAATGAGCTCCGTAATGTATTGATGTTGTTGTAAACGTCCTTAGCTATGAAACATCTTGTATACAGACTGGAGATCGAACTGGTGAACTCACTGCTCGTATGAACGTCTCAGATCTTCAGATGGTGCTTGGCCTCAGTTACAGCACAAACAATTCTGTCCTTTCGGAAAGCAAAGACATCGACTACGACCTGCATGGTAAAGCTCCAATAATCTGCATGTCTGTTGTTATGAGTTTCAGCTAATTTATTGTATTCTTATGAAATAAAGTTTGTTCTTGTCCAGGAGCGAGACCCAAGATGAGCAGACGGCACAGTATGGAGAACCTAGAGCTGCTGAAACTCACACCTGACAAAATAAGCGTGAGTGTGAAATGACGATTATTGCGTCAGTTTATCCCAGTCATATTCATAGTCATCAACTAGAGAAATGTTTCATCTTTTTGATGCCTGTCCTGCAGGCTCAGAAGTGGACTAGTGACATTCTCTTCAAGCAGCCCAAATCCACACTGGCCAAGTCGTCATCAAGACTCTCCTTCGTCAATCGTTTCCGAGGAAAGAAACACAAACTGCAGAGCAGCTCCAGTAAAATCCTGCAGGATACCAGCAACACAAGAGAAACTCCTCAGAACAAAGTATGTGAATGCAACAACTTAAGAACACAAAATAGATTGTCTCTGTGCGTTTTATTGATACACAAGTGCTTACGGTGAGGTTTTGTGCCTGGTATTTGACCTTTCAGAATGGCAGTAAAGATATTTTAGGAGACGAGGGCTTCTTTGACCTGCTGAGTCGTTTTCAGAGCAACAGGATGGATGACCAGAGGTGTGCAATACAGGATGGGAGGAGCCATCTGTTTGTTCAATCTGGCTCTTCTTCTCCACCCAACACACCACCTGGAACCATCAGGAAATGTTAGACTCTTTTCTTTTGCCCCAATATTGTTCAATGAGTTTCTCTTTAATCATGCTATTGAATTTCAAGTGCTGTATAGATCATAACATCATGTATTTTTTTGTCTCTCCAGCGGTCTCAGAGTCTGCTGCAACTCCAGGTCAGGAGCCGTTTCTCAGGCTGTTGGAGAACGCTCAGGGCAAGAGGCTGGACGAGCAGAGGGCAGGAATAGGCAACAGTTTGCCTGGCCTGCGCACACTATCTGAACACAACAACAATGATAGTAGACGGATGATCCTCAGTCAGGTCATGGCTAGCACGGATGCCACTGAACCCGACGATCAGTTCTTCGACATGCTTGTCAAGTGTCAGGTGAGAAATTGCAATGCTGAACATTTGTATGTGTGGAAAAAGAAATTGTTACTCTAATGAAGTTTTCTCTAAATAGTAATTATAGCAATATTACTGTTTAAAACCTGATTCATTGAGCAGCCTCATTAGAGTCAAACAACCAGGCGTCAAATTGTCATTTGACATTTTTTCTCAGGGGTCTCGTCTGGAAGATCAGCGCTGTGCTCCTCCTCCTCCCTCTTCTGCTCGAGGACCCACCGTCCCAGATGAAGACTTCTTCAGTCTCATTATGCGCTCACAGGCCAAAAGGATTGATGAGCAGAGAGTCACACTGCCCTCCTGCCGCTGAACACAAATTTTTCTCTACACACAAAGTGTGATTCGGACCTTATGCTGTATACACACAATGATGGAGCGGTTTTTGACCATCTTTCAGAACTGTATCTTTGATCATTTTGGATAAATCTCATTCAATCTCATTTTATGTACAGCTGTAACAAACAACTGTTATGGGAAAAAATGTAAATAGCACATTTTATCTTTTATTATTTCAAATGTCAGCTCTTAGTTCATACTTAAAAATGCTAATGTTCAATTTAATCAGCAGGTTATATTAGTTATATGCTGCTTTTTTTTTTATTAATTGCGATTAATGAAACAAATGTATCTTTTGATACAAGACTGCGCGTTTGTATTTATTTGTCATTTTTACTACCATTATTTACCCTTTAGTATGAAATTTGTAAGCATGAGATAAATAGCACTGCGTTCTTATTGTAATGTCACAAAATTAATTTGCAAACATATGTAGGCCTTTAAAAAATCAGGACTAAAGAAATTGACCTTTTCAGGGGAAAAAAAAGGAATTTAATACTTTTCGGACAAAGAATATTTTGCTGCGGTCTACATGTTTGAGCCTCTTTATATTTGTCAAGTTCTGAGTTTTTAAAAGGAAACGACCACCATTTAAACATGAAAATGAATTTACAACAATTACCTGCAATACAGTTGTGGAATACATTTTTGTCTGGGTCGTTTGTCTTTATTTCTCAAACCATCAACTTTCAAAGGCAGGTCCTCGGTCATCAAATGTGAAGAACCTGTTTTCTCCTGTCTTTAATAAAGCTGCTGTTCTAAAGTGACAAATTCATCAAGGAGACGAATCAGAAAGCAAAGTTTTTTACAAGGATACATGGCTCTTTCTGAAGAATCAATAATCTTTTAATCATACCACGTGAATGCAGAAGGAACATTTTTTTACTCCGAGTCCCATTTGTAAAGCTTTAGATTTTCCAGCAGCTGCTGTTTTATAACAATAACATTATCACCTAGAGAATAAGGTGAAAATGTAGTGAATAAGGTTGAGTCATCCTCAGTTTTTTTATTATCTGAGCCCTCGTTTTTTCCAGGTATAATCCTATTCTCTCTAATAAGAGCCAGCCATCCCAACATAAAATTTTGAAACATCAAAAATGCATTTTACATTATATTTCTTTTCTTAAAAATCACTAGATTTTACTTTTTAGATTTTTTTTAATTCATTCCACTGACAGACAGTTAGTTGACCTTGAATTATTTTTGAAATAGCATAATTGCAGATAATTGGGTGGATGCAGCAATCATAGTGTACGCAAAATTGACAAAGTGAAAAAATACCAAAACAGATTTTTTTTATAATTTCCAAATTATATTTTGGAATCATAATCATAACATGTAGGGGGTGGATGCATCATTTCTAGGGAAAAAACATTAGCTAAGAACTTTTATTTCTTGGTTGCAGGGGGCTTCTTTCCCTTTTTGGTTGCAGGGGGCTTCTTTCCCATTTTGGTTGCAGGGGGCTTCTTTTCCTTTTTGGTTGCAGGGGTCTTCTTTTCCTTTTTGGTTGCAGGGGTCTTCTTTTCCTTTTTGGTTGCCGGGGGCTTCTTTTCCTTTTTGGTTGCAGGGGTCTTCTTTTCCTTTTTGGTTGCAGGGGGCTTCTTCTCTTTCTTGGCTGCAGGGGGCTTCTTTTCCTTTTTGGTTGCAGGGGGCTTCTTCTCTTTCTTGGCTGCAGGGGGCTTCTTCTCCTTTTGGGTTGCAAGGGGCTTCTTCTCTTTCTTGGTTGCAGGGGGCTTCTTCTCTTTCTTGGCTGCAGGGGGCTTCTTTTCCTTTTGGGTTGCAGGGGGCTTCTTCTCTTTCTTGGTTGCAGGTTTTTTTTTCTTGAGTGCCGGTGTTTTCCTCTCAGTCTTGATTGCTGGAAACTTTTGGTTTAGGAACCCACGTGATTGAAACAATGGTTCAGTTGGTGAATTTAACAAGATTGTTGGCACAGGTTTCTAGAACATAAAGCACAAACGATTTTCAGTTGGTGGACAAACATTGAAGAATAAATCACAACTGAATACAATTATTCCATTATAATCAATTTAAGATGTTTTCCTCTTACCCAACACTGCAAAGAAATGCATATTAAATAATTAAAGAACCAAACTAAATATAATACATAATCAGAATATACAAAAAATCCAACCTGTTCTTGAACAATGGTCACATTGTATTGTGGTGCTGGTGTCACAAAACTGTTAATCATTTGTCTTTCATTCTCAGTATTTGGTTCTACAACAAAGAAACAAAACATGAATAGTGTTAAATTATGGCATTCTTCCAGTCATGTCCACACTGTCAGATCCACAGAAATAAATTATTCACTCGGAGGACTGTTTTTATTTGTTTTCCATCATGACTGCACGATTTTGCCACACTTTAAACACATCGGCACACTATTTATTGCAAGAAAGCAATTAATAAAGTGCATCAAGATATTAACTTTTAAATTAGTTTAAAAGCCAAGATATCCATGCAATAATAAATACAATTTTACGAGAAACAACCCGAAAATGTATAGTATACACCTGGAATATTTGGCATGATTTACATGGGTTTATTTTATGACCTAGATATAAGCACAAGCATGAGTTTTCTTTGTTTAATTTTGTGCAGACAAAATAAGACTTTAAAACAGCATTAGGGTGAGGAAATAATTGCTGAATTTTCACAGAAAAATAATAAAGGGATGAAGAAAATTGAAACAGATAAAAGCTATCTGTCGTTCTATACACAAGGCCGCTGAAGAACGCATATTAAGAAACGTCCCGAGACTCCTCTAGAAATCGTTCCTCTTTAGGATGGGCCAGAATATGAACAAAATGACTTATCGCGACAAGGAGAAAACACACTTTAGTCACATAACATTGTTTAATTAAAACACTGTCATTTTGCAATATCTTTCATTCAACATTTTCAAATTATCGCTTACGTTTTGTGAAAATCTGAAATGTAAACCTGGCTACTGTTAGATTGAATAACGTAATTTGGTCTTGTCATACATTAATTTGAGGGACAGAACACAAGTACATTGTTTTAAGCCGTTTGAAAAACCTGAAGTGATGCGAATTATTCCGGCCCACCCACACTTTAAAAGGTTCACCCATTAAAGTTGGGCACTTATTGGTTCCTGATCAGTCCGTGTGTTTCTGACCGAGACAACATGTATTTCAGGGAATAGTATATAATAAATTGTACGCCCTTGTAGTAAAGTGTTTGATATGAATGACAAGAGATCGCACTTACTTTTATATTTTGTCTCTACTTGGCATTCAGAATCAGAAAGCTTGCGTTTCCTGTTTTCACCACCTGTTAACATCAAACATAGAACAGGTCATAAACTGTAAATGTGTTGTGCTGAGCTCATAAAAAAGACCTGCTGTAGACTCTCTTACCCAGATCTTTGAAGAGGAACGGTTCACATTTACGCAGTTCTTGATAAAATGCAGTTTTAACTTTGTCTCCTCCAGCATTCAGTGCCTCAAAAAGCGTTCGCATTTTGTCTTGGTTGGTTTTTTCGGCTTTTATCTCAGAGTATTCTTCTTCATTTATCATCTTCTTACTTCTGAAAACATCTGCCAGTGGCATTACTGAAGTTACCCTTTCAATGAGGGCTGCACGATTGTCATTCACAAACTGAGCCTCTGGAAAAAATAATCACATTTCTCAGACAGAAGAGATCCCCGAAATGAAGGAAGTTTTGACACATCCAGCAGTTAATTTCATCTATGCACTGGCAAAAAGAGTCAATAGGCCTGTAGTCATTGGGTGAGAGGGATATGTAGATCTGAGTGTCATCTGCATAGCTGTGGTAAGCAATTTGGTTCTTTTTTATAATTCGTCCAAGTGGGAGCATATACAAATTGAACAGGGGCGGAGCAAGAATTGAGCCCTGTGGAACGCCACATCTCATGGGTGTCCCCTCAGATTTATTGTTGCCTATGTTCACATTGTAACTGTTAAGGTATGACCTAAACCATTTAAGTACCAACCCAGAAAGCCCAGTTTTCCAGCTTATGTAGGACTATGATGTGATCTACCGTGTCAAAGGCAGCATTGAGACCTAGTAATACCAGAACTGATATCTTGCCTATATCAGAATTTAAGCAAATTCCATTTATTATCTTTATGAGTACTGTCTCTGTGCTATGATGCTGACGGAAACCAGACTGACAATTGTCCAGGTAGCCATTTGAGTTAAAAACAGTTGATCGAAGACAACCTTTTTCAATGATCTTGCCTATTAAAAGGAAGATAAGAAATATGTCTGTAGTTAGATAGTAATGTTCAATCTTCTTCCAAGGTTTGGTGATCAGTTGTCTGAAATTCAGAGAAAGTAATTAATTTCTGAGGTTGTTGTGATGTGATCTGACTGACCTGAGTGCAACATGAGACTGTGCTGATTGACATTCTGATATTATTGATATTCTAGATTAGACTCTTTGGGGATTTATTAAAAATAACTGCACATGGATCCGCTCTCCTGTTTTATCTAGTGATGGGTAGAGCGAGGCTTCGTACATTTTAAGTAGACTCGCTCATGTGGTTAAAATCAAGGGAATGAGTGTCTGTCCACATAGACTTTGAAAGCTAAAAGTGAAGTAGAAAACTAAAAAGGACACAAGACACGCATAGGAAACCAATGAACAAAAGAACTACAAACGACTAAACACGATACAGGAAACAGGAACTCAAAATAATAATGAAAAGTGAACACAACACAGAACATGAACACATGGCACTGGGTTTTACAACTAGGATGACCACATCAATAATGAATGTAATTTACAACAAGAACCTTTTGCCAAAGCTACAATACAGTAAATGAAATCTGAACTACTTACTGGTTGCTATTGTTATCTGCCTCAATTCATCTCTAATGTGTACATGTTGAACATGCTGGTTAATTCCAGTAATGTTTCAAGACGTTTGAGGTTTAACAGCATCTTCTGTTTTACAATTCCCTCATCTAAAGATCAATCAGTTCTTTGTAAAGGTTGGGCTCCACTTTCTTAAGAATTGAGATGAATTTATCGTTCACACACTTACCACCTGACTTCACTATGGTATAGATCATTCTCATGCTGTCCTGACTAGTTAAATTAGCATTTATGATTTCTGAATATTTTTCCTCTTGAATAATTTGCTGCTCACACAGTTCATCTGCAATCATCTTCACACTTTTGACTCTTTGAATGAGAGTTAACCTGTGATTTTGAAGAAATCTTTTAGAATCAATCTCACAATTCTGAAGTTTGGTTCAATATCTCTACTAAATGAAATTCCCTCAATGGGATGGACAGAAGCATCAGGAACCTCAAGAAGGTGAGATGTTTTCATCTCATTGGCCTATTTGGCCTGGGATGGCTGATCTGTAGACTTGCTTTTTCATTCTCCTCGACTTTTTCTTGTAAATAAATATGATTCATTGGAAAAAATAGACATGAAGTATGAGAATAAACAGAAGAAGATTGCAATGTTCTTTCCGCCTAATCTTTGTTTTTTCTGTAACTGGAGTTGTTAGAGAGAAGGATGGTTTGAATATTTTGGCATGAAAGCGGGTCAACTCTACAGAGTGTAAATCTCTTTTTTTCTAAAGGAGCTTCACAGCATCTTGGAGTGTAGGGTCAGACTCTGCTAAACAGACGTAATGAGGCAGATGAGCTTCCTTTAGATCCCCAGAGATCACCGTCACATCCATTACAGGACCGATTCGCTCACACTGATGTCTCTCCAGCTCTGATATGAGAGAACGTCCGTCCACTGCATGATACTGAAGTGTGACATCACAATCACAGACCCATCAGATTCTGGTCCTGATGCACTCGTACCGGCCCGGCTGAGTGCTGATCCTGAACTTTGACTCTCCTTTATCTCTACAGACTGATGGGTCAACCTGAATCCACTCATCTGAATCAACTAGGTGAACACAAGATTTACATTCTGGCAGTAGGTGATTATCCAGACCAAAAAAAAAGTGAAATAATTATGTGTGAATACTTTGAACACAAAGTACAATGTGCTCATTGTAGGGGGCAGTCGTGGCCTAATGGTTAGAGGGTTGGACTCGTGACCAGAAGGTTGCCGGTTCAATCCTCAGGTCCAGCGGGTAACGATTGAGGTGTCATTGAGCAAGGCACCTAACCCCTACTTGCTCCCCGGGCTGCAGCGATAGCTTGTATGTGTGTTCACCACTTGCTGTGCGTGTGTTCTCTACTCTCTGGATGGGTTAAAGACAGAGATAAATTTCGGATATGGGTCACCATATCTGACAAAAACAGGTCACTTTCACTTTCATGTCAAAGAAGTGGGGGCTGCTTAAAATTGTGTCTGTGTATGTAACAAAATGCATGAGAGAACAATATTTAAATAAATCACACAACAAAATGAACTATGGTTTGTGCTCCTCAATTAACTGATATTATAAATACTGATATATATTCATCAAAGAAATTAGATGTTGCCCCTGCAAGCGTCCTTTAACGTGAACCTTAAAACTGAGCTATCATGCTATGTCATGCATTCTGACTTCTTTACACTGTTGAACGTGGTGGGTTCTCATGCTTAACGCGCCAATCGACAAGCGAGACCCGCTTACCATCAAGATTGCCTGCGCTGTGTCAATATTGGCTGCGCTGCGTCAAGATTGGCTGTGCTGTAGGCATGCAGGTGCAGCTCGTTACTATTGCAATCGGGAAGTTTAGGTGTGTCAGCAGCTTGTGTTTTTCCGGAAATAATCGTAGCTTTATCTCTCTTTTATAAATTTGATCAAACAAAATACTCTTCGAAGATATGACATATGCAATACTATAGGTATATTGCAAGTACAATGTATGTATAGGTACTCAAGATTAATATGAGATTGGCAGAAACTGATTGTGTTACCCAAACTTTAAAATAAATCCCCCACAGAAATGTCTTTATAGAGATTTTTTCAGGAATTTCAGTATTTGTAAAGTTACATTTTGATTCTCTTCTAAACATTTAGTTTATTTGCAATTTGTTATAATGTTTATAATTTGTAAAGTGTTAAAAAAAACTTAAACAGCAAGTTCTTCTGGATCATCTATCCTTAAAAATGGTTAATACTGTATATCATTTGCAAAAACAGTTTTTAAAATACAGTAATTAATTGCACTTTATAAATCTTACCTGCAGTATGTGGCTAAAGTAATGTATTTTTTTCTCTGTGGAAGCATTAGGTTTCTTCTCTTCCTCGGGAGCTAGAGGCATCTCAGTAGATGATGATGGTGTGGGGAAAATCTCCTCAAAACTGGATATGGATGATTTTGGAAGAGGCACCACCTCAAATAATGGCATTGACAGTTATTTTTTGTCATCGACCTTATTGCATATGCATTTTTACGAGTTTCCAATCAGACACAAAATTTATGGGAGAAAACTATTTAATGAATCATGCAACATGTCTGTAATAGCACAGTAAATCTGGCCCTTGGATTTTATAGACAATATTTCACATATCAAGTACAAAAAGGGAAGTTTACAACTTAAATAACTTTTAATGAAGAATTTTTTTCGTCAAATCTTATATATATATATCCATGTGGGCTAAATTGATCAAATGTTTATTATTTTCAAAAAACATGTTGTCTGGACACCGTTTGGAAGGAAATATAAAGACTGGACCTCTTGGAACTTTAATTGAATACCCTGACTTATAAGATATACAAAAAAGAATGTCCAGCAGCTATGAAAACATTACAAATAAACTAGCTTTAATGACGAAAAAACATTGGCTTGTTAAAATATATTTATAAGTAAGGTTTTGAGTTAGACTGACTACCCATTATACAGTACATTAAAGAAGTTTTTTTTAAATAAAAAGCTAATTTATGTTATATCATGTAGAAACATAAAAACACTGGTCCACCTACTATTTTTTTTATATAAAAAATATTTTCTTTATATTATTAAGTTTTGTTTAATATTTTGATCCTCTCCTAAATGATTAGTTGGTTGTACTTTGTTCTAATTTTTAGAATGTGTAAAGTGTTAAAAAAATTAAACAGCAAGTTCTTCTGGATCAATGTCATTCAAAAGGGTTTTTTATACCATATGCAAAAACAGTGCATCACTACCTGCTGATGCAGTGGGTAATCCCTCTTTAGAAGGAGATGTTATTATATTATTAGGTAATTAATTGCATTTAATAATAATAACCCCGCCCCCTTGTTAGCTTCCCGCCAGTGTCTGATTCCCCACACCTGCATATTGTTATTATCCCTTGTTAGTTTCCCTATTTAATGGCCTTGTGTTTGCTGTCCTATGCTGGTTTGTATTGTATTATTCAAACCTTTGAGAGGTTAAACTAGTAAGTCAAGTCCAGCATTGTGACAATTTAATTCTTGTTTATTGTCTTGTCTAGTTAAGTCTGCGTTTTATCATTTTCTTGGTCCATATAGTTTTGCCCCCTCGTGGGAAGTTTTGGTTTATGCTTTGAATAGATTTTTGTTGCCCTGTCTTTACCGCTATCGTGGGTTTTTGTTTTGATTAAAATACTTTCGTCCTATAATTTGTCTGCGCTTGGGTTCTGTCACCTGCAATCCCGGACAAAATGTCCTTCAAAAGGGATTGTTTATCATATGCAAAAACAGTTCCCTTTCAAGAGCAGTCTCTTGACATTGCATCACTTCCTGCTGATGCATTGGGTAATCTCTCCTTAACCGGAGACGTTATTCTATTATTGAGTAATTAATTGCACCTAATAATTCTTACTTGCTGTGTGTGGCTTAAAGAATGTGATGTTTGGGGCAGTGATATCTCGTATGGAATTTGTGGAAAGTGAATGTAATCCAGATGATGATGGGGGGATATTTCCTCAATATGTGGATGTAGGAGACTTCATTATTAGTCTTAGTATCAGTATTAGTTTCTACAACAAAGAAAACAGAAACAGTTAAAAATTGTGACATCATTGCACTTGTTTTGAATGCTTTGAACATTATAGAACCACAAACAGTGTCTATTTCCTCTAAAAAGTTTGCTGCTGTACATAGGCCTATTCCACTTAAGAAAGACCAAAACTTCGGTCAAGTACAGTAACTGTTCAAGCAGTCTGTGTTAAATGCATGGATTAGTGTAATTGAAGTATGAAAAGAGAGACGGATTAGTCTTAGCTAATTGCTAGTCAGTGAAACTAGTTGCTTAAACAGTCTTATTTTAACGGGTAAATTTATGTAACTGGCCCTAGAGACAGATAGATTCTAGCTGTGCAGCGCAATAAATTTCTGTCAGACAGCACACCAGAATAACGTTTTAATTCGTGCTTTAATAAACAAAAACACATAAGATTATGCCTTAAAGCAAATTTGTCTAGCATCTTTGTAAGCACAGACTTTAACAAGTTAAAAAAAATCTTAAATTAGTGCATAGAATTGTGAAAACGGGAACATGTCAGGTCTGCAAGGAAGCGTCAGATCCAAGCAGCAGGTAAGGGGCCGCATTCTTAAAGCTGCAGCTGTTCAAAATGTTAATCAAATAACATAAGGAAAAAAGATTTTAATGTGTTTTGTAGGTTTAGTGAAATTCTTCTGTATTGAATGTTAACTGTTTAAGAACTTAAAAAAATTCCTTTGTTAGTTATGTTAGATATGGAATGATATGGGCTTGAAAGATAGCTTAAAAATGTACTTAAATTAAAGCCTAATAAATGTTAAAACTGATAGGTCTCAATTCTACTACACTGTTGAATGGCTGTAATTAATGTTTAAATTGAGAAAAAAATATTTTGATACATCGGTAGTAGTGTCAGTGTAACTTTGGTTTGAGAAATGTATTTAATTTGGTTCCCTTTCTGTCGGTCTCTCTACGTTGTGACATATGGGGTTCGTCTTGAGACGAACAACTTCTGACTAGTTTAGAAAAGGCCAATGAAATTTGACTCTGCCCCCTGATATCTGGGTATAAAATGGAGACAGCGTGCTGCATTCATTCACCTTTTGTTCTTCGGAGCCTTCACACATGGTCGACTTCGAGACTTCAAACTCTATGCTGAATTACTGCAGGAAACTTACAACGTGGTGCAGCGGACTGTTCCTTTCTGCAGCGACTTCCCCTGGGTCTCTCGGCAGTTCCAGAAGTGTTCAAGTTTTTTCTCTAAAAGAGCAAATTTCTCCAGTGTGGAATGTCCCGCTGTTCTCGTGGGTGCAACAAACTTATCGAGGAGGGGGGACGGACACGATGTCTGCCTCAAGTGTTGGGTTTCCAGCACGCTGGGGCAGCCTTTGTGGATACTGACTTTGTGGAGACTTTGTGTGATACTACGTGCAGATGACGATTCAGACGTTGCGTTCACGGGTGGCTGTGTTCCCTCAGGTTCAGCCACCAGCTCGTCTGCTTCCCGTTCCGTGACAGCAGTGGCTACGGCGAGCAGCGAGGGTGATATGAGGATTTCCTTCCGTCAGCCACTGGCTCTCGGACCGTTCGCACCTTGTCTCGCTCGTCTGACCGTTCCTCAAGAGACGGTCCCATCTTGTTCCTCAACCACATATTCGGAAACGGTGCGTGATGATGATGAGATGTCCCTTGCAGCATCGGAGGGTGACTTACTGGCATCTGACGATTCCTCGGAGCTCCCTCCCTCGGAGGGGATCGAGCCCAGGAAGAAGCGGACGTCGAAATGTCAGCCATGCTTTCCTGGCCCACCGTGGGCATTGGGGATTGGGTCTCCCAAAGCTCGCGGCTGGATACATGGGAGCTCGGGTTCCCCCAGTGCCGTGTTTCCCGGAAGTGCATGAGGAACTCAGTAAGACATGGAATGCCCCCTTTTTGGTGCGTGCACGTCAAACAAGTTCCATAGCCCTTTCTTCCCTTAATGGTGGGGCAGCTAGAGGATATGTCTATGTCCCCCAGGCGACGTGTGCTGTCGCGGTGCACTTGTGCCCGCAGACGGCGGCCACCTGGGGGGCTCGACCTAGACTCCCGTCCAAAGCATGTAGGTTTTCCGCATCTCTGGTGTCGAGAGCTTACACTGCTGTGGGCCGAGCTGCCTCCTCTCTCCACGCTATGGCCATCCTGCAGGCCAAGGCGTCGAGAGAGCTCCACGTGGGTAAGACCGACCCATTATTTATGCAGGAACTTTGCACAGCCACCGACCTCACTCTATGGGTGACCAAGGTGACCACGCGGGCCTTGGTCGGGCGATGTCCACACTTGTGATCCAGGAGAGACACCTCTGGCTGAACCTTGCACAGATGAGTGACGTCAAGAATGTCTGCTTGTCGACGTACCAATCTTGCAAGGGGGGGCTGTTTGGTGATACTGTCGAGCAGCAGATCTCGACAGGATGTAAGTGTTGAGCACAAGGTGTCGGTGGCAGTGTCAGCGTATAGATAAGCAAAGTTCGAGGGAAGAGAGGATGTGACTTTAGCAGAGAGGGTGCTAGGGGAGAGAGAGCGAAGATTCCGTCTAAAATAAATGGGTGGTTTTGTTGATGAAGTGCATGTAGGAAGGAGCATGTTGAAAGTGATGAAGAAGTGCTCAGAAATGTGAAGAGGTGTGACTTGAAGGTTATCTGTGGTGCAGTTACGTATGTAGATGAGATCAAGCTGGTTTCCTGATCTGTGAGTACAGGCTGTGGCGAGGCGTGTGAGGTCGAACGAGGGCGGTGAGGGTGTGGAAGTCAGAAGCATAGGGTATCCCCAGAAGGATGTTGAAGTCCCCAAAGACTACTAGAGGGCCGCCATCCTCTGGTAATGATAAGAGCAGCACATCGGACTCTTCAATGAAGTTGTGAAGAGGACCCGGGGGGCGGTAAACTACAACATTGCTGAGCTGAGAGGAAAAATAGATGTTAACAGCATGGTATTCAGAATAGTTGTTGCATAGGGAAGGTAGTGAGGAATATTTCCAATTATTGTTGATAAGCAAACCTGTGCCTCCTCCTCTTCTGTTTTGGTGGGGAGAGTCTTCGGGACGAATCCATGTCTCAGTAAGACCTAGAATGTGAATGTCAGACTGGATGGCAAACGCATGGATGAAGTCAGTCTTGTTCACAGCTGACTGGCAGTTCCAGAGAGCAAGAGAGAGAGAGAGAGGTGCAGAAGGGGACGTGTGAATGGGACGCACGTGAGCATGTCGTGCCTTGCGTCTTGGGTGAGAACACTGTCTGCGGTGGAGTACAGGAATAAACTTGAAACACATGATGTTAGTAGACAATTAAATGAAGGTAAAGGTGTGTTAAATATACTGATGTGCCTTGCCGGTGTCTTAGCTCGGTGGAGTCGCACAGGTAGAGTTGCAGGTCTTTTCTCTCATCGGTCTTCACAAGAGGAGGCTGAACACGAGGGCTGACGCTACCGCTGATGCTTACCGTGCCAATGTAGAGGCACCGCTTAAGTATGTAAGAGTTGGGCAGAGTAAAAGTGCTGTAGTGCAGCTGTGCAAGCCTATGAACTTTACTGCACCCTCCAACTGTTTAGAGGAACTATTAAAGGTTTTCAGGCTGTAATAACGGTTTTTTTATATTACATAGGCTACTGGCTATCATTTCTTCAAATAATTCTTCTGAATGCCTGATTTGCAAATAAAATTGATTAAGTAGCTCTTTCCTTTTTGTTCTATGATTTTAATGCCCATAATGAGCAAAATTTGGTAAAGCATGTTCACAATAAACATGTTGTCTGCACCCATATAAATAACACAGGCCCTAAGAATTTGTATAAACTAATTTGAAATTGCCACAGACACCCCCACAGCATTCAAAGGTGTAATATAATGCATAGGACTTCTGCGTTTCTGTTTAAATTTAGCCACACTTTTGAAACACTATAATATAAATGAATTTCACTCATTAAGGTATTAAGATTAAAATGATATATTATGTTTAACCTATGTGATAAACTATAAACTCTTCTAAATGTCTCCCTTTGTGTTAATTCATTCTTTAATATCATTTTTATTAATCTGTCAAATATTCTTTAATGCAGTGCATCACTGGACATGTGTCTTGTTTGTTCCTTTTAATTTTCCTTGCAGAAATACTCAGAAACGAATTGAAATACATATTTATTTATGCAAGCTCTTGGCAAATCGATCCTCTTCAAACCGTCATGCTGGCGGGGAGGGCGGAGCCTACGGCGGCGGAGGCGGGATGAGGTAGGTGTCGGCTGCCACGTTGGCACACTGAAAGCAATATAAGTGATAGACTGTCAGCATAGCTGTAAAGTGATAGTAAAGCTTTGATGGTGTGAAACAGCATGAATGAATGACGTAACGAGTTCCCGATAGACTCCCACTTGGATAGGAGGCATAATGTTTTGATGTGTCTGTTGCAAACTTCATCGTGCAAGCTTTATATGCCTTTACATTCAAATCACATATACAAACACCTACATTTGGCATAGGGTGTAAGGATCAGTATGTGTTCAGCTGTAACCACCTGTTAAAAACAAACAGCGACGTTAGTTTAACCCCACATCCAGAAATGAGATTATAAACAGATTGTACACTTTAAATATACTTTACAATAGTTTTATTAACTGCTGTAAAACGCATCGCCCATTATAGTTCATGATATAAACTATGGGCCTAATGTTAAAGTTAGTTAATAGAGATGCATCTGTTAATTGCGCATTATCTAACAGAATAGCATGCGTCACTTTTGAGTCTTACCGAGGTCTTCGAAGAGGTACGGTTCAGTTTCACGCAGGGCATCACAAAATGCAGTTTTAACCAGGTCTCCACCAGACTCCAGTGCTTCAAAAAGCTTTCTCATTTTATTTTGGTTGGTTGTTTCGGCTTTAATCTCCGAGTACTTTTCTTCATGCAGCATGTTTTGACTTTTTAAAACATCTGCCAGTGCCATCACCGATTGAACCCTTGCAATAAGCGAAGCATAGTTCCTTTGCAAAAACTCTGAAATAAATGCATACAATGTCATACTGTTCAGCTTTGGATTTCAATTCATGCCTCATATAGATAATTTCTTGGTCAAGTTGCATTCCTTACAATTGCTTTGAAAACATGAATTGCCTGCAGAAAATCATGTGCCATAATAGTTCATTTAATGTTGAAAAGACATTGAAACAGGAGCAAATTTAACGTTGTTTCGTTTTGCAAAAACAACTAATTCAGCATTTATGCGACATCGGTTTCTGACCGCAATTCACCCACGTTGAAAGTAAGACGGTGAGACAACGTCGCGATCTCATACGAAACGCAATTGAACGTTGATTCAACGTTGGTCCTTGACGTTGAATCAACGGTGCAATGCCGGCTGGGTATTGTTATTGATCGTGAACCGTTCAAATAGTATGAAACGGAAAAACAACCATTTCACTAAACAACAAAAATGGTTACTGAAGTAAAACCACGATAACCCCAAAAAGAAGCGTTTAAAAACAGTCAAACATGGTTACTGTAGTAAAGCTTATGGACCACGGTAACTACACTATGGCTACAAAAACAAGAATTTTCTCGGAATATCATTATACATATTTTTTAAAAGCAATATATAACTTTTGTTGTTTAATTACTTTTTAAACGGTTTATTAAGTTCTAATGCATACTGCACATAGGCTTACTACACAAACACGGTACACTAATATAACTGATTCAAAGCACAATACTTTTATATTTTGTGTACCTTTACAGGACAGCCGATTCTCTGTCGTGTTCCCGCTCATTGTTGTAGTGTTAGATCCGCGAAATAAAACTAAACATCAATCAAACGAGAACATTTAATGCAACATACGTAAACTATTTCACATCAAGAGATATGCGCGGGATTTCCGTTGTGTAAAACGAAACTAAGGGGGCTGGACGTATATGCTGTACATTTACATGCTCTACATTCAACAGTGTGTACATTAATAGCTTTCAGTATATTACTGCTTTTACAGAACATATGTTTAAAAGGTATAATAGCTACTGTATCCGATTTCATTTTTTGCCAGAATTACATTTTCAAAACCATATTTGGAAACCGGAAAACCACCGTCTAAAGCAAAACGACTGGCAGACTACATGCACTGGACCCAGAGAAAGACTGCAGCATAAACATCCGATGTGACCTCATGAACTTGCAGTTTAGAACTACAGTAGATAGTGATGAAAGCTTTTAATTAGACGTATCAGCAGCAACATTTAAAATAAATTTCCTTTAAATGCTTTAAACGATGAAAACGTTTTTGCGATGAAAAGAGGCAGACACAACACATTTCAGTATTATGACTTTAGTGACCGTTCATTAGCATAAATGTCAATTTTAAAATTAACAACCATAAATAACAAAAATGAATGAGATTAAATAATATGATCTACGTTACAAAATATACAATATGGACAAACCATAACAATGTGCAATTTAAACAAAATACAGGGCTATAAGAAACAAAAAAGTGCGAGGTTAAAATATCAACAGCCAAGTTTTGTGTTAAAAGTTTAACAGACCTATGTGCCATTGCCCAACACATTTAAGCAGTACTGAATCAGATACAGAAAAATTACAAATTCCTTCCATAAAATTATAATTCAAAATGTCACACTTTGCTCCATGCCATCACTGTAAGAGGCTCTCACTAGGGCGAGAGTCAAACAATACATTTTAAATAACACTTCAATGCCAGCCACTTTACACTGACTTCCCTTGATGTCCACACAAACAGCTGAACTTTGATGTAGTATTTGTAGCAATTCCTAAAATAATGTTCATATTTATCCAAACACAAGCATGGTCGCACCTGCCATTAATTCACATGGTTTGCATTAGGATGTTACACATTAGAAAGCAGTAACTTAAATAAAAAATACAGCAGGATGCTAAACATCAAGAAGTATTTAGAAAAGCTGGATTTAAACACGCAGGTATACAAGTGCTGTGAACTGCAGAGAGTGGATGTTTATGCAGGGTAGATGCAGACACTATAATCTGAGGAAGGCCACAGTACAGATCACATGCCATCATTGAGTCTGTGTATCTGAGTTGAATGGATGAATGATGCAGTGTTTAATAAGAGTTATTTCATGAAATGGCTCAGGGAGCACACGTATAGCCAAGTATACTATAACACATCAAACCCAATATAGTTCAGGCTCATAACACACGCACACACTCGCAGGCACACACATACACACACCTAAAATATGTACCTAAATATAGCTTGCATTGATGGTCACAGCCACGCACAGAACTAAGGGCCCAGGAAGAAAATACATACAGTACGAGTTACAGACAGACAACACAAGCACACAGAGATTTGTTCAAAGATTACCATAGACATACTCCTGCAGTGTGTGCGTGTGTGTGTTGTCGCCCTTGTTTTTGGTGCTGGCTCTACGTGGCCTGTGTCCAAAGTGTGACTGTGCGGTCGGCAGAAGAGGAGAGGAAAGAGAGGTGGTGTGTGTGCCACCTGCACTGGATCACTTTATCAGAATGCTCGCCAGCTACAGTCAACGGCAGCGGTTTTGTCAGGTCCCCTGTGATAGCACAATTTCCAAAGGCATGGTTAAAATCTTTAAAGCGATAATCAACTTTTTTTATTTATTTACCCTCGTCATGCCAAAGTAGATATCTTAGTAATTGACTAAAAATATCTTGTTTTGTGTTCCACGGAAGAAGGTGTCATACAACATGAGGGTGAATAAATGATGACAGAATCATTTTCATTTTAAATAAACAAAAACAAGCATATTTTTTCACAAATTGTTTTCTTAAATATGTGGAAAAAATACTTTTTCTTAAGTTTTACATCCATTAGCAAATATTACAAATACACATAAAAACAGGTAGTTGTGCAATGTTGGGAGATGTAATAATAATAAAGTAATACAATTATTGCAGTATTAGCAGGTAATTTGAACATCTATATTATAAATGAAACTTAACAGCACTCAGAATAAACCAACAAACGGGTGACATCTCACCTTGCAGGTCAGTGACGATGACCTTATTGTCGTAGGATCCTGTAAGCAGGTAATGGGCCTCGGGTGAGAAGCGCACCGATCGGACGTCGCTGGAGTGTGGCCGGTACGTCTGAACCATGCGTCCGCCTCTGATGTCATACAGCATACAGGAGCTGTCCTCCTGCCCTGTTGCCAGCAAACGTCCGCTCGGGTCAACCGCGACTGATGCCACAGGGCTGCCTGTCATATCACACACAATAGGATCACATGACCAAACATTCACATTGACAAGCCATTACACTTTTATATCAAGACTTGAAACTGTAAATGCAAGGACAATATTTATGTAGTAAATTCCACCATTTTAAACCATCTAATCACGTCATTGAAAGACAAGATGCTGAAAGAGATGTTGAAACTCACCTGAGCCATGAAAGGCCGTCCCTACCACTCTTACACAGCTGGGTACCCGCAGGTCCCAAAAACGCACCGTCTTATCCTGAGAGCCAGATGCGATCATCCAACCCCCCCACGTGTAGAGAGAAAGGATATGACCTGAAACCACAGACAAATCAAAAGACTCAGATATATTTTGTTCGCAGGGACGTGGAATGCTTGCTATCCCTTTAGATCTTTGTGTGTGATTTTGTACCCGTGTGTCCACTCAGCGCGTGCAGACCCTGTCCTCTTTGGCAGTCCGTTGTGTAGATGTTACAGTCTCCAGCACCAGCGCTGATTAAAATGGCTCCTCCGCTTTCAGGACCCTCCATAAACGCCAAGTCTCTGATAGTCCCATCATGCATGCTGAACTCCAGATCTGGACCTGAAGCAGAGAGACAACATTATTAATATTCATGTAGCCCAGCTGGCTGACCATGACCCAAACTACACCAAAGTAAATCCTGGACATTGACATGCACTGCACATCCTGGTAAAATATTTACATTCAGACATGCAATACGTGTACTGCATAGGAAGCTCTATATCTCTCACCTGTAGCATTGCATGTTTCCGGGTTGAAGGGCAGCACTTTGACGTATTTGTCGTTGGATCCGGTGGCCAGTAACTGACCGCAGGGACTCCATGCCACACAATATATGGAGCCTTTGTGATGCTTGTTTCTCTTAAAGCGGATTTCTGGAGTTTTGCTTGCTCCCGAGCCGCTAAAACAGACAACAAAACAACCACAGCGCACATCAAAATCTTGTGTCATCTTCTAAACACATTTTATCACTACTTTGTCATGTACAATGATCCCTCACCTTTAACACATTTCAAGGTTTTTTTCAAGTCAGATATCAATACGAAACACACAAACAAAGCAATTTACAGTTGGTATAAGAGCTGAGCTGACCTTGTATCCAGTGTATCAGGGTATGCACACACAGAGAGCGTCTTAGAGTTTGAGCCGACAGCATATAACGCTCCTGTGGGGTGGAATGCCACTGCACGCACCGCCTGTGTGTCCTCCAGGGTGTTCACCATTACATACCTGGCTTTAGACTTCTCTTTCTGAAGCACATAAACGGAAACATCTTCAGTCAGTGCATTACTATTTAGGATTTTTTGCTAGTTTAGATATTTGTACATGATATGTATGTTAGTTGTAGGGGGCACTGTACCTCTGGGCCCTTAGAGCAGGTCAAGCTGCTGTTATTCTGTTCTGTCGGGTCCTTCTGAGAACTGCAGAAAACAAACTGTTGTTAAGACCCTCATCCACTGACCCATGTGTAACCAACTCCCATGTGACTAACTCTAACTTTTACGATGATCGATTATTATTTTTATGTAATGATTGATAACGAACAATGTACCATCATGTATTGAAAAAACAAACTCTGACAGGGTGATCACAACTGATGGAAAGATTTGACACGTTCCACATTATCCTTATGACACGACTATTTAGCAAATGATAAGAAAAAAAAGACTTCAACATTGTTGCATGATTATATACAGTACCTGAAATAAACACAAAGAACAACAGTACCAGGATAATATCTTGTGACCTCTCACCTCTGGGGCAGCACAGGTGACTGGCTGGGGGGAGGTAAGGCTGTCTCTCCGGGTAACCTCTGTGGTGTGCTGGTGACCACGTCAATGGCTCCACTACCTTCTACTTGTGTGTGTGGTGTGGCCGAAGCTTCTCCTGATACACTGTTGTTATTACTGGCCCCATTACATTGCTGAGAGAGAATCTGCACTTCTTCTCCCAAATCATCCATTCCAACATTCAGCTCCTCCAGCCTTTGAATAGACCTGCAAACACACAAAAAACTCCCTTAGATTCTTTTTAAACAATGCGGAAGGAGCTCCCATTTATTCCCGGCTTTCTTTGGGATGCTTTCTTAATTATTCCGTTCATGTCATCGCATCACAAACATTTGGTTTCTTTTAATACAAAACCAATTTTGTTCAATAAACTTTTGCGTTATTAAATGTTTGCCAACAAAGCGAATTTCATTCATTTAAACAAAGGTCTTGAGAATAAAAACGTAGTTATTTGAAAGTTCGCAAGCTTTGTTACACCAAAAGATGCTTGAGGGATTTAAGACACTACTAACAGACTAAAAATAAATGTTTGAGCGGTCTTAAAAATAAGTTGCCCTGACATCTTAAAATATGTAAGTATCATTGTTCTGTTCCGAGATGAACACAAGCAATGTTTTATTCTACTTTACTTTTAGGATATTTATGTCATTTTAAAGTCCTATATGATTCACTTTGATCAAAAGACTTCCTTAGGAAACTTTATAGTTCATAACAGCTGATTTTTATATTTGCTCATTACACACACAAACTAAGCCTTGAATATATATCAAAATGTTTCCTTAGGGACTCCTCCATCCTCGCTTCACCATCTGTATGGGTTCATCTCATTAACTTTTCATCCCTCCCTCTAAATCTCTGCCTCCCCTCATGTGTATATTAACACCCAACAGCATAGTAACCACAACCGGTCATTACCCTTTAGTCAAGGGGGGATTTGTTCAAAAACCCATGAAGCAGGTGGCATTAGACCAGTGTGCACAATGTAAAAATCTTTTTTATTTCTGAAGCCCCATAATAAACTTAAAAAGAAAACTGTTAAACTGATGTGTTCAACTTATTCTTACAAATTCTGTAAAGATTGTCTTGACAGAACAATGAATGATTGTGTGTGCCTGTCCCCCCTCCTGTCTGACACGGTGCATTATGTACGGCTCTGGACTTTAATGATGACATCATCAGTGGAACGGCACGGTTTCAAACCCTCCCTTTGTTGTGATTCTGTTTGAGGATTTCTCTGTTACCACAGCAACAAAAACAAAGACTTTTCTGTGCTGAGCAGGAGGGGAGGGTCTTAAAGCGAGCTCATTTCCTGTTAAGTTTATTAAAAAGGGAAAAGGAGGGGAGACACAAGTATGGTTTCCTTGACCTTCTGACGAGGTCCACCACCATCAAAGAGTTTATATTTGTATATAAAGTTTTGCACTAAGGCGGGGGTCATGATATAGCCATCTGGTCCACCCATAGAAACATTGCCCAGGGCCCTGTGATTACTCTGTTGGTAGCTTAAACAACGACTATTCAAATGTGTGGAATATAAAACAGGTCTCAGAATTTGCGGATGTAAATATGTGTCCCGAGGGAACTCCGCCCACTTCTAAATTCCTGGCCACACGCTGCACCATCTGGACTCTGGAGAACCCTGAGGTCAGGTTTATTGTCATCTCATTAGCTTTTCACTTGATATTCAAACTTCCCTTTTCCTCTATATCTCTCAGTATCAGATATCAACTCCTTTCTGCGTATTTGGATTGCAAACCAATTGAAGTTTACAAATACACACTGACTTCTGACCTTGATGATATTGGTAATGAGCAGCTTTTCTGACCTGGAGAGGAAGGTCTCTGTGAGGTTGTGCTCAGCGGTGGGTGGGGCCTCGTGCTGCTGGACTCCGCCTTCCCGTAACATCTGCTGGTAGAGCTCCCTCTGCTGCTGCTTCTGTTCTAGATGCTGTTGCACACGTAGACGCTGGCGGTAAAACTCCTGAAACTGCTCTGTGGAGTCCCGCAGCTACAGACAAACACAAGACATTCTATCATGGTGAAGACAATAAACAACTCACAGCAGCTCGACTGCTACTGTAATGTATTTAAGATCCAGTCAGGGAGTGAACTGTGAAATTGTGACTCTGACTCACACACTCTTAAAACTACAAAATGCACCTCTGACATCAACACATACAGTACAAACTTATACCACTTCACATTACCGTATTCTAACAATGTAACAAAAATCCTCTTTGTACTATCTTAATCCGGCAGCAGATTCTCTTTAATAACATTGCTTTGTTCATTTACTTTTTTTGGTAAAACCTTTTAGGTAATTGAAAATGTAATTAAAACACACACTTGTTGAGTTATTTCCAGTTGATCATATATGCTGTTGAATCCCAAAGTCACTTTTTTCTTTTTTTTTTATCAAGGACAGTAAGTGTCTCGGTCATAACTCACATTACCCTGTGTGCACACAGGAAAAAAGGAAGACGAGTGGGTTTCCTGATAGAAAGTTACGTAATGAGCTTACAATAGTCGTTTACACTGGAGTGTTATTGTGTGTGTGAGTTACAAGGCAGACAGAGTGTGAAGTTCCAGTAACACAACCAGACTTTTGCACAGCAGAAATAAATCTCATTAATTAACTTTAAATAACTCTAAAGCTCTCACTGGACACTATTTCCTATTTTTTTAATCTATATTATTCAAAATATTCTAAGATGCTGATAATAAAATAATTTCTATAGTTCCACATTATGATATTTCCAGCTCATCCTTTTATCTTCTCTCACTGCACAAAATAAACCTTGATTACAAGGTACAATCATACAAATTGTTAATCATATTCTGATGAAGGTAAGATGATCTGAACATCTATTTACAAATATAATTAAAAATCTATGCCACATACAGTTTACATATGACATCAAAGTGAGTAACAAAATCTACATGTCCCTGCAATGCCTCTTATGGCCCACTGGGGGGCTCTGGCCTAGTGTTTGGAAGCACAGGTTTAGATCCCTCCTCACAAAATCTCCATCAGACAACATTCTAGAAGCTTTTTCTATTACCTCACAAACACATTCCTAGCAACCGTCGACAACCAATCAAAGCTCACAGGAATTACAAAAGCTGGCCAGTTATTTATGAGCCTGCTGTTTATGAAGGAGGTGGCTGGCAAATAGCTGAGACTGCACATGCAGAATTCTAATGCTAAAAACCACCAACAAAGCCTGTTTATAATAACAGTCTGCAGCAATATATCAAGAAACTGGAATGCTAATCTACACTCACCTAAAGGATTATTAGGAACACCATACTAATACTGTGTTTGACCCCCTTTCGTCTTCAGAACTGCCTTAATTCTATGTGGCATTGATTCAACAAGGTGCTGAAAGCATTCTTTAGAAATGTTGGGCCATATTGATAGGATAGCATCTTGCAGTTGATGGAGATTTGTGTGATGCACGACGCTCCCGTTCCACCACATCCCAAAGATGCTCTATTGGGTTGAGATCTGGTAACTGTGGGGGCCATTTTAGTACAGTGAACTCATTGTCATGTTCAAGAAACCAATTTGAAATGATTGGAGCTTTGTGACATGGTGCATTATCCTTCTGGAAGTAGCCATCAGAGGATTGGTATATGGTGGTCATAAAGGGATGGACATGGTCAGAAACAATGCTCAGGTAGGCCGTGTCATTTAAACGATGCCCAATTGGCACTAAGGGGCATAAAGTGTGCCAAGAAAACATCCCCCACACCATTACACCACCACACTAATTGCGTTAATGAGAAATTGAACAGATGTTCCTAATAATCCTCACATCATACAGTAACATGTAAATAACAAGAACAATATACAACTAATTTGAGAGTCATTAATCGAAATTGGAGAAGATTGTTAAGAAGATTTATTAATAGCTTTGACAAATGACCGAATACCTCATTCTTCTCTGCAGAACCTGGTGCTGAGGCGTCCTGACCCGGGGCAGACGCCGGGCGAGAGTTTTGAGGAACAGGTGAGCTCAACATTTTATCAGATGGAGTTTCAGTTCTCGAGCTGCAAGACCAGAGAGCTTACATTATTATCTTAAGACACATCTCAAACACACGTTTTCTGAACTGGTTCTGATCTGAGCATTGGTCGTTCAACCCCACCCAAGAACATTATTTAGAGTCTTTATCATGTCACACACTACCATATTTTCACAAGGTTTAACACTTCATTAATAACATTTAATAACCCCTAATAACACTTCATTAAATTGAGATGAAAATGTTGTGTGCTCGTAAACATTGTATGATCTTCCAGTGCAGATATTTAAGTGTTTAACAAGTTATGATTACCTATCAGGTGACTCCTCAAAGATGCTGTGACATCCTGAATTGTCCATCATCACACTACGGTTCAGGTGCTGAAAGTTAGCAAACGAGTGCGACATGGGCGAGGTTTTCCCACCGTTTGTACCTGGTCCTCTCTTGTCCTGCCCAGACAGGCCGTAGGACAAACCATCCAGCGCCGGGTTTAGAGAGCGGGACATGTAGGTGTCGGCGGACTGCGGGCGTCGCAGAGGAGAGGCGGGGTACGGGGAGAGCTTACTGATGAGTGGAGTGAGCAGGTCGGCATAACCGGTCTTGGCAGGTTTCACAAGACGATCTACGTGGATGCTGAGCATCTTCTGTTCAAAAGCGCAGGAGAAGACGTTGGGCGACAGGTTCTGGAGCCAAGAGAGCATACTGAGGTCTAGGTCATCACAGCCGTTCCCACACAACATGTCTATACCTAGAAGAACCTCGCTCTCAGTGATCTCCTCTCCGGTGGCTTTGCTCTGACAGAATTCTACACAACACTCATACAAGACGCCTTTGATCAAAAGCTGGGAGAGGCGATTGGAGCTGGCGCGAAACCCCGCCTCGCTCAGTTTACGATCTGCAGGGATGAACTCCGCCACCATACCGCAGGCCTCCTCGAAGCACTGGACGCGTGCCGTGCTGGGGTTCCAGTCTTTAAACTCCGAATGGTTGGTGAGGCGGGGCAGTGTCAGGAGCAGACAGAGCTTACTGTAATCGTCTTTAGATGAACAAAACTCTTCCAGAGCATGGAGACACTTCACAGCTTCCTGCATGGTCAGCTCCAACTAAATTGTGCATCAAGAGAATGTTGATCAGAATGTTCTGCAACAAAACTTTTTTTCTGAGTCTCAACAAAAGTGCATCATGTTTTTGGACATTGTACTACGGTGATGCCATATTAATAGCATAGCATGTGAATATGGCGTATATTAATATATATATTCTATATGGCATATACAAAATGATTTCACTGTGCCAGTTTAACAGCTCAAGTAGTAGCTCTGAAGACTTTGTTATTCAATATAATCAAAATACATTGTTAAAAGATGCTCTAGAATGTTTAATTCCAAGGTCAGTTTAGGGCTGTAACATCCAAAATAAAAGTTTTTGTTTACATAAAATATGTCTGTGCACTATGCATATTAATTCTGTATTCATAAACACACACACAGATAGATATTTAGTACATATTTATATGTATATACTTATATTTATTTATAATTTAAATTATATATAAATGTTTATTTTACATAAATAATCGTTTGACAGTCCTAGGTCAGTTATTATCCAATAATTGTTTCAGCTATAACAACTGAATGGCTGTTCATTTTACCTATGATAAAGATGCAGACTAATTTAAACATTTCTATTATTTTCAGAAGAATAGAAAGTGAAATATTAAGAAGTAAATAAAACAGCCACGCCATAACAGACTTAATGAATCAGAGATGACATGTGACAACTCATCAGATAGACACCGGTTACCACGGTGACGCTATTGCCACTTACGTGCTGTGGCTCATCTTCAGCAGACATGGCATTATTTACACACAAAGCTTCTAGAAACTTTTGCTTCAGAACAATGTAGCGGAACCTAAGAGGAGAGAATATATGTTAGAAATAGTATAAAGAAGAAGAACTGCAACAGTGTCCAATTTATTAAAAATGTGTTTCACAAGTTCAGTTGCTCATCCAATATTAACAAAATTATGATGAATGAATTAAGTCTTGGCTAAAGCTATCAGCTAGCCCCTTGGGCTAATAAATTGGATTAAAAGAAATAATTTCGGTCACGTGATGAGTTGAGGTGGCAGAGGAATGCCCGAAAAACTGTCGCAAGAAAGGTGTGCAGCCGGTACTGTAGGTGGTTGTTTAAATACGCTTGAAAAATGATTGATGGACCACATAATCAAATTCCTCCCACCTTTGTTAAGAACTTTATAAGTAATAATTTTAGCTTTTAATTCTTAATACTGTAATTGTTTTTTTAAATATAACATTCAGGCTTCATATCTTGAAAACCTTTAAAGTGATTAAGATTAAAATAGTCTAAAATCAAAATTAATTGAGGTCTCCAATATAAACACTTATTGGATTTGTTAATCAGTTCGATGAGCGGATGTCTGACCTCTTTCTGTCAAATTTATCCAGACCTTCGAGCGGCTGAATGAACTGCAGCACTTCATCCCACTGTCCATCTAGAATGAGCTGCCTGTATGGGTGAAAGAGAAAGAGTCTAAACTTAGAAAGTGTGGCTAGACACTTTGACTCATAGCATATTCAAGGTTCAAGGCCAACAAGTAATTCAGACAAATTTAGACTACACTACCAACCACGGTATTACTTTAGTTTTGTTTGACACAGTTGTAGTGGCACGTATTTACAATGGTACATAAAAACAAATTATTCATCTTCAAACAGTATGTATAAAAGTATTCAACCCTATTCAATACCACAGTATTGTGAATAAATTTCATAAGAGCAATGAAAACATAAGATAAAAGTGAAGGAACATTAAAATAATTCTGTCAACACACAGCTCTTCCTCTCTACTACCCGAACATCAGGTCTGACTGTAGTGTAGGTCATACCTGAGAAAAAGCATGTCATCGGAATAAAGGCCATTGATGACCCCGCTCTCCTTCTCCAGGGCTAGCATGCTTATGTGCAGCTTACGTGAGTTCAGGAAGTCCAGCATCACCTTAATGATCTCCACTTCCTTCACGTTTATGATCTCCTCAGCCGTCATGATGGCAAGCTGTCTGAGAAAGGGCACAAAACAAAGAGCACACCCATTTAGCAGCAGTGTTGGGTGTAACTAGTTACTAAGTAGGTAGTAACTGTATTTTAATTACTTTTCCCTTAAAAAAGTAAAGTAAGGGATTACTCCTATGTTTTCTGTAATTTAATAACAGTTACTTTTGATCTACTTAAACTAAATACTTTGTGAAATATATGCGTGCAATAGTGTTATTGACATCAAAATTCAAAGTCTAACTTTAAAATCTGTGCTGACATTTGTAATACTTTGGTCAGTTAATAATATTATTTATTTGAATGAATTAAATAAGCCGTTTCATGTCTATCCTTGAATCACTTAACTAATCAAGGTCGATGTAGGATATAGAAAGTAATTAGTAATGAGTAACTAAATCATTTTTGGACGGAGTAATTTGGACAGTAATCTAATTACACTATTGAATATGTAATGAGTAACTAGTAATTAATTACTTTTTCAGAGTAACTTACCCAACACTGTTTAGCAGTCACTTATTAAAAACAAGGGGTGAGAACTCTGTAAGGGCCCGCACAATGGTTAAATATAAAGGGGAAGGGACACGTTTTGTTGTCCACCGAGACTAATGGGTTACTTAGACCTTAGTGGCCCACTATGTTGAATAGCTCCGGACAACATTACCAGTCTTTTCTGAGGCTGACCCACCTTTGATTTGTTAGCAAGGCATCCTCAACCACTACAGAACATCAAGGCAAAAGAAGAGTGGGATTCAACATAACACAGAACTTTAAAACTACACATAAAGTATAAGTATTGTTTTATTAATAGCTCTAAAAGAATGCATTATGACATCTGAGCACATAATGATTACCCAGAGGCCCCATCACACCAGAAAAAGCACATGTACTGTAAACAAAACAAGAATATGGGAGGAGCCCTGACATTCCACCTGCCTGTTAAACCAAAACAGCCTGTTCTTCAATATTATTCTTCATATTAAGCAAGTGTGTTCCTTATCTTACATCAAGTACCTAATACAAAACTATTTCATCTGATCAGTATGTTTGCGGTTAAAGAACCATTATTATAATCCAGATTGACCTTTTCTTTAAACACAATTACATCTGTTGTATTTATTCTTAGCTTTACTAATGCTGTAAAGTACATCCAAACCTCTACCATGAGATTTGCTTTCTCATGCTTTACCACCGCAAGACCCGCATGGGTCCGTTGCTACGCATCTGTCTGAACGAGCACACGGGCCGCTAACACAGAACAGAACATGTGCTAGATAACATCACATCCAATCACACTCTTAATTCACTGTCAGATTTAAGAAACTAACGGCAGACGTGAACATCCACCGGGGTCACATCTCGAGAACAGAGGGTGGAGAGAGTGTGTCATCCGGGCGGAGGAGCAGCAGCCTCACCGGCCTCGCCTTTCTCAAAACAACGCGATAAAAGGCGCAAACAGCCATTTAAATCTCACCTGGTGATCTCTACATAAACGCGAAGTGCAGAAATCCTCCGTGGACGCGTTGAGAGCGTTTGACAGACGATGTGATGTTTTTGTTCCGCGGGTCGTAGCGCGAGCAGCTCTTGTTGTCTCCGGCGCTCGCTGGTTGTCAAGCGCGAGCTTCCTCTGTGCGCCCCACCAATCCGTGCACACGCACGCGAGGCCGCACGTACCGCCCAGTCCCGTTCATTTGCGCTACTTAACAGCGAGGCTCAGTGGGCTTTGTAATTAGCAGTGTTTGAACGCATTATACTCATATATCTGGCTTAATGTAAATCTAAAATATAAGGTCTATAACACATCATGAATGAATACTGTACGTTGTAGTTGACGGCTTTATGTTTATATCATATATACAGTAAGTTTCCATTGCGTGTAAAATGTAGAAATGAAGATATTGTAATGAACGCTTGTAATTGAGCCATTTTGGTCACCATTGACTCCCATAATATGACAAAGACTTCTATGGGAGTCAACGGTGACCCGTTCATTACAATATCTTCATTTTTGATCAGCACAATAAAGAAATGTATACAGTTTTAGCAAATTGAGGGTGAGCAAATTATGTCAAACCTTTCATTTTTGGATAAACTATAGCTTAAAGAAGTAATCCCACCCTGAGAAATGTTCACGTACAATTTAGCAGCTACTAATTTTGAGAATTATTGTGAATTTATCAAATAATACTGATCGTACTAAATCACAAATACAATCACAATGTAACATTAAATGACAAGGAAAGAAATGATGAAACTCGTCAAAGACTTTGAGATGTAAATCTGTATTTATGTTGAGGTTAACATTCAAATACAAACAGACAAAAGCGTATGATGGACAAAGCGGATGTGACCTGCAAAAAGATTAAACATCATGTAAAAACAAACAGCTCTCATTTTCTTCTGCTTTCATCACTCAGAGATCGCTCACTGATAGGAATTACCCATACTTGGACCTATTAAACATCATCTGTTCATATGAAAAATATTAATATTCAATGGCTTAAAAAATAGGCTTAGTATGAAAAACTATATCTGTACAGCATCAATAAATTCAAACGATGATTTACTTCACTTAGTAAAAATAACAAATGTCTTGCAATTCTTTTCCATCTGGAGACAAAACATCACCAGACAACAGCCCGTCAATCCTAGCTCATTAAAATGCACTTTATAATTAAAAATGAGTAACAACATTATTTACCAATAATATGCACCAAAAGCTTCATTTTTTGATAATCAATAATGTCTCCTCTTTACTTTAACAGCCAAATAAACTTGACTGTAATTCTAAGATGCATATTTCAAAGATTTTAGGCAGAGATACTACAAGTGATAGCAATTTATCTAGGAATGTATTTTATATTTCTAAAGCTAATGTGTTTAGATACATGTACACACACACGTACACACGTTCCTCGGAACTAGAAGTAATTGTGCAACAAGCATTACAAATCTTATCCGAAATATAAACAAACTCAGACATTAAATAACACAGTGAGTTTCTGAGGCTCCAGTACATGAAATACTGCCATAGAACTGCATGACCTTCAGAGAAGTTAGTCTTCAAGTGTTACATGTCTCTAATGGTCTCTTACACCTAGAGGGGCGTTGTGTATCTTCATACAATGCAATGCTCATAAACTCAATAACTGTGCGGTAAGCATACTGTAGCAAAAGAGACGCGACAAGACAAGCATAAGGCCACAAAAGTTTAACATAAAAATGAAGTAAAAGCTTGCAAAAGTGTTTTCTCTACATTCAGGTTGCACCGCAAGGAAGGAAAAATTCAAAGTTCCCGGTATCCGTCCCTTATTTAAAAAGTTTCTTGGGTGTGTTCTGTTTCTTGTTCTGCCAGAGGTGGTCGTAGATGGTGATGGCATCTACGCTAGCCGACATGGTCTTGGCGGGTATTTTACTAAATTGTTTCTTGTCCGAGCTGTATTTAAAAAGATTCTCGATCATTTTGGGAGTGATGGTCTTGGGCCCGATGCCAGCTAGCTTGTTGATCTCCTCCGCCTCTGGGTAATATGTGTACAGAGAGCGAAACTGACAGCCAGAGTCCCGGAACAAAATCAGGAAGTTGTTGTCTTGTGTTTTCTCCATTTCCTGTAGACAGATGGAGATAGTTACAGTTATAAAACTTACTTTACCATTTAGACTATATCACAATCCAGCACTCTATACCCAATAAAGTACAAGTTTTTCAAGGGGTCATATGACATGGCTTAAACGAATATTATTGTTTGTTTTAGATGTAATGCAATTTATATACACGATTTAAGGCTGAAAAACGCTGTATTTTCCACATACCGTGCATGTTTGTATGTCCTCTGTGCCCCATCTCACTGAAACGCACAGATTTTTAACAAAGCTCATGGCTCTGAAAAGCTAGGTGTGCTATGATTGGACAGTTAACCAGTGTGTAGTGATTGGTCAAATACTGCAAGAGCGTGACGGAAATGTAACATATTTGGAACATCGGGTTCCAAAGCAATTGTTCTGACAGGTACGCCCACCTGCACTTGCGTATACATTTGGGCGGTCTTAGTCAAATCACACCACTAACTGATGTAGATTTGTGGGGGTGTGTGTACACGAGGCGTCTCAGGCAGGTCTGGGTGAGCATTCGCTCTTAGATAGGATGCATCATTTATTCCGACACTTTAATTTTTGCAATTTTACGTGTCTAATACATGCAACTAATAACACACCAAAGACACAGAAAATCACATGTTTCACTTTAAGAAAAGAAATACACATACAAAAAAGGAACAAAAGGTGCCGTAGTGCTGTAATCTGTGCACATGGTCTACACGAATAAGAGCTGTTTGCTCAAGGGGATGTAGGTTTAAGTTTAACACGTAACTGTACTCTAAAGAATGAAATTAAAAAGCCTCCTCCAAAATAAAAAACAAAAGCTGTATATTTATCTCTTCATTTTTTACCATTTTAATTTAAGTTTAATGTGAATTATCCAATTACATACAGTACAAATGATCAACCAATTTGTTCTCTGGGAATAAAACCCATGAAGAGCTTTCCTGTAGCTCATTGGTAAGAGCATTGCGTTAACAACGCAAGGTTGTGGGTTCGGCCACATACCTAAGTATAAATGTATAGGTTCTTGCAATGTAAGTCAGTTTGGATAAAGGCGTCTGCCAAATGCATAAATGTAAATGTAAGAAAAAACTTGACTGTTCACCCACAATGTCATGATTCCACTGTCATGTCATGTTTATTCGTGTTATTTAAGTGGAGTCATGGCATAACCTATGGTTTCATGTGGGGAGAGACATTTTGGACCTTTTGGCCTTCCATACTCTCCCCGAGTCTCGTCTGTGTTTCCCGCCCTTTCCGTGTCATTAGCTTCCCCTTAGTGTTTCATCTGCTTCACCTGTCCCTTATTAATTATCCTTTGTCTGTTTCCCCTATATATACCTCTCATGTTTCATTGTCTTGTGCTGGTTCGTTATGTGTAGATGCTTGTGCTTATGCTCAATTGATTGCTTCTGTTTTGGTGGTAATCTTACCCAGTCTTGCCTTGTTCCTGTTTCCCCGTGTCTTGTAAGTGTTAGTTCAGTGTTCATTTCAAGTACTTTGTTTTGTAGTTTAGTTAGTCCTTGTCCTTGTTTATTTATATTTATATATCTTGTCCTGTTTTCCCCCTTGTGGGTTTTGTTTTGCCTTTTTGTCTTGTTTATGTTCAATAAACCCCTGTTACCCCTACCTGCCGTCTCGTGCTTGCCTGCACTTGGGTTCTTCCCTGAGAAATCATAACACACAAGCTATTCAGTACTTACCTCCAGGATCTTGTTCTTCTGTCCTTCATTGACACGGCCTGCGAGGCAGCAGTGGGCCAGTGCATTCTGGATGATGTATTTATTTGACCTAGCACTGGGCTCCTTGTACAACTTTGGCCCTACAGAGGACAAATATACTACAAGATTCAGAAGAGACTATAGTTCACATAAAAACAGTCTTTTGTCACCCCTGTTTGAAAGTTCTGTTTTTAAGAAGACCACATTTCTACTGGCTGTTTCATTGTCACTCGTAGGCAAACATACCAAACTTGTATTTTATTACAGATAATATTTAAAGAATATTGCCGATCAAGATCCTAACCAGAGGTTCAGTGTTGGTGTCATGTCCACAGCCCACCTGTATACTCTGTGTTTGATGCTGCAGATGATGTCGTTGACTCCAGCTCCCAGTTCTCTCCATTCCCACCGACCGACGGACACGGTGACAAGCAACCCTCTGCAGAGTCAGGCCTGAGGAACAACACGCATATTCTATAAGCAACTCTTTCATGATGACTACCGTTGTAATTCAATAGGTGACCACATTCTTTCTACTGAAAAAGGAAGAGAAGCTTTTCATATAAATCAACAAATACACCGCCCCCAAAACATCAGAATGTATGATAACTCCAAACACTGATGCTGAGAAGCTGAAGGGTTAAGAAAAGCACAAAAGCAAAGCATTGATGAAATAGCAGAGACAAACTCATCACACTGCGTCTTAACCAGGTGCCACACATTTAGTTTCAAGCAACAGATTTACTTTCAGTCTACACATAAAGGTTTTTGTTTTATTTATTTATGTGTGCTTTGTTAAAATGGAAAATTCCCAATTACTGTATTATTAATGTGTAGCTCATAAAGTATTTACTAGTAAAAAATGTGCATTATACAAATAAATTCATAACCACTGACTAAACCATGCTGACTCCATATTGATTACATCAGAACACACCTAGTTACGATACAATGTCACGCTAAGCCTCATAAAAAATATGTGAAATTTTAAAGCTTATAAGCTTATGCAATAGGCAAAATGTTGTTGCTGTAGTCAATTTAAGCAGAAAAAATAACCAATAAATGAAGTCACAAGAAAATCGGAAAAACAAAACTGTCATGTTACATAAAATCTGATAATGTTACACAACAATTTATATGAGTTTTATTTACACATTTTTATCCAAAACCATAATATGATAATTTCATAAAATTGATTCAATGTCCAAACACACAGCATGAATTTAACCAGTGTCAAAGCTGAAATGACAGCCATCAGCCCTGTGAGGAGATGACATGAGTGTGATGCTGACTGACCTTCCCTTTCTCCCTTTAGGAGAGCTCAGAAAGAAACACAGACTGCCGCGCGACAGTCTGCTGCCTCTGAGCAACCAGCACAAAGAAAAGACAAAGATACCATACAGAGCAAAGACAGCGGGTTACGGACAAGACTTGCGTCAGAGGAATAGATGCGTGTCAGTATTACAACAACAAACTTTGTAAATCATGTCAATAAATAGGACGGGAGAAATGGTCTCACCTGGATGTTCTCTTATCTGACTGGATGCTCTCATTGTCTGCCAAGTTAAGGGAGGCGAGTGACAAGCTGGACACAGAGTATCCGCGTGGCCGTGACCCTAAAGACGAAAACACAGTACATGTATCTGCTTATGTTTTACAAACAATATGTTTTATAAGTCAATCTGGGTTTCTTAACTAAAAACAAAGCTACTACATAACATATTTAATACTGAAAACAGATGCTTAGTGAAATATTCTGAATTTAAATGATATATTCACCAAAACTGGATCAACCTGGATTTGACAGTGTACCTGTTGCAGTCCGCACGGGAAATTTTGGAGACTCCATTATGTCCCTGTGCATAGATTTGGGGCGTGGCTTCTTTTGCTTGACACTTGGGGTGCGGGGCTTAATAACACTATCCATGTCATCCATCAGTTTGAGTTGTTTCTTCCTCATATACTCGTTTTTAATAAAGTCTCGCCTTTCCTTGTCATCCTCCTTCTTCTGTTGATCCTCTTCCGTTTTAATTCTGTTCACGTGCGCAGTGAATAAATGCATTTACTTTAGTTTCTATTAAATGTTACAATTGAGACATTTCACTTTTTCTATTATTGTGTTGTATGTCTGTGTTTTTGTGTGCATTGTGTAGTGTACAGTGTATAGTTTGGTATTACTGTGTGTGGTGTTTTCATACCGCGCTGCTCCTTTCTTCTGCTCTATCTCAGTCTCCTGTTGTTGTTTCTTGATGTGCATCTCTTTCTCCCTCCGCAGCCTTTTCTCCAATAAAGCAGCTTTTTTTTGAGCAATGTCATCCTCCCCCTTCTGGTCATCCTGATATACAAACACACACAAGACATTCTTGAATCTCATGTTCAGATAGAATATATACTGTATATTCACATACATACATACATATATATATATATATATATATATATATTTATATACAGTATATAATAGTGCATACAACATCAAGTATATACATTTAGGTATAGAACATAAAGAACAATAAAGAACAGCTGACAGTTTTTTTACAAACAAATTCCAATTCTGAACTAGTAGGTCGTTTATAAAAGCACAAAGCTAACCACATGGGTTCAAATCTAAGGCCGCTCTATACCACAGCACGTGCTAGAAAGCGGGCTTTGTTAAAAGAACAAGCTATATTTTGGTTGCTAGAGTTTTGCGCAACCGCGGAAAAAAACATTTCTACATCCCTCCTCTGTACAACCGAGCGGAAACAAAGCCTATCAACACACAGTCCTTATATTTCCGTCCTCTTATTTGTTCATGTGTTTAATTGTTAGCCAGGAGAAAATCACAAGTCTGGTATTGTGAAAATTCCTAGGGTATCAATTATAAACACAGGACAATTTTAAAAAGTTGTTAAGAGATTTTGGAAAAACACCAAGTATGAGCTCCACAATATATAAAAAATATCAAATTATTGGAATGATTTGCAATAATTGAATGATTTTGACATTGATTTTCAAAGCATTATTGTATTGTATATATACTGCATTATTTATCAAGTTGGGCCAAGTTGCATAATGCATTTTCCTTTAATATTGTGCTGGATTTCTATAAGTAATAATAAAAGCATGTATTGCTTGGGATTATGTTAATTATATTATGTTTTTAGGTTTAAATTGTTAAGCGGATGGCTCACCCAAAAATGACAATTCTGTCATCATTTACTCACCCTCAGATTGTTCCAAACCCGTATAAATGTTTTTTTTTTTTGTTCTGCTTAACACAAAGGAAGACATTTGGAAGAATGTCAGTAACCGAACAGATCTCATCCCCCTTTGACTCCCATAGTATTTATTTTCCCAACTATGGCAGTAAATGGGGGATGAGATCTGTTTGGTTGCTAACATTCAGAAAAAAGACGTTTGTACAAGTTTCGAACAAGCGACAGAATTTTCATTTTTGGGTGATCTATCCCTTTCTACATTTCCAACGTATATCTTATAAGAGTCTCACCCTGTAGAAGAAACCACAGCACATCTTCTGGTCTGGTCTGGGTTCTAGTCCAGTTTCTGTTTCTTTACTGTTCTCCACATCATGTCCTTCCAAAGGCTTGAGTTCTGAGAGAGGAACCTCAATCAGAGCCTTCTTTCCTAAATCTTCTTGATGGGCGTTCCCGGTGGCCGAGACCGCCATTATCGGCTGAGAAAGAACTTCAGACGTCGCCACATTCTTAAGTTCATCTTTATGTTTCACCTTCTTGTTTTCACCATCTCCCTGTTTTTCCTCACCCTGCTTCTCGTTCACGTGTCCAGACATCTGCTTGTCTTTGGAATCTTGATTCTGTGGCTTCTCGCTTGAAGGACCTTCATCGTGTCCCAAGTAGGCAAACGAGGTGGTTTGCATCTGGCTCGGCAAGGCGCGTCTGAGTCGAGGCAGGCTGTCCACCGACTGTTGGGTGTTGAGCATGCGGCTAAAGGGGGTGACCTTCAGCTCATTGGGACGTGGCGTTCGAGGTGTCCTGGCGTGGAAGGACGCAGACTTCCTTTTGATGGCAGAAGGTGATCGGTGCGTAGTGCGTGGCGAGCCGGTGGATGACAGGATGGGTGACAGTGACCCCACTGAGCCCCGTCCCACCACGCTGCTGCTGCGCAACTCTCTAAATTGTTTCCGTGGCGATGGATCTGGTGGAGAGATAACCCAGCTTTGATGTTCACTCATCTGCATTATACGTTCCTGCTGGTGGGCCAATCGCTGCATCTCGGTCTGCAGGAAGTTCAGAGACGTGTTCAGACGCTCAATGGATCGCGTGTACTCAGTCAGGTCCACCTCCACGCCCGCCTCCTCCAGAGGAGATTTCGGTGGTGCGCCGTCTGGTCTACACCTTTCAAGTCTACAATCAGATTCATTTGAACTTGAAGGCGTCTTTGGGGGTTGGGGGTCGGCGGTCTGCTTTTCTTGGTCATCCGGAGCATCGTTGTGACTCACTAGTGGTGACACAACTCCTTTACGTCTGACCACGTTGAGAAACGCTGTCCGGCCCATTCGCTGCCTGTGACGTGTAAAAGCAGCTTCAACCTTCTTCTTCTGAGCTTCGATGGCCCTTCGTTTCTCCTCCAGTTTCATTTTTAGCTGCACCATCTCCGATGCCAGCAAGTGGGAGGGGTCACGAGGCGAAGTGACCCGAGCAGGGCTGCAAGCATCTGGTGTAACCGAGCTGGTGGCTCCTGCGTTCATCTCAGCACCTTCGGGCGTGTTACCACCACTACTGCTGCTGCGCCCATCGCATCGCTTACGAAACTTTTGCTCGGCAAAACTGGTCATACGCACTGCGGGACCAAGCGAGGAGGCGATACTGGTGGCCAAAGACCGCATTCCTAAAAGGGTCGGGCACGGACTACCAGCCATGTCCGGAAGGGGACACGAACGAGCCTCGTAGTCCTGGTCCATATCGGAGTAATCCTTCAAAGAGGAATCCTCATCTTGTCCGTCTTGAATATCCTCCGTCCGGACATGGATTCCTGTATCCATGTCGGTAGAGGCGGAGTTTAGGTCCATGTCATCTGGCCGGGCTTTGGAGAGAGAGTCCTCAGAGTGGTTCGGGTCAGCGGCGGGGTTGGGGGAAGATGGATCGTGGAGGAAAAATGTGCTTTCATTTGGTGGGGGTTGCATGCTGCTGTGGGGTCGCTCGGAGTCGTGGATGATCTTCAGGGCTTCTTCTATGCTAGGGGTGCTGGGTTGAGGACACTGGTCATACGGAGGGCTGCGGTCATCATCTGCCAACAAACCGTTTGAGTACCTGAAACATGAAATATTCAGTCACTTGCAAGTGACTTACAGTGCATTCAAGATATGCAGTTTATCAATATCCGTGTTCATTGGAATCAAACCCATAAGTGATGAAGAAGGCAAAGTAAAACAAATAGAAATTACAGATGTACCCAGTGTGGTTTCCCAGTCTCTGTTTGGCAGGGCGTCTGCTGGGATCCTCATCATCTTCTTCATGTAAGTTACCATGTGCGTTTCCATTAACAGGCTGGAATGACAAGTTTTTCCGCATGCCTCGGGCAGCGTGGTGAACTTTAAAACCCAAACCTTCAGTGCTCGCCGATCTGCTCAGTCCACGACCTGAAGACGGACTCTCGTTGTCGTCGAATGGAATCTCAAACGAAATGCCATGAGCTGTAGACCTGGGGTGAAGAAAGACTTATTCATCCATCGCCCTGTAAAATCTTGAGACTGCTTATGTCATGGTCATATATTAAATTATACTAAACATCTGGGATCATATAATGCATGGAAGTACACAGAATTCACAAACCGCTTCTCTTTTGGCCATGTCCCCACACACCCGTCTACATACGACATGGAGGATGGCCGCCTGATCACAGCTGTGAATAAACAACATTAATATTCTGTTCATTTATTTATTTCGTGTTTCCCCTCTGCTGTTCTGCTAAATGCCAAGTTATGTACAGTGTTACAGAAATAAACATGAATTGATTTACCTGAGCTGTCAGTTTTAGGTTGTGACCTATGGTACAAAACAGTTTGAAATATAAAATCAGACTTTATTAAAATGACAAAGTATATGATGTTAAATTATTCCAATGAGGTCCAATGTGTAATATTTTGGAGGATCTATTGACAGAAATGCAATATAATATACATAAGTAAATGTCTTTAAATTTGATAAAGACCTTACATAATGAAGCGTTTTGTTTTGATCCCCTTCAATGGAATTCACCATGTTTTTTCTACAGTAGCCCTAAACGGACAAACTGCTCTACAGAGCGCATTACGTAAATATGATATCTTCTTTATCAAAGAAATGAAAACATATTTTTTCTTCGTCAGCCTCTGTAGTGTTTCAAAAAGGAGGGGTGGAGTGAGCCGTTGTTGCAATTCGCAACCTCACCCCTAGATACCGGTAAATTGCATACACTGGAACTTTAATTTCTTAAAAAATATTTTAAACTGTAATACAAACCTGGTTTCATCTGGACTGTCGGGTCTGTGAATCAGGTTCTGTTTGGTTATGGGAGCCATGTCATTGGTCTGTGATGGGTCTGAAACTACAGAAACAAATGACTTTAGATTGTATTAATAAATGTATAACAACACAATGACACAAGACGGACCTCACCTTTGGTATTCACAGTACGTGGCTGAACAAAAGACGGTTTGACAACTTCACACCACCAGAACAGCTCTGCCATAAACACAAGGTAGTTACTCTGAAATCACACAAACAACAGTGATAAACATAAGAAAACGATGCAGACCACAGACAGAGAAGTTTGAAACAGATAATGATGACAAAGGGCTTTAAATCTGTGACCTTGTATGTATGTAAATAAATAAAAATAATGAATGAATGAAATGCTGTAACACATTCTATTTGTGATGTGATGTGCTGTACTTGTAATTATGTTTTATAACATTTCTCAGTTCTCTTTTAGAAATAGACTCTTTTTATAAACTGGTACTGTAAAAAGCACGTTCACAAATGTGTTTCATACTGCATACTTTAAAATACTGTGCTTGCATTGACAGCGCAGCTACTTTAAAAAATCTCATTCTGTATTGAGAATCAAAGGGTGTTCTGACCCAAATAGAGACACAAAACAACCGGACCAGCCTGACACGAACAGAACAGACCAAGCGGTCTCTTTTTTCATTCTTGGCTGAAATATTCTGCCCTTTTTTGACCACAATAAAATGAAAAGTTACTTAAATCAATTACACAACACGAGTCTTAAATCACTGAACAATTGGTAAAATGTGACTCTGTTGTACTGGTGAGATGGTGAATGTCTGAGGCAGCCGACAGGCATTTTAATTTGGGTTACATAATCGACCAAAGCAGTTGTGCTCATATGACATTGCAGTCATTTCCCAGGACATAAAGCCACCAGTGCCAAACTTGCCAGTATGGAAAACATAACTCAAAGTTAGTGAGTGAAATAAGGCTACTCTGTGATGACAGTTATTGTCTATCTAGACTAGAGAAACCATTTCAGTAAAATACATGAGAGTTTGGCAGCAGTTCAATTCTGGTACACACACACACACACACACACATACTATGACTCAGTCTTCCCAAACGGTCAGTTTTGAAACACGTACTGGTCGTTTCTCCCACCCTGCATCAGTCCTGGTAAAATCCACTGGAATACTCCAGCTACCACTCATACATCTTAACTAAAAACAGACATCTGTAGAACATCATGAGAGAGTGTGCAAAATCTGTATCATAACAACCACGCAATACAAACTGTTTAAGAATCATCATGCAAAGTTTGTTTCCTGTTTATTATCTTGAAACAACTGAGAAATATTTATGTATTGCAGGAAAAACCCGGGAACAACAACTAGCAACATTCTACAGATTAGTCAGCAAATATTACTTTATACTGTAATACAATCTTATGTACAGTATATAAAACAACATTTTAATGTTTTATGTTTTAAAGAAAATTGTAAAATTAATATCCTTTTCAAGCCCAAATTTCAGTCATCATTCATGTTGGTTACGCAAACTGTGGCAGCGAGTTACAAAATTATGATTAATTTAAAATAGTAAATAGTTCAATTCTGTAAATAGTGTCAGTTTAAAAAAAAACAATAAATAATAACAATAATAAATGTTTTGTTCCACAAACACTGTCTAAACAAATGGCACATTATTGTTTCAATTACAGATGTAAACAAATGCTACAAAACCAACTGAATGTGAAAAAAAACATTAGACAGCATTTAAAGACTAGAATTTATAATGTTTTAAACATTCTTTAAATAAAATCTAGTGATCGAACTGAGTAGCAAAATTGCAATAGATTGCAAACTTTTGCTCAAGAGATGTGAAGATATGATTTAAAAACTCCCCTCTGTACTCTGTAAAAATCGTATAATACTCTTCTTAAATGTGGAGACGTCATGCTTTACCTTGATGCTGTTGGGGGCATACAGCATATCCTCCAGGGTGAAATGACAGCAGTTGTTCAGGTTTTCTCTGCAGAACTCTTGGATCAGCTGAAGATTGTACAGACTGTCAGCCAATGACATTGTTTCTTTCACACAGATGTCTGTAGGGGAGAGAACATAACACACGACAGCCAGTAGCATTAAGAGTTTATCTGAGGGAACAGTTGCAGAACACAAGTAGAAGCCAATGGCATTTCAGAAGCGTGAGTGTGGGCGGGATCAGAATGTGTGATGTAATGAGCAGAACAGTCAGGGTCACGGGGTCGTGGAGATGTGTTTATGTTTGAATAACTGCTCCACTGTTCTCTCGTCTCTTCCATTCACTCAATCCCACTCTCTCTGTTTTTCCCCTTTTCATTTCTTTCTTCCAACTTTATATGACACGTCACAGCCTTCTCTGTGTCTCAGCTCTTTATTTCCAACAATCACTATTATTACGACTTTTGTCCTAAACTAAAATCTTGTACAGTATATATTGGTCATTTACAGTACTTTTAGACAGAAAATAACAAAGGAGCGCTGTCATTGAATTATTATAGCCACTATTTTGCCCTAAGAGTGTTTTAGTCTGGGTTTGTGTGTGGGTTTGTGGGCTTGTGTGTGTCTGTATCTTATCTACAGGGCTACATTCTACTATGCATTTTGTTGAGGCTTAATCAGCACTGACTTCTGGTGAGGTCTGTCACAACCCAAGCAAAAGTCAAGGGCTGTTCTCTCTCAAAAAACAAATACTTATACCTATCATAGTGTCTGAAAGTGGATACACGCTCCTTCTGCCGAAGATGTCCTGTTTATGTAACTTTTCTGTGGACTGTGAGAAGTCTAGAGACTAAATTTAGTCTAAACTAAGACTTGTGGTCAGAACCATGTGTTTTCCTACCTTCCCATGGCACTGCATCAGGACAGTAATAGTGCAGAAGTACAGCCAGTGCACAGCCGTCTGTATTGTCTTTCAGTAGATTGTCCACCAGGGGGAGACAAAGAGTGGGTCGAATTTTAGAGTCCTCTCTCTTGAGCTGCCCCTGTGTGGATTAGGAACACATTTCAGTTGCTATGACAGCAAGATTGTTAAAATGGCAATGCATCATAACAAGAGACGCACACTACACTACAGAATACCACACCTCTCATGTGTATTGTAAAATTAAAGCAAAGCCTTTCTGTTTTTTAACTGTCAGGTGCAGAACTTAAAGTGATATTTCACCCAAAAGTGACAATTCTGTCCACATTTACTCACCCTCATGTCATCAATTTCTTTTTTCTGAAGGAACACAGAGAATTATATTTGTAAGAATGTTAACAATTTTCAGTTCTGGGACATCACTGACTACCATAGTAGGAAAAAATAAATGGTAGTCGAAGGTGCCACAGAACTGTTTGCTATTCTAATTATCTTATTTTGTGCTCAACAGAACAAAAAATGTACAATATTTTTTCCTACTATGGTAGTGAATAATGTTCCAGAGCTGAAAATTGCTAACATTTTTACAAATATCTTTCTTTGTGTTTAGCAGAACAAAAACATTTATACAGGTCTGAAACCACCTGAGGGTGAGTAAATGACGATAGAATATTTATTGTTGGGTGAACTAGCCCTTAAGGGGTATGGCCACAGAAGAAATGCAAGCTTAGTGGGTGTGTTTGTGAATGTCAATCAAACAGTGTGCAGTGTGTTAAATATGAAAAGAATTCATTTGTTACATACAAGCAATGACAAAATGAAGAGAAAAGCTATCTATATTATAGCCAAACCATACCAACCGGTTTGTTTTGAACAGATGAAACCACAGCAACTAAATGGATACTCTGCTCAGTTGACTTTACCTTGATAAGCACTGTGTATGTACGCTCTATCACATTGTGCTTTAAATGTGCCTTTATTTGACTACATGCAAACAACAACAATAAACAGGGCAAAAAGAAACTCCAACAGCCTAAAATGAAGACACTCCTATTGTAAGTACTGCTTAAGTTTACATTTTTTTTTAATTCAATTTAATTTACAATGGTGTATATAAAGGTGGTAGTTGCATTACCAAAATTATTTCCTGTTTCTACTGAAGAATTCATTAAATGTTTTAGATTGAAAATACAGTTTTATTTCTAAAAGCTTTTATTGTTTTGTAGCACCACAGCTTTACAGAACAGAAATAATTTAGGAACTATTTTAAAAATATATTTTAGTAATAAAGTTTTAGAAGGTAATAAGTATTTATTTGACCATTTCATTTATTTTCGTTTATTTTTACAAATTCATTTATGTCTAAACAACACAGTACCTCCATAATAACATACATATAGCTGCACTCACAGAAAGTCAAGAAATTAAATGTTCCAGGAAATGTCTACATTCCCCCAGCGGACTAGCCAGTAGTGACTGTGGAAGAAATTCTTTAAAAGTTAAAAACTTAAAAAGTGATGGAGGAAAACTGCGTCTCAACTGAGAGGCCAGTTCTTTTCTGGCTACTCTTTGATGAAAATCTGAGAAACAATGCTAATTAAATATTGCAGCTGTTCTTCCTTCACCGTACATTTCTCAAATGATCCTTAAAGAACACCTATTATGATTTGATTTATTATATTATTCTTCAGGTGTGTAGTATAGATGTTTGTTCATGTAAACAATGTGCAAAGCTTCAAATCTCAGAGTCCATAAAATTAAAATTAGTTGTCTTTAACGGAAATTGCATTTCTTGAACTAGAGGGAAAGTATTGTTTCACAAAACAATTCGTACAAACAGCACCACACAATGGATTGCCAGAAGAAGTCTTTTTACATTTGCTCCCCTCTAAGCGAGCTAAAATGATATATCAGTAAAATTTACACATTTCCCATTAATTCAGGATGTTTCCAAGCAATGGAAATTATCAGAATGTATTCAGGACGAAGGTCAGTGAAAATATAAGTGTTTTAAAAAAAGTTGTCTTGTGTCTCACTTTACCCCAGCCTAGGGGTAAACTGAGGCAGACTAGAGAAATGAAGGGGGTAAAGTGAACCAGCTGGGGGTAAACTGATCCACTTACTATTTCCACTCTGAAACTACCATAACAACACATGTTGTAACAGTTAGAATCCTGACAGCTAGCTTGACAACCACACATTCCAGAACTAATGTCGAACAAAATCAAATACAACAGAGTATCATTCAAAATGTTTTAATTTACATTCAAATGACAGATAGAACCAGTTAGATTAGAACACAGTCTGAGGGTAAGAACACAGCACCCTTAGAGCCAGCTAGTGTCTGGGGGTCAGAGCAAAGGACAATCAGAACCAGCTAGAACAGCCTGTGACTCACTCTCTTAGACCCACCTGGATTAGAACACCAGCCTACTGTCATACTCTACGACTAGGCCTACTCTACATTCCAGCCCTGAATGTTACTGGGAAAGATGAGCAGTTGCTCTCTCGATGTGGTTCCTTCAGGCCTTTTAGGTTGAGGCAGCTTCTTCACTTTTAGGAACATGTGCCACATCATTTTCCTTTATAGCAAATGTGGGTCTCTCCCACTCTTTCGTGTTTCCCTGGATTCTTCTGAGAAATTGTGCAAGTATTTCGTCATCCTCAACTTTCTACCCATGCCACGCTCCTGTGTTTGGTTGCAAAGTTAACTATGACAAAGTCACCCACGGACAGATCTGTGTTTCCTTGATCACTTCTCTCATCCTCAGAGCTCTCTTTGTCAGACACATTATCAATTGAGACTCCCATTTCTTTGCTATTTTTTGCTTTTTCCCTGCCAGTTTCTTTTGTCTTTCTTTATAAGCCTTCTCAATTGCCTGCTTCTCAGAAGCATCAGTTAAGATGGGTGTCTTCACACGCTTTCGTTTGGTTTGTGTTCTGGGGGGACATTTGGGAAGTTGTAGGATTTCACGAGGAGACACATATCCAGGTCAGCTTGGAACACCTGACACATCTGAGTCAGCTGGCGAGGCACATCCATGTGGAACATGCGCAGTGGATGGATTAGCATCAGCGAGTGCATTATCTGCTGCGGTTGGTTCATCTGCAGGTGGATCATCCGCAGGGGGTGGACCATCCGGATCATCTGCAGTGGCAGGCTGCAGCTCAGGGTTTGGTCGATCTGACACCATGGATGGTGCAAACGCTTCATCAGGGAAAATTTCTCGGTTATATGGGAAAATCCCAGAGGACCTAAATCCAGAAGTGATGTTGCCTGGTGTCACTGCTGACATGAAGGCCTCATTCACAAGTCGTGCAAACAGGTAGATCGAGACTGTTTGCCAGGGTTGGATCTCATCCACCCATCAAGAGCTCGGCTGTATTGGGTCTTGAACGGCCCAAACACGGTCACGTCGAGAGGCATGTGATGTGTGGGGTGAGAGGGTGAGCAGAACCATACCGTTGTCTTCCTGGTGTATTGCCTTGACATGATGGCTTTTCTACAATGTTTATGACATTAAAAATAAAACATATGTAGCCTAGCCTAATGTGCCTCATGTCTCACTTTACCCCACAGCATTTGTCTCACTTTACCCCACCGCCACATTTTAGAATAACACAATCTCTTTGAGCAATTTAGGATAATCTTCAACTAGCATCATCACATGGTTTTATATGTTGGTAGTTCATCAACATGTATGATATAAGTTTTTCTACCTGAATCAATTTGCTTTGGCACAATAATTGATTAAGTTGACAGCACGAAAATTTACTTTTACATGCAAAAAAAATATTGTCTGAAAAAAACCAAAAGGTCCAATTCTTCATGGCCAAGGGGAAATGGGAGGGGCTTGAAAACATAATGGTCACATGACCACAAATGTGTTCCGTTGCCTAGATACAGGGGGTGTCTCACGTTACCCCACTCTCCCCTACAAGTTCACTAAAGTCTATATACTTTAGTGATATTGATTACAAGAGATTGAACAAGATTCACATTTATATATTTATTGTTGGTCTGTCAACGAATTATGCAACAATGGCTATACAGGATATAAAAGAGGAAGAGAATATTTACAACTAAAATCACTAAAATCATCTAAAAAGTCAGTGCATTCTTTCTCTCTTGATTAGTCAAAGTCAACATTCCCCTGAGCTCTATATGTTTTGGGAAGTGAGACTCTTCAACAGAGAACCTGTACAATATAAAAAATACAAATTACTATTTTCTTACCTTCTGAGCTGTGCAGGTTTCTTTTTGATCTGTCAAAAGGTGTTGAAGATGTTCATTAACCTGCATTGAAAAAAAAACAGTATTTAACATTAAAACTTCTTTACAGTACATGGACCAATGTGCAAAATTATTCTCTAGTGTGGTGATATGGACATCTAGTGACAAAAAATTGAATAACATCGTGGGAATTTGACAGTTTTGTCTTGTTTATTTTTATGACAGGATTTTTGGTTTTACAACATGAGAGGAAAATACCAAGGATAAAGATAGATTAAAACCCAATCAAACTCAAGGTAAATGTTATTTAAAATTTCCTTTCTACCAAGGTGAAAATTAAAGTATTACCTAGTGCAATGTTTAAACTACAAACATCAGCAAATTATTTAATAGTTCATTCCAAAATAAATAGGCATTATACTGTTCTGTGTCAGACATTAAAAATGCAGGGTATGGTCTGAGTTCTAGCATCTACTGCATTTACAATCCTAGAGGTATAATTTTCATGAAGCTATAAAATGTCTCAATGAGGACAGATAGATTATAAAACAGAAATATATACAAAACTGAAATTCTTAAAAGGTTTAAAATGTGTGCACTATGAAATACACTATAATGTAACTATGAACTAAACTGATTAATGTTTAGATTTTTTCAGTGTTTTTAATGTGTTGGCATTTTGTGTTAGAATGACAAGAATACCAAATCAGACTAAATAGAAAATACTGAAGTTTGCTTTCTTTATTGTTTTAGTAGGACATGTCGCTAATGCAGACATATGTACCCGCCAGATCCCTACGCTCTGCAAACGAACGACGTCTTGTGATGCCATCACATAAAGGTAAAAAATCTCTCTCGCGCACCTTCTCCGGATCTGTTCCACCTATGTGGAATGATCTGCCCACCGCTACAAGATCTGCAGATTCTGTATCCATCTTTAAGAAACGCCTTAAAACACATCTCTTCCGCCAACATCTGACTGATCTGTTATGACTCTTTTCTTCTCTACTCTTTTCTACTCTACTCTAAAAAAAAAAAATTGATTTTTGATTGCACTTATGCTTTTGTTGTACTTATGCTGTCCTAATTGCTTCCATTATCTACCCCACTTGTAAGTTGCTTTGGATAAAAGCGTCTGCTAAATGACTAAATGTAAATGTAAATGTAATGTCAACCGTGGGTCAAAAAACAGAACTTCCTCATCAAGTTGAAGAGTGGACAAAAGAACATGTTCATTACTGGTTAACTAAGGTGATTGAAGTTGATGAAAAACATGCAGACAAATTGTATGAGGAAGAAGTATCAGGAAAAGACTTAATTTGTTACAAGCCCAAACATCTTAAGGAACTTAATATAAAGCATGGCCTAGCTGTTAGGATTATCACCAGTCTTATTGAGTTGAAAAAGCTTTATGAAGATGGAGCAAATTCTAAGTCGTCTGAACAATCCCACACAGAGCAAGCAGAGGCCATGCAAGACACAACATCACATAAAAAACACTCCGGTAGTCTCTATCCATTTGATCAGAACTCAGCGTCTCATAGATACATTGAAAACTACACATTACCTCCAGAGACAGGACCAGGCAATCTGATCGATCCAGTTCACGAGTACAAGTTCATGGGCAGAACCGATGACATTCATGTGATGAAGAAGAAATTTAATAAAGAGGTCTTTCGGTTTGCAGCAGGGTGTATGAACAGTCGTACAAATGGAACCATTCACTTCGGTGTTGCAGATTCCAAAAACTCTGAATATGCACACGGTGAGATCATTGGTGTCAGAGTTGAAAACAAGGAGAACATTATAGACCACTTCAATCAGGGCATTAAGTCATACTTTGACGGTGACACAGATGAAGCAAAGGCATGCATCAGACAACCACGCTTCGTAGAAGTACTGTGCCCTAACAGCACCCTGTCTGGTAAATATGTCATAGAAGTGGATGTTGTTCCATCCCACAGTGTTGTTCAGGGTAAACTGTTTTTTATCCATACTCTGGATGAGGACAATCAATGGAAAAAGAGCAAAGGGAACTCGCTCTTTATCAGAGGGGGGGCTGCAACCCGGGATATCTGTAAAATTGCCAACCCAAAAGAATTTCAATGTGAAATAGCCCAAATAAACACACAATTGATTGTTCTAGACAATAGAAGAAAAGAGGCGGAAAAAAGACCTGAAAGCAAAAGAACGTCAAATCAGGGGGAAAAGCTGAAGAATCTTTTGACATGTGGAGGAAACATGCTTGGTCATTATAACTACTACATAATTGTAACAAACAAAAGCCACTCTGAACAACTCCAGCATCTTCAGTTCATGACAACACTGAAACTGTTTTGTGTTCTTGACTTTGATCCAAACTCTAACTCCATGGATGGATGCTGTCACTACTACAGAAAAGATAGAATTGCAAATCTTCACAAACCAAGTCAGTTCATTGGGGATCCAGGAACTGTGGTAAATACTCTTAACTTATACAAACAACCTAGTTGGGTATTTTGTATTGGCAGAAAAGACCTTGACAATGATGCTGACAAACCCCTCCAACCAAGTGAATGGTTAAGAAACAAAGCGGGGGAAGTACAAGATATTATCTCGTTCCTCTGTAACTCAGACACACTTCCAAGAGGACGGTTCTTAGTCATATTCCTCCTCCTTTCAACAGCTGAAGCCATGAATGATCCAATTTTTGACACATTCATGTCATTTTATAAAAACCTTGGAGGTACTGACGACATTCTAAGTATCTGCACTTCATATGCTTCCTTTAAGAAATGGAAGGATTTCATTCAAAACAGATGTGAACATGACATTAGTCTGCAGAGTATATACGACCTGGAGCTCAGCGAAATAAATGGCACAATACTGAAACTGGGAGGAAATAAGTCAAATGCTAAAAGACTTCTTCCATCTGCTGAAGGAAGTTCAGTGGTTCTCCAACAGAAAGACGAGGACCTAATGACATCCCTTGATGTACTATGTGAAAATGAATGTGAAAACATATATGATGAGAGCAGTGCAGAATTTAAAGACTTCAGAATAATAACCGAGACTGAGTTTTACAGAGGAGGCAAAGTGAAATGGTGGAACTTCTATTTCTCAGAACTACCTGAAGCAAAACCATTTATAAAACGCGACAAACACTTATCACTTGAGAACACCATCAGATCTCAGACCAAAGACTCCAGAAACACTTGCGTCATGGTGAATCTTTTTCATCAACCGGGCTGCGGTGGCACCACCATGGCCATGCATGTGATGTGGAACCTACGAAAAGAATTCAGATGTGCCGTGTTAAAGGACAACACCGTCTCAAAAGAAGAAGTAGCCCAACATGTTGCTCATTTGATGCAGTGTGGGAAAAATGAGCAGTCGTTCAAAACGCCAGTCCTGCTATTAGTGGAAGACTCAGAAGAAACAGAGAACAAAACAGAACTCCAGAACCCTTTGAGGAAAATCACAGCAGAAACGGGTACATTTGTCATCATCCTAAACTGCATACGTACAAACCTTCCAGAAGTTAGATACAAGGAAAGTGTTATTGACAGTGTGTTCATTAAAGCGGCGCTGACCGACAAAGAAAAATGTGCTTTTGAAAAGAAGCTCAAAGAACTTCAAGAAATCGAGTCTTTCACAACAGAGAACTTCTACAGCTTCATGATCCTGAAATCCAACTTTGACCCAGAATACGTTGCAAACGTTGCTTCTAACATCCTGAAAGATTTCAAAGTTGAGAGCAAGCGAGAGGAACTCTTCTGTATACTGGCTTTGTTGAACTCATACGTGGCTGAACCTGCGATCTCAAATTCTTTATGTGCAGATTTTCTGGGTATTAAAAGTGCATTATGGGGAAGAGAATCTGTCCTGGAGAAAATGGAGCCGTACTCTTGTTTACTGATCGAATATGCGGCGGAAGAATACGGCGGATTAAAAGCAGTTAGCTTCGTCCATCAGTACCTTGCAACTGAATGTGTCAAACAACTAGACGAGTCACATAACTGCTCTAGGGCTGACATAGTCCATAACATATTACATTGTGATCTCCTTTTCAAAACTTTTGCTGTAAAAGATGTTCTTGTTCAGTCGCTGAAAAGCATGCTGATCACTCGACAACGCAAGGCTGGAGGCGACGAAAAAGACACGCTGTTTTCACCCTTGATAGAGGACATCAACTCCAAGAAGGATGGTCTAAACAAAACTCAAGAAATCTTTAACGCTGCGCTGCAAAGGTTTAATAAAGACTTCACAATTCCTCAAGCTCTAGCGAGACATCTCTACCTGAATGAAAAGAACTTTGCGCAAGCTAAAATTTGGGCAAACAAAGCCAAAGACATTAAAGAAAATTCTTATACGGTAGACACCATCGGACAAGTCTCCAGAAGTGAGCTGAAATACAAACTTGAGTGCAAAAAGCAAGATACCAAACCACTGACAGCGATGGAGTTAAAGGAGTATTTTGAGCTTGCATACACAGCAACCAAAGCCTTTAAAAGAGCTCAAAGCCTTGCAAAGACAGATGATGCCCCTGAAAATGAAAACGAACTTTATAGAAAGTTAAGCCCTTATAATATATCTGGCTACATGGGTGAAATCGACATGGCCATAATAGTTTTTGACATCATCAAAAAACTGCCATTGTTTGATGAATGTGATCCAATGAAAGATCATTACATTCAGAGCTTTCTCAAGGGAATCGTATCCTGCTCTAACATGCCAATGTTTAAAACTGAATCTGGTCATGAATTTGTTTTAGTTCTTCAGGAATACGAACTTTTCCTTAAATCTTTGAAATCGCAGGTAAAAGAGGCCTTTAACTTCATTGAAATGTACTACACTTAAACAAAAGAAAGAGGAGTCGATGACAGGAAAGACAATAAGACTCGTAAGATGATTTCCATACACTTTCAAAATTATATTTCACTGTTTTGCTCCTCTGCAACAGAAAAACAAAGTGAGCGAATGCAAAAACCCAAAATAAGCTTGAACATGGAGATTGAAGAGTGCCGAATGTTCCTGGAAGAAAAGAGAGCAGATACATTTCCAGGGCTTCTCCAGTTTTTGGACCAAAAAAAGGAGACTGTAGAAATGATTGCTAAGAAGTACTCATCAATATTCGATAAATCTGCAATCAAAACAACTAAAGACAAAACAAATCATCTGCTGGTACATATAATACTAAAGCTGATTTATCCAAAATCACAGTCAGCAAAACCCATGGAGGACCTCAACAAGCTTATGAACGAGATTTTGCAAGATGTTGGCACACAGCATCAATACCCAGAGCCGTACTATCTCGCCATACTTTTACTCTGGACTGGAAGAAATGATGACAGCAGGAAAATTAAGACTTATGTTGATCAACTTAAAAGTTCTGCAAGAAAACATCTCTCCCATATGTCTAGAAAGAGGTCCACAATTGCACACTTCTTTCTAGGAACATCAGGTGGACTTCAGAGGCTGGTGCCAAAAGTTTTCCTGGACAGATCAATCAGTAGTGTGAGGAATCGTAATGTTCTCTGGCAAAAGGCAGAAATCTTTAAGGAACCCTCAATTGTAAACAAGCTTCTCCGAGTGAATGGAACGATTGAGCAAGGTGAGGTCTTCACAGAGTTTGGAAATCTTCAAATCCCAGTCCGTCCTGCTTTCCTTGGAGGAGTGAGAAGTGGCTGCAGCACTGAGAAAGTGTCCTTCTACATTGGCTTTGCCATGGATGGACCGCTTGCTTATGACATTCAGTACGAAGATGATGGTTGAAACAAATAACAATGAGCCAAAACATGCTTCTAGTAGCATTCTTAGAAGCTCAGTTATAGTCAAGTAATTTCAGGAATCTAGTCATTTTATGCATTTAGAAAAAAACGTATTTCTTTTTTTTACATTACACCATATTTAATCATGTTGACCATGTTTAGTCAAAACAATAGAAAAAATCAGTTTGAATGATGCATAAGGGATAACATGGAAAGAGATTTTAAAGTAAGTTCTAACTAACTAAATATTTCACAAAGTAACATACTTTTCTTGTTCTAATTGAAGACATGTAAGGAATCTCAAGCCTATATAATGTATATGCAAATCTTTTAATGATTTCAAATAAATATTATACTCTGAATTGATTGGGTGCCATTGATTAGTACGTGTAAATACATGACAGGTCATGTAAACATCTTAGATTTTAGACCTCTTAAGGGAAACTCTTGAATTGGAGAGTTACAAAATGAACTTAAACGGAAATTTTGTCATCATTTACTCACATTCATGACATTTCAAACCTGCATGACTTACTTTTTTAAGTTATTTTAAATAATGTTGGTAACAGAAAATCGATGGTCCCTATTGAAAGATGATCTAGAAAAAAAGTGTCCTAATTCTACCTACAACTGACTAGCAATTGCAAAAGACATTGATGACGTAAACCAAAGGCTAAAATCTTTGGTATTACTTATAAATCTTACCTTATTGATCCATGTTATTATCGCCTCTTCAGAATCATAAGGAAAGTCTTCCTCGGGAATGAAAGGTGTAAATTTATGAATGCAGGTCAGGACTCTCTCAACGCTCACCATTTCAACTGTGTACGCCATCATTAAAGTGTCAATCATGGCCAGGTGAGAAGTCTGGAATGACACAAGAGAAATATAACTACACAAAATATAAGCATTATTTATGCAGTGTATTTATTCAATCAAAGACGGTCTATTATGTATAGCTCAGGAACAGAATGTCCTATATAGTCATTAACATTATTACCAGAAAAAACACAAAATATTATTGAATAAATAATTTCAATATTACACAAAGACTCTAATTACTTAAGCTCACACAGACAGTGCATTTGATAGTTGGTGTTTTGGTTAAAAAACTCTTTCTGCCTGATGTCTCACCTCTAGAGGGTGCTGTTGGAACTAGGTAGATGGATTGATTTATTTTGCAAATAATTCCACTGAATTGATGTGTTAAATTAATCAAAACATAATCAATAAATTGAAGCATCACAGAATATAGTTGTTTAAACATCAAGCTTGATCAGGTTTAGGCTTATACTAAACATCAGAGATTAAAGAAACTGTTCAGAAAGCAAGCATGACCAAAACCCTGGCACAGAATCAACTTAATATCCCCAATAGTAGTTAATAAATATTTACGTGTTTTCTTTCAGCTATAAATGAACCAACGATATTGTGTGGCATGTTTAAACGCTAATGCTGGTTTACATTACTGCTACATTGAGGGCTGTGAATGGAAAAGCTGATTATGGAACAACTACATCGAGTCTCTACGCCTCTTTTTGGGAAAGTTGGGTCTGGATAAAATATTTTACTTATGTGAAAAATTATTAGAATGTCTTTTTTGTTGTCCGGCAATGGTAAATATAGGCCAATTTTAACATAATTGTGCCTTTCCATCTGAAATTGTGTTATTTCTATATTTGACCTTGCTACAACATCATAGCAAACTGATGCAGGCTGTGACCAGAATAACATTTAGGAACAGTAACCTTTTACTAGTTTTTTTAATTACAAAAGGGACTTCTTAACCCATAATCCCTTTGCCACCAAAATGAGCAAATAACAGTTTAATCTGTAAAAATCAGATCAACTCGATCAACGTCCTTTAATAACAAAGATTAAGTTTAGGGTCATTATCCTTATCACCAAGAGGGAACAAACAAGCAATATGAAAAGTGTACATGTGCATTGTTTTAATAAAATCAAATTCAACATTCAGATGCAAACCTCTCCTTACGAATGCTGATAAGTGTTTTGGACATCTTAAATTTCATCCTCAATCTGTCTGGGGAAATCACTTAAATCCAAGAAGCTTACCAAGCATTTAACACAAATATTCCGCAATTTTCCTCTGGATTCATCTCAAACCCCTCTAAAGTGCTGCCTGCCACACAACTTCAGCACTCACACAACTCATCGTGACTAGTTTTTGTTTGTTTTTATGCCGCACCTGCATGATTCAGATGTTGTTTTGAAGACTTGTTTCTTTAAACTCTCTGTTTTAGGTTAACCACAGTCTAATCATCCCCAGGCTAATAACACTTCGTACAAACCACTTGCCATGCCTATACAGGCAGAAAGGTAGTAAAAAAGGGACAATATGATATGGCCCTACTTCATGTATTTGTATATAACATTAATGTCCTCTGTTGTCAACCAGTCTATTAATGGGATGATCTGCATTTGTGCTTTTTAAAGATGATAACAGACATTTTATACTCGTGCTACCTGTACAACTGTTTGGCCTGTGCTACAAAACTTCAAACCTTTGTAGCACCAGTGTTATGTGCAAAATGGTTAATGTACAGCCCTGTATTTTAACTCAGATCGTGGATCGAGATTCTTTGTTTTGAAGATCATGATATGCTCTTTTGGGAAGATGGCCAAGTCCTAGCTCAGAGACAGGACAAGTTCTTATTTTATCATGCTTTATGCCTCACTGTTCAGACAAATGCTGCATTACATCCTACAGTATGTGGCACCAGGCAGCCAAGTCAACACTTTTCTCAAAAATATGCTGAACAGAGAAAGTTTCACAGCACTACAGACTAGGGATGTGAAAAAATATTGATACATGTAACTATCGCAATATTTTATTTTTTTCCAGATAGTGTATCGATAGTGATTTTTTTAAATCATGTCATATAAATACGGCAAAAAGTAAGTGGAAGCAAGCAAGTGATGAGTTATATAAAATAAATTCTGTTTGTAACTTGTAAGCTTCGCAAGGCATGACTCACCAAGTCACTTGGCTACTGCTGTGCATTAGACAAAAAGTTTATTCCAAAAAGTAACAATGACATCTATTGTGCTTCCACGGATGTGACACAAGCGCATTTACAGCACGGATGAACCAGGGTTTTTATACTGCCCATGTTCTTTGTTTTAACTGTAATGCACCACAACAGCCAAGTGACTTGCGTGTCCCACCCTTAGCACCCTGTGCTACCCACTTGAGGGGCGCAATCCACAGTTTGGGAACCCAAACCTCTTATCTAAAGGTCCATGCATCGCAGTTCATGGCCAATCTGCAGAGGTAAGGGATGTTTTAACACTTATCCTTTCAGAAAACCCCAGGTGGTGCACAGCATGTTGTATTTCTAGCTCTACTTTTTACATTTTCTATTTAAAGTATTGCAATATATTGCAAATGTGTATCGTATCAAAATACATAGCAATATATTGTATCGTGACCCATCTATCATGATATGCATCGTATCGGGAGGCACTTGCCAATACACAGCCAACTACAGACCGCTCCATTCTGACTGAAAAACACACACTCACACACAGACACACCTCGACATGCAGACACACTGCCGCAGTGCTAATCACCATGCCAACGGACACGCTTCCCCATGTGCACATATTAGAGCAGGGTTATACAGAGACAGGAGAATAATGTGTGATTGACAGTGGGTGTGTCGGTGAATGTGTGTGTTTTGTGGACTGTGAGACACAGTAAGGTCATTCCCTTCACCTGAACCTCATCTCATGTGTACGTCTAAACTGGAAAATCTGAAAGCGAGAGGTATGCCTTTCCTTTCGTACAAACAGGATATACACGGAGACATTGCAACAATGTGACTTTTTTTCTCTATACTGTATAAGAGCGTTGCACTTTGTGTACAGTATGAGTGTGAAAGAGAGAGAGAGTACTGCAATGCAGACATCAGGAGTACCCCATAGGTGTCCAGTTTTCCCGCACACTACATGCTTGAATAAAGTGCAGACACAGCAGCTTACAGATAGCCATATAAGGTCACAGTATGTATTACCATACCAGTCCATGACTAGTTTATGTTCTCGCTGCAATAACTAGAAAAATCTTATGAAAATGATGACCAAAGCAAAACATATCCATGTCAATTTCCAAGAAAGAGTCTTATACAGGGTTTGAATGGCATTATGGTAAATAATAAACAATGAAGGGCCCTTTTTGACCAGTTTTATGAAGGTAAAATGTTGAACACAATCACTTGCCATCTGTATGGGGGTCTTGCAGAGGTCTCTTTCGGTCACTAGTCTCTCCTGGTCAGTGACGTACAGGCCTTTCTGAGCTAAGGCCTGGATGACAGCGTTATGACCCAGTAGAGGTTTAGCTGTATCGCTCCTGAGGATCAGACTCCCTGCACGACAGTACAGCTCTGCAGACAGGAGCAGTGATACAACAGGCGGCTTCACATGTTCTTGGTCATACTGGTCCCGGTAAAATGGATCCTTCAACTCCACAGGTACACAGTCTAGAGGAGGAAGAGAGAAAAAAACTATTAACATACCTGTTTGTTTAGAACACATGCTTATAATTTACGAGACCATTTAAACCGTTTGACATATTTCGAAACACTGTTTGTAGAGAAGTTTGTCTGTTTAGGGCAAATGTCATTTAAGGGGACCTGTGGTGTATGTACAGTAGATAGAGGTAGCTCAGCGTTGCTTTAGCTCAGTGGTAAGAACCTTAATACCCTACCATTACCCTAACACGTCGCTAATAACGCCAAAGTCATGGTTTCGATCCCAGGGAGAAACAATTGTAAAGGAAAATGCAATGTAAGTCGCTTTGGTTAAAAGCGTCTGCCAAATGCGCGAATGTAAATAGCTCATTCTTACGTATAAAAACAAAACGCTTTATTTTGTTAGGTCTTTATACACCTCTCAAGACATAGTTAGAGTATGTATATTATATAACATTTCTGTCAATAGAGTCTGTCATGATTCCACCATCATGTCATGTTTGTTCTTGGTCTTGCGGCGGAGTCATGGAATAGCCTTAGGTTTTGTGTGGAAGGAGAGATGGTGAACCTATTGGCTTTCCATACTCTCTCTCTAATTCGCATCTTTATTCCCGGCATCTCATTTCCTCGTTACCTTCCCATCAGTGTGTCATCCCCTACACCTGCTCCCTTGTCAATTATCCTTTGTTAGTCTCCCCTATATAATGCCTTCTCGTCTCCTGTCCTGTGCTTGTTTGTTTTGTGACTTTGTTTCAATTGAGGTTTACGCTTCATAAGTTCATTGTAGTGCTTGTACCTTGCCTAGTATTTTGTGTTCTAAGTTTAGTCTTAGTTTTATTGTCTAGTGCTGTATTTAGTCCTTTTTAGTTAAGTTTAAGTGGTCTTTGTTCCTGTTCTTGTATGTTGTTTTACCCCCACGTGGGTCTTTGTTTTGTGTTTAAATAAAGTCTTTGTTATTCCCGTGTGCACCGCTGCCTGCAATTGGGGATTCTCGCTCGAATTTCATGATAAGAGCCTCCAAAGATGACACATTGGACCTGTGATATAACTCTGACTGTGTTCAGCTGAAGAAAATAAGTCATATTTACACCCTAAGTAACAAAAGAATTTCGTGAGTTTATTATGAGGTAACTTTCAATTTTGGGTGAAATATTCTTTTAACAGGAATTAACAGCTTTTTAGCCACGCAAACAGGCATCCACAATAACAATCACAGGAGTTCTAATGGTTTCCATTAAAATACCATTGTGAACCAACTTTTCCATAAAAACCATCACAAAATACCTTTTTGTAGTGTGTTTAAGGCCTTATTCCAATAGGATTTAATGGTGTTCGATTGTTTCTCATCTGCCTGTGGAATCAACAGAATCCATCACAAGTAGAAACCATTAAAGTTTACATCGAAGCTAATACAATTCCCATTACAACCATTCAATTTGTATTATAATACTGTGTTTTGAGCAGGGTTCTACTGTATTTTTTTTTCAGTAGGGGTGAATTATTCATAAAATTATTCAACACACATGAAACATTTAGAAATATTTATTTGATGTAAAAAGCTAACACCAAACGTGTTGACAGTAAACACTTTATGTTCAAAGTAGTCAACACCAAACTATCACTATACAGAAACTCTCATCTAAACACTAGGGGGGACCCAGTATATTCGACGATTCGATGCTTCAGTAGGAGGAGCCTGATTCAACTCCCAATCTCACTATCGAATCTTCGCAGAGGGGTTATACAATGGGGATCATTCCATTTTGGTAATATGGGTACATTTATAATATACATTTTTAGGGTTGGGGTACCAAAACCCCCGGCGAATATGATCTTGAGGTCTGGCAAGCGCCAAAGACAAGTGTAAACAAAAGAGAGAAAGGAGAGAGAGACTATCGCTTATATCTGATCTCTTCAGAGCAGCACAATAGACTCAGAGGCACACGCAGACAGGTACAGACATGAATGGAGTTACACACACACGGCACCACAGAACACACACAATTACAGACACACATGTAAACACCTATGTAGAGAGTAGAGACAGGTAAACACTTAGTCACCAAACACAGCAGACATGACACACACACTAAATAACAGGAGTCAGGACTAGTGCCAAATTAACAGCAACAGTAACGTCTGCAAACAAACTGACAATTCAGACACTGCAAATGTCTGAAGCACAAAATCAAATCTAGAAGGTCAAGAAAATTCCTGGCATCCCATAATGCTTTACTGTGAGTCAGACTACAGGCCATGTAGATTCCTGTTCTTCCTGGGTCATTTCCTTTCAATATGTCTTTGTGTGTGTGTGTGTGTGTGTGTTCATTTTCTTTTTGGTCATCAGGAAATGTGTGCCATAAAGGTGCAGTACAATTCCTAATGGGGGATCTTGGACACATAGGAGGACATACATTTTGAGTCTTGAGTATCTGAAATCTGATGGTTCATGCCCCTAATAGCACCACTGCTTCAGCCATTGCAGACTGTTATTTATGCATCAGGCCACAAGCTTTGTGGTTTAAAACAGCATGTCAGGTAAAAATTGACCATGTCTTATTATAGAAGGCTTTGCTTATAGATTCGTAGACTAGTCATTTAGTGACCACACCCAAAGTTTTACACCCATTTTTTCCATATGCAGTTTTGAATCCCAATTTGTGAATACTTAACTGCACTTGGCTTTGTTTGTTAACTGTGACACAATTAACTTAAAACTACTGACTACAGTGTACGTGTATTTTTAATATTTACAGATCAGAAATCTCTTAAAAACATTTCGGTAATCTTTATGAAAAGCTGATGCGTCAATGGAAACCCTTTCTCTGCCAGTCTCTTGTAGTTTAGAGCCAAAAATTTAAACACACACACATAGTCCGTCTGTAAAGCTCAGTTTTTCCTGAACATGCTCGTAAAGAGCAGCCTGGACTTTTTTCCTGTTTCATCCCAACTAAAGTGAGGACAGAGGCAGGAAGCAGCTCTCAGAGGCACGACAAACACTGGGAGGAAGTCTGGGGTCAAAAACAGAAAAGCTTGACTCACCACATCTCACAAAAAGCCCTTTAAAAGTTCTACTCTGCACTTTTGGAACAGTACAGCAACTCAGATTTTGGTTTTATCTATCTATCTATCTATCTATCTATCTATCTATCTATCTATCTATCTATCTATATATATAAGGAACCATGTTAGTAACCAAAAGTTCTGTGAATTTTCATTCTTCACTCCAACATTGTATTGGGTTTAGAAAAAATATTTGGCATCCAAAAATCCACATATAACTAATGAAATGATCTGTTTACATGCTTTTTTGACAACCTGTGTGGTAAAATAATATTTGCTTGAAAAAATTCATTATCAGTCCTCACAATCAATATTCTAATGGTTCACATAAATGTTTAACGGTAACAACATTCTCACAACAAAAAATATACTTTTATTCAAAATGACCCGTATAATTTACAAGTATGTGTGTCTTGGGAATTAAACCCCCAAACCTTTTGTTGCCAGCACTATCCTCACACATTCAGTCTTTATTCAAGCCAGTCAACAAGTTAAAATACATGAAAATGTTGACACAAACCATTTATTGAGTTTTACAAGCATCTTATTGTCTCATCATTTTCATATTCTGCTCCATGAATTTCACCAGTTTTCTGCCATCTTAAACATCTGCATTTACATTAAAGGGATAGTTTACTCAAAAATGAAAATTCTGTCATCTTTTACTCAATCTCAAGTTGTTCCAAATCTGTATAAATGTTTTTGTTCTGATGAACACAGACAGAAATATTTGGAAGAATGTTTGTAACCAAACAGTTCTTGGCCACAATTTATTACAATAGTAAGAAAAAATGCTTTATAACTTTCTTTTAAACACAAGAAGATATTGTGAAGAATGTAGGTAAGCAAACCGTTCTGGGGCACTTTTGACTACCATTGTAATTTTTCCTACTATGGAAGTCAATGGTGGCCGAGAACTGTTTGGTTACAAGCATTCTTCCAAATATCTTTTTCTTTGTTCATCAAAACAAAATGTATAAAAATTCAGAACAACAATGTGAGGGAAATTAAATATTTTTTTGGTGGGGTGAAACGTTCCTTTAACATGCCTTTTTATGTCTTTAATAACATGTTAGATGGAGCCGTTCTCCAGCACAGGGTCACATGTGAACGTTACACAGTCTGATGGCCCCGCAGGCTTCAGTGATGTAACAGGCACAAATGGCCTCTGTCGTGGTATGTTCAGTATGCCACAGATGTGAGGAAAGAAATAATGGAAGGACAACATTGCCATGAGAGTTTACTGATGCTCGAAGATGTTATTTGTGTTCAGTTTTATTTATTTTTATGCAATGGTGGGCTTCATTTTCTAGTGCTTGTTTCTCACATCAGCAGTTTTATTCTGCTGTAACAAGCGATAACTAATAGTTAGATGTTACAATTTACCCATACAAATAGTACTTTTATTCACTATCTGATCTGTACGTCTTATTAGTGTGGTATCAGCAGCACTGACATCTGGAGTAGAGATGAGAGCAACCACATAGGAGTTCACATAGACCAGCAACTGCAATAAGAAAACAGACTTCATACGCACACGTACACATTTCATCTAGGCCCTGATGCACTGCACCCCACAGGCTTCTCTGTTGTGGTCCGGGTCACTCAACACTCACTGCTCTACATCCATGCAAGTCTGATTCTGTGTGTTTGTGTTCATTCCAAAATCCTCTATAGGGAGCTATTCTGGAAAATTCAATCCTATTACGTTGTGTTGTGTACAGAGAGAGAGGGGGGAGTCTGCTTTAAGCATTCATTACTGTGGGGACTGACCCAGAGCCATAAGGCAGACAGCAGATTTTCATGAGTCTATGAAGAGATCTGGGCTAATGACTTCTGCAGACTTGGCAAAGGCTACAGCACCATGTAAACCACTGCATACTACTGGATGACATGTAGAACATTAAAATAAATCCGCAATTATTTTGTATATAATCCAAAATTGTATTTGATAAGATAAGATGTATTTGATTTTGCCATTAGTATCATTGGATTGGTCCCAATATAATTTTGAAAGAAACTGCAATAATGTACACATGCTTTATGACTAGGTTAAAAGTACACTGATTTTTTACTACTTTATTTCATATATTTGTACTAATATAAGGATACATCAACCCTTGCTGGCTATAAGAACAGGTTTAATGTACACTGATTGCTTATTGTACACATTTCTAATACTATTTGTTATATATTTGTGTGGCTAATACAAGAATGTATCAATCCTTGCTGTCTGTAGGATACCCAGTGAGTCGTGATAAAAAGAAAATGCGCAACAGTTTGTGTCTCTCGATTATTATGTTAGTCATGCACAGGTTTGCTTCAATTCATACATTTTGTTCCAGCTATTAATGAGAGATTCATATCAACACTTATTACAGACACTGCCCTGCTTAGAAATGACACTCACAATTAAGATTTTAGGTGTAACGTTGTCATTAAACACGCATAACAAACTTGCGCGTTCATTTCTTAGTCATAGTCATATTTTGAAAATGTTAAGCACCACCTACCCGACCCAAAGGCTTTGGCGATGAGCCATGTCAAACTGCACGATATCTTGGCTCTTGTGAAATCATAGTGATCAAAAGATTTGATCGCAGGTACGATGAACGTCCTCTTGCTCTCCTTGATCTCTGCGGCATCACCCATCTTGACATCCACGCGTGGCTGCATCACGTCCCCGATTATGAGATCACGCCAGCGGATGACATTCTCATGGTCAGATCCAATGCGCCAAATATGACGTGAATATAACGGATCGAGCTGAACTATATAACGCTGACTCTTCGTTCGCGATACGTTACTATAATAACTGTACGTATGGAAAACAATCCCAGCTGCGTCTCCGAGCGTCGGATTCAATATCCAAACACGAAATTCCAGGCGACTGCAGTAGTTTTCCTCCGTTTCCCGGCATTATATCTTCAAATTCTGTGGACTATAAAATCGATAAATAACAGGTGACGCGATAACCACGGTGAGGGATGTTTCATTCAATGGCGACAGAGCGGTCGACGCTGTCTCGTGTCATGATTTTTCCTCTTTTTTAACTTTTCTAACTGTCCTTCCCAAAATCTTTCCCTCACCCTGCGGTCCGCCTGCCGCACTGGCCTGGTAATGGAGAAAGCCGAGTGCGCATGCGCGAAACGCCCAGACGCATA
>CM056450.1:13740276-13892776 GCA_029783895.1 Triplophysa bombifrons
CGGAGGACAGGTTGTTCTTCTACAGAAATGACCTCATGGTCCTTGCTTTCACTATGCTGTTTTTTTCTGTATTCTGTTTTTCCAGTTTTCTGTTTTTTGGGGAGGTGATAAATGAGCGCAAGCGATTTTGGCAAACTCACCTGAATGGCCAAACTTAAAGTGACTACACCATTACTCAAAAGATCTTTTCCTAAGACGTTTGTGCTGAGAGAGAAAGAGAAAAAGGTAGGCTACCGGTAATAAAAAATGTGTTCAACTATAAAGAAGAAAGAAGTTCATGATGACAGCGATTAAATAGCTCAAAGTTATTGTCTCTGCACTGTTGGTTTCCAGCAGGATTTTCACCCTGTAGTATTTGGATCCTTTATTTAACAGCCAATAGATTTTAGTTACAGCCACCAACTAGGATTTGTTACAGCAGTGCACAAAACTGTCATTTATTCAAGCGGTTTTAATGGTTTTACTTCAAGCAAGTATAGTAATTGGGTAGAATAAGGACTTTATGGCACCCATTTTCAGTACAGGCAAACACAGAGAAATTATGATAATATAAGAAAACTGATCTCTTTTCTTTTTAAATGCTTATTTGGATGAATACTGTAAATGTCAACACACCAGTGACATTCAGAATGGATATTTAAACAACACAAAAATGGTAACATGTTTACATTTATAGCAGGAATCGGATTACAAACAGAGAACTGTTCGTACGGGGGCATAAAAACCTGTTTCAAATTCAATTACTCCTCACCACTTTGAAGAAATGTGTCTTCTCAGAAGAAAAAACATAAGAGGTGGCACATTTGAAATGATTTCATAATTTATCTATGTAGTTTACCCCCCCCAAAAATTATTAAAATACTTCAGGTTCTCTGTAAAGCACATTTAGCCCAAAATGTTTATATCTGTTTATTTTGTAATTGGACACTCTGTGCTACTGACTCTGAACTCCAAAAAACAACCCCCCTCTGGCTTGGGCTCCATTTGATATTGTGTTACATTAAAACGGTTGCTGTTGGATTGCTCTTGTACCGTAACTCTTCAAAAACAGAACTAAAGCCATTGTAACAGTGTGCCGTGCATTTTTTAGACAACGTGTTTTTGTTATGGTACTTAATCAAATAAATGTTCTCTGCTTTTCTCTAAGTCACATTGGCAGTAAGCGAGAAACCGGTCTGCTCCTCAAATCCCTCAAAAGGATGAAAAGAACCGATCACAGCTGCCAGTGGCTCCATGGTTCCCTTGCCGCTTTTCATCATGATAAGTAATTTCAACCCAATTTCAACACATATACTTCCAACGCACACTTAAGATAATAATCCCATCGAGACACGCTAATTTACACATTTTATACACACTCTATTCCTACCATGTAAAGGCTTCATAAAAAAGAAATAGTGGTGTTGTATTTAAAGTCGCACTACCAGACATACTTTGGCATTGGCAGACACATAATTTCTTGATGATAATGGTTGTTGTGAACCAATCAAGTGCAACCTCCTTTCGGTCACTTTAGGGTTTGAAAATTACAATGTCCATTGCAAAAACTAATCAGATACAAAAGAACAGCCTTTGAAGCAACACAGACGAAATAAGGACAGCTTTCTTGTAACTCGTAAAAACAAGCTTAAAATGTGTTTTACGGCAATGCACTTATCTGTACATTTACAAAGAGAAATCTGCTCTTCACATAGCAATGAAATTGAAAGATCGGCAATAATTTTGCACAGAAAATGCTGCACTCTGAGAAACAAAGATACAAAAGCGGTTGCTGGGATGGTTTCTTCAAACGATACTAATATGTATCGTTTAGGTACAGAGAAGTGCACATTTGATACAACTGTTTACCTTTGGTGTACTTATAAGCGCGTTATATGTGAAAGATTATTTTTAAAAGGATACCGCCCCTGTGACAGCTTCTGTAACTTTTGTTATGAAAGTCCTGCAAATGATTTTATCACGCTACTGTGGCTTCATGTCATACACAATTATGCTTTTTACAACTAAAATGTGCTACCACTGGCAACTGTAGGTACAGGGAGGTTTTATACTTTTACATGGTAGAGAAGAAGGACAATATATATTTGTTTGTATCAGTTTTATGTATTGGTGTCAATGAGGATAACGTCAGTACATTCAAAAGTATAACGTCTCTGTGTTAAGTACCACAAAATCACCAACATCTTTTCTACTGTCATTGCTTTCATGTGATACAGCAGAGAGATTTATTCCCCCTCATTCCCAGCATCATTTTAGCTATCAAGCGGCAGCGTAATTCCTTCCAAACAAGATCCGATCAATGGCACATAAGTTATCTCTCTCACTGGCATGGACATCAGTTAGAGCCTCTATTTCAGCCCAGTGCCAACTCTCCCTCCATCACTGAAGCACATGATGAATTGAAGCCACTTGTTGCCAACCTAAGCTAAACCCCACACTGGCTGAATTGCCAGCAAGGGTTTCGCACTGATCTCTGCCACCGTTTCTCAAAGAAGTCAAGCGGACCTTTGAGAGCCTGTAGGATGGGCATCGTAAGCCAGCCGCTCATGGCATGGTGAAACACATTGCTTTTCTTCTACCCACTTGATCTTATGCCATGACTGCGATATTGAGCGCAGAATCTGTCTGGTGCCAGGGGAATGCAATGGCTATGATATCTAATAAAGGCAAATGTTGTGTGACTCCATTTTAAAGAATCCATTTTTCTTTCAAGCATGTCATATCCTGCAGGGCATCTCAGCCCCTGTGCATCTGCTTTACTTTACGTCGTTTATTATTTCAATGAAGCAGCTGATGTTTGTCGGGTCCTGCAGGACACATTTTGCTGAATGTGCTGCGCTCAAGATTTTAAGATGCATATACGTCTTACTTTATTAGCGTATCCCGTATGTATGCAAAGTAGCTGATGTGTGCTAGAAAGGCTATATCTTTAGTTATAATGAATGCATTGAATTTCCATAATAGACTGATTAAAATCTTATTTAAATTAAAATTACAGCATTAAACATACAAATTACCTCTACTGAAAAAAATAAACAACCTATGTTTTAAAAAAAAACTGTTTTACTTATATACAAACTGTGCAAAAAAACGAAATTTTCACTCTTTCAAATTTATTTCTAGCGCTATACACAACCTTCCGTTGTTGCATACCCGCTTTAGATACAGTACATAAGGTATAGATAGCAGAAAAAAGCAGAAATATGCATTTATTAATAAAATATATAAAAAATACAAAACATGGTATTATTACAATTTATGACTATAGAAGGTTTTATCGGACATACGCGCCTGGCCCGAAGTAAACTTTCAGTCTGTGGTTATCGGTCTGGCTAGTGGCTAGTAATGTACATATTTATTTTATATGTAAATTAAATGTATATTAATTATATTAAATTAAATAAAAAATAAGTTTAAAATGATTCTTTGGTTGATTCTGTAATTGCTTCTAACTTTAAAAATGATTGTTTGCAAAATTATAACCACTTTCTATATAGAAAGAAGACAACATCAAATTGAAACCTTTTTTTTTAGAACAGGCATAAAAAGTACATGTCATTTCACAAATAAAATGCATCAAAAACAGTTTACAGTATATAATTTGAATTATTATTTAGTCAATTTGATTGACTGTTAAAGAAATAGTCATGTATGGTTAGGTAAGGTATGTTAAAGAGAAAGAAGAAAAGACAAATTTCTATTAAAGTTCCAGATAGAACAAACCAATTCAATAGAATGAATCAGACTTTACATAATTAAAAATAAACCAATTCATTAAAATCTCTCTAACACTACATACGAGAGGGAGAGTGTAAAGCTTTACCACACATAGTAGCATCATAAGCAAAATAGGCTGACAATTCTGTGTCCGTGTTTGAAACCCCATAATCCAAAGATTTGATCCAAAGCTCAGAGATGTTTATTTAACATCTTGCATGTGTTCCTTGTCATCACAGACCCACATACTGTATGTGATTTCTTGTAACATACCAGTTAGGTATTCCACACACAACGAACAGGAAAAATGCTTACAAAAAGAGATAAAGACACTTGACAGGTCCGATCTCTCTGTGGCTCTCTATTTTGCATTAAACATTCTCTTATCAGCAACACTATGGCCGAACCATATCCGAGGCTGTCAAGCAACTCAACGGCTAATGTCAGGACAATATTGAACAAACGATGAGGTCACAGATAAATATATTTGCTTCAAGGCGTGACAGACTTAGCATACGCCGCCTGGCTGAGTAAAAGCAGCCCCGTTTCCATTCATTTAAGCGGAGGTCCTGACAATGTCCTCTGCTGAAACACAGGAGAGTGTTTATCTGAAGGTAAAGCAGGCTGAAGGACCCCAGTGAAAAGGGGACTCATGCATAGCAATGGCAAGTTTAAGAGCGATGAGATTTTGGTAAGATATGCTTGGCTTTTTAATGGGGTACGCTGAAACCGTGACACCAAGTCTCCTTATTCAAGGAGAATGCTGAATGAGACAAAGATCAACTCTAAAAGTTGTGACCTTCAAAAACAAAAGCTTATTTCCTTGAGTTTTGTACGCATTTCATTTCAGTGTTGGGGAAATGACATTTAATCAGAGCCGTATTCTATAGGAAGAAAAGGATGTCAATGACACACACAAATGAACAGGTACAATTACACTATATACTGTAATACATATAGTTCAAAACTAAAGAATATAAAAGCAAATATGTCAGATTTTTTCTACATTCTGTAGTATATTTAATCTTCTCATTTCCATGAACCAAATGAACTGATTCACTAAAATGCATCATGTGTGGTATGAATAATTTGCAATATTTCTAAGTATTTTGGTGACCAAACATCAATGTACCCCATGAGTTTCATTGTATGAACACATTGCTGCTGCAACATCTCAAAATCTCTTATTTTTGTGTTCTACGGAGGAGACTCATATACAGGTTTGACCAACAAAAAGGTTAATAAATCACAGAATTCTAGAATGAACTATGTCTTTATCTTAGGTTACACACCGAAACTACCTGGTAATAGAATTGAACTGCCTGCCCTCAAGTTAACACTACAGAAGCCTTCAAAAATTAGTCTAAATATAATATACCAATAATGTCCCAGACAGATCTTAAAATAAAGCTCATAATCTTAATAAGCATTTTGTATGAGAAAATGAATGACTGGATCAGAGTCATACCGTTAGGTCATGGTTTGACTAACCTGAAGTGATGTTCCATTAAGCCGACCTGCAACTGTGGGCTACTGAACAAGAGAAAGTGGAAGGTTAATGCCATCCTGAGGGAGTAACCTGAGGGGAAATACAAACCTGCTTCTCTTTCTGCCGACCAAGCTATTTCTGTAAGAGAATAACCAGACGATGAGAGAACACTATCTAATCCTTCATAGTTTCAGTCTGGACTGAGAAGAGGTCACAATTTCTAGGTTGTGTACAAACAAGACTTACAACCAGAAGCCTACTGGTGCCCCAAAGAAAAAGGTATTTCATGGGGCAAGAGATCCAAATATCTAGCAGTACCTTAACTACAACAAGAAATCTGTCACAATTGTTGCCATAGCTACAAAGCTCTGATTGGTGATCGTGATCTTCCTTTCTTTGATTTCTCATACAGTATATGTTCCCCATGGGGACCAAATCTCCATAAAATAATCTCCACAAGAGTCCAATTACGCAAAAGTGCAAATCATAAACCAAGAACAATCCAGAAGTGTGTGATATTTGTAACGCACCAGCTTATCGTGTGTGACTCATAAGTCGTTTTTTCTTACGTGGCCCAAAGGCATGTGCGAAGTAAAGAGTCTGAGGAGAAACATCTTAAGATGTATTACTGAAAAAAAGACATGCTTTGCGAAAACATATGCTGGTTTGCCACTTGCTCTCTGTGAAGCAAACATGTTGTAATTCTATAGACAGCAGTTAAAATAAAATGAGTAAGAGCTTCATACAGTACAGCTAATGCACTCTACGCTCACCTATATCTTTTCGTTGACTTTATCAGGTCATGGTGTTAGTAAGTATGGAAGGAATGGCGATCTATCACATTATGAGAATATACATTCAATGTTTTTATTAGCAAGACTGATGACTGCACATAAACTTCGTGAAAAAAAATCTGGGTCAAATTTCTGTGCAAGGTGAGCTTGGCTAAATCGGGTCAGTTTTAGATAACAGCAGCACTATAGTTAGAATCATGGAATTAACGCTGCGTTCAAAAAAATTATAAGATGATAATTCATGATGTTCTACTCGGAGCAATTCACATCTTTAGACAGGGAATGACCTGTTTCTAAGTCAACCATTTTTTATTGTATGTCTTAAAGGTGCAATATATGATATTAAGGAGGATCTATTTACAGAACTGCAATATAATTTACATAACTATGTCTGAAGATGTGTATAAAGACCTACATGATGAAGCGTTGTGTTGATTACCTTAGAATGAGCTATTTCTATCTACATACACCGTGGGTCCCCTTGGAAATCAAATTCGCCATGTTGTTTCTACATAGCCCTAAACAGACAAACTGACAAAACAAAGTAAACTTGAAGCGTGACTGCTGGCGAGTCACCCTGAAACTCTTCACAAAGGCAAGCGCAAACATTTTCATATGCTAATATTTACATTTCCGCTGCTGCAGAACGTGAAATGCAACATAAAGTAACAGTAATCGCCAAAAGAGACAAAGATTGAATGACATGCTCAAGATCGAACCAAGTATGTAATTTGCATGATTGAAGACATGTAATGCGGTTTATGTAATATGTATTTTTGAAAGATTTTTCTCATTCATTACTGTATCAAGCAAACACAGTGCAGCTTCAAACAGACATGAGCCAATAGCGTTTGAGTGTGAGCTCTGTCAGAGTTTCATTGGTTGAGTCCAAATGAGACTGAATGAACTGGTACATGTTGTTTATGGTCTAATATCCTCTGTGTTGGAAAAAGTCCAGTAGATACTGAACGTTTCTGAAATATAAAGGTAATGACATGGTTTCATTTATTTCTAAGGTAAAGTAAATTATGTCGAAACAATTAAATATTGAAAATTTTACTACACCAATTAAATTAGTTAAACCAGATAAATTTAATACTAAATATGTGATAAGGTAGCCGAGGCAGTGGCAGTAAATAGAAAAGCAGGCAAGGACTCCAGCATTCTTTAAAGAGAAATGTCTTTACTTAGAGTTTCAACTTCAAGAAGTTAGTACAAGGATCATGTTCCAACAAACAGAAGTACACAAGAAACAAACCAAAAAGAAAACAAAAATAACAAAACTCTCGAAAAGTTGGCTACTAGTCCAACATACACCACCGCCCCCTGTTCAGCCCAACTCTTTGTTCTTTTATAGCTTTTAACTCCTCCTTCCATTTTTAAATTAGCCAATGGTAACCCCTCCTTAGTTACTTAACTAACATTCATAAAGCTAGAGAGGGTCCATAAGCTTTCAAACAACATCTTGAATAACCTTCAGTGTAACAATGCATTATTCAGCCTTAATTTCATCAAAGATATATTCATCCATGAAGTTTAGTCATAATATTCTTAACGACCAACTCCGCCCCTCCAGGATGACATAAAGTCGGTTTCCTGGTTGCGAACTCTCCTACTAGTCAACACCCAGAACCGGTAAGACACAAAACATTAGTACCCACACATTATTTATCCAATCTAGAAACGGTCAACATGGAATGTGCACCTTTCATGTGCCCGTTTCTCAGATAGAATAACCCAAAATAAAGATCTTTCAAAACAGTTTGGTTTGTTTACATTTACCCCTTGCTTGCTAAGGCTCTACATCACAAAATATAATGTAGATTTCGTCAACTAAAATGATGGGCAAACCTGCAGTACAGAAGGTTCAGTTAAGCCTTAGAAAGTTAAAAGTCTTTATTAAGTTGTACGTGCATTAAAAAAAGTGATGTATATCGTATCATGATTCCAGCATCGAATTATACCAACCGTGAGCTGAGTGTATCTTTACACCCATAACGTGAACAGTTTACAAATCATAATTTTGAAATTACAGTAGTTCCAACATGTTGTGAATGCACCATAACAACAACTAGTGCACTATTGGGCAATATGTTTTACAAACAAGTGGCTGAAGTCAAAAGCTCCCTCTTTCAAATACTGAATTCCCACATTATCTGCTCCAAACTCTATTGTTTGTTAAGATAACTAAACTCAGTATCAAGACTTGAAAGGTTGTGTCTTAATTTTCCAGGTCCCGCTAATTGGCCCACTGTATCGAATTAGTGCCTTAATCAGTCAAGACAGCCGAGACACTTATTAAGAATAAAGCAAATTACAACGACCAGCAATTACATTGCTGTCTTTTGTGATACAATCTTATTCATCTACATTTTGGCCAAACAAACAAGCAAAACAGAAAACTCAACCTGACCGGCTCGTGCACAGTTACCCTGAAAGCTAGCAAGATTTGCAGCATGTATCTACAGAATTTTCTGTGTAAAGTGGTCACGATGAGTATAGACGTCTAGATAAACATATTCTTGGTGGAAATGCAGACCAAATCTGTATACATTTCTTTGTTCTGATGAACACAAAATAAGATATTTTGAAATATGTAGGAAAGCAAACAGTTATGGGAAATTTTTGACCATCATTGTATTTTTTTTCCTAGTCAATTGTGGCCTATTACTTTTTGGTTAAAAGCATTCTTCCAAATGTCTTTCCAAATATCTTTCTACTGTATGTGTTCAACACAACAAAGAGATGTATACAGATTTTGAACAACTCGAGGGTGAGTACATCATGACAGGGGGAACTGTCCCTTTAATAAGGTAATTTATTGAACAACAATGAATAGCAAACAGAAAAGTATCCATATCCAGTAAAAGTGTTTTTTTTACATTGATAAATACACTGGCATATAGAATGCTTCAAATCAAGCAAACATTAAGAAAAATCTACAAAACTATTGATTTTAAAGGGATTTTTATATTGATTCATAATGAAAACATTTGACATTATGAAGCACCATTATAGCTATACTGCAAATTCTGTAAAGCAAGTTTGCATTGAGAGCTGGACAGCGGCATCCGACTCTATTGTTTAACTGAAAAAGCAAGCTATATTCCTTGCACTTTCTGCCATGACAACACATCAACATAATGCTTTTAATGATATCCCTCAGATCACAAGCCCATGTCAATTATATAGCATGACTTTAACCCTCATGCTTGCAAGCGTCAGCAGCCGAATCAATGCTCTATATGTCTAAATAGACAGCCATTTACCTCTGAGAAAAGCCATGTTTACCAAGGACACAAATGTTTTATCTTTCCACTAGAAAGGACGAGGCCCTGTTGGATGTTAATAATTTTCCTCTTTGCTCTGGCCTCTCAAGGTTAATCGTGGAGCGCAGTCCATCCACAGTTGAGCCGATCCCATCAAGTTATTCTGCCACGTTGCAGCGCACGTCTTCTTGTTGTGATGTTATCTGGAAAATGGCTCTATGCAGATGCACATATTGTGACCCCCACCAGACGCTTCGCAAACAAACAATGATGGAAAAAAGCACAGGAACGATCTGTTTGAAGGAAAAACAAATGCTTAATATTGCCTTTCAGAAGCCTAAAATGGAGCCGCACTAGGAAATGGTACCATGCATTCTTGTATGACGGAAAATACTCGATTCTTATTCAATATGTTAATGTATTCCTGAAATCATATTGTTCTCGGCTATGCTAAGAGTCTCAGTAATTTCTCTAAGGAGCTTCCTGGGTTGTGAGCCGGGATGTTCGATTGGGCCTATCGTTGCTCACTGTTCCGTTGTATGAAGTCTGAAAAAATTACAAAACTACACAAAAGCCATGAAAGATAATATATCCATTTTCTTTCATTTTAATATTCATATTAATATTCAGACATGGTTTGTTACAGGGTGCTTGAACAGCTCCGCAAGTAAAGCTCATCAAACTGTAAACAGATTGCAGCATACAATAATTTTTATTAATGTGTTTTTCTTGTATTCTCTTGTATTAAAAGAATAGCTTCCCGAAACAGTAAACCTTATCATAATTTACCCACCCTTACATCATTTCAAACTCCAGACTTTGTTTCTTTCTGCTTTCTTTACAGTATAATGAAAAGGGAATAAGCAAGCTGTGATGACTATTCATTTTCATTTCAATGACATAATGTTTATACCACTAAATTTAGAAAAAATTAAATTACTTATATGCTTCAAGCTTGAAAGAAAGTCACACAGTATGGGTTTGAAAGACATGATTGTGAGCGCATGACAACAGATTTGTTCATTTTGGCCTGTAATACGCTTTTAACTAAATCAGTTCCTTCGACAGCGCGAAATTGATCGCATGCTGATCCTTGCTATATTTTTACATGGGGCAAATTGTATTCAAGTTCACACCAGCTGCAGCAGACAGAATTGCTCTTTCATCAGTCGGAGATGATGAAATGTTTTATCATTCCTCTTCATAGGAAACAATGAGAAATAGAAAGAGCTCACAGGCATCGGCTGCTGTTGACTGTGCATGTTTGATTGTTTCTTCTCAAGGACATACAGAGAGCCTTGCTGCTATAAATATGCAATTCTTCCTTAGGCCTGAGAGAGAGAGAGAAAGCGTTTTGATATTCATGGACATTCAAGTCTTCTTAAAGGATATGCATCTTTGGAGGAATCAAAATGATCCACTCAACGAGAGAAAATTATACCCCACACATGCCATGTGGCTTCTTCAAATTACTGGGGGAAACATACCTCCACTCAAACTAAAAGGCTGGGCAGGGATACATAATTGCAGAAGTAGGGGCTTTCCAGACAAGCAGTGTTTATATCAGTATTTGTTGAACAGTGGGTGATTTTAGGCTAAAACTTGAAATTGGAGGGTCAGAATGGGAAGCGTCATTGAAAATACACCAGCATTTAAATCACTTCTTGCCCTGCTTGTGTCCTTTTTGTTTACGAAAAACATAATGTGAAAATTTCCCTGTTTGAAAGAAGAAGGAAATGAAGACAGGGTATAGGCCCAAAATATGCCTCAAGTCCAGTGTTTTTTCATAAAATGGCTTTTACAGTATATTATAACCATATTCACGAAACAATAAATTAACTTTAATATATGTGAAATAAGCATCTTAATAATTAATTCAATGTATGCTTTAAAATAGAAGTACACATTCTGAAAAGAAGAGGGATACCAAATATGACAGCTCGTAGTAACAAATCTACACAAAAAATCATTTGAATTGTATTTGTTGCTTTTTCTAGCAACACAGAAAAAGGTTTAATAAGTGCAAAAACTTAATTTGACATGGTTTAAATAAATAGCATGTTACAATAACACAAAAAATATATTTCTTGTAAGTAGCGTGAGATAAACGTGTTTAAAATGGAAACGTTGGAAACATTACATTGAAGTTAAAATAAAGGTGTCTTTACCTTCACCAAGACCACCATATGCTGCTTCTCAAGATACAATTACATCATCTCTGTAAATGTGGCTTTTCATTTATCTTTTGAAAGCTATAATAATTTATTCATGCGACGGGCCCCTGACATTTTTTATTTTGAGTTGGAAAGAGGGATTCACCACATTGATACATGAGCTTTCTGCTATGCAATCTTGCTAATGTTTCCCCTTTCCTTTTTCAACCAAATAACCATCTCCATTAAAACCCATTGACATTTTAAGCATCAGTCATCGGCGGCAGGGACTTGTTTACCATCCACGCAGATGCATGGCCGGGTTTCAGAGAGATGAACATTATAGACAAAAACTTTGCACCCCAAAAAAAGAAGGCCAAATGAGCACATCTGTTAATCCAGAGCTCATTGTATCCAATTATTCAAGCTGCGGCTCTTCCTTATAAATATGGCCAGAAAAGAACAAAATCTCTCTTCCAAAATGCTTTCTCTTTTTTTACACTGCATTTTTGAGATTAATTAGTATTTGTTCTCTTCCTTCCTCCCAAATCCTCTGTCTGGGGAGGATTAATTAGAAGCCCTGTGTTTCTTATGTTTTGCCATTATCAAAATAAAGCTCCACATAGGGTTCAACACAAGCATTAAATAGTGGAATCAATCTACAGGTTGGAGATCACATGGCCCTGATGACTAAGACTAAACCCACTGTAATCCATTATAAACCTGCCATGCGAATGTCTATAAGTGTATGGCAGGTAAACTCTTCACGAACCAATCAAATACGGTCGATACTGTACAAGGGAAGTGACCTAAGATATTTGGTCTTAGAAAATATAAGAATAAGGTAAAAAATGTTTAGGCCAAAAAATTAGTTTTGCTGACTATTTAAAGTTAATTTCATTGGCACATATCTTTAGCTTATTTCCCTTTTTACCTTAAAAAACTTTCCTAAAGGCGCTGTTTTTGATTTACCACATGCCTCCCGAATTGTAGAGTACGATATTCCTTACGGATCAAGGATCATACACCATCCGTTTCAACCACTATACTGCAGGGGAGAGGAAGAGTCCATTTTGGGCTGCTGTACAAAAGATGGCGGCGAATTCAAAGTTTGTAGGCCCGCTCTGTATGTAGATATAAATAGCTTATTCTAAGGTATAACAAACATAACGGTTCATTACGTAAGGTCTTTTTGCCCCTCTAAAGAAATAGTTTTTTATATTATATTGCATTTCTGTCAGTAGATCCTCCTAAAAACCCTGTATTGTTCCTTCAATACACATTTTTCATATTATCTTTCATACAACTTTTCGTACAGAAATAGTACACTAACTGAACAAGTATACTAGAACTTACTACATCATGTATGCTTAAAATTGTTTTGGTTAAGAATAATACTCATACTTAGTAACTTAAAGTATAGTTCATGGTATTTTTTTGTGATCAGAATGAAAAGTTGGATGAACAGTTGGATGATTTATAATAATTCATTATATAATAAAATATAAATGGGTATAAAAGGTTTTTAAAGGCATTCCATGCAGGCTTATTGCTGTATAGTTTATTTTACCATAAACAAATATCGCCTTCAGGACAACGCACTTTTGATCATCTGAAGATGATGATGGGAGGAAAGTAACACACAGTTTCGTATGACAGCAAAGCACCTCATCCGCCGCGCTGAAAACAAACAGCAAACAGGCTGACAATGACTCCTCTTAAATGGGATTACATCAATGATTTCTCTTCCTGACAGCATAATGCCAAAACAATTTACGAATTGGGGAAAAGGGTAATGGAGAACATGTTGCAATATTAAAAAATAGACACACACAAAGTCATACCGGAAAATGACATGTTAATGTGATGATTCTGTTTTAAAAGCCTCGCCCAACAAGCCTCTTCCCTTCCTGCCCTGTTCTTATTTCTCTAACTCAATTCGCAATGAGGAAATCGAATTAAAAGCCATTCAGTCTGTCAGAAGATGGATTTTGGCTCTCGGTTGCTTTCGAAGCGCAAAATAACAAAATCAAACAAATGTTTTGATGGATGATTCAGACATCCCGGTGATTTGGAGGGCACAGAATTGTGGGTAGCTTTGTACATCCACAGCGTTCCGGGATTATTATGTTATTTTCCTGCTGGGCTACAGATGCAGGCTACAAGACATCCGTGGGACTTCATTTGACTTAAATCATAAAACCGGATTTTAATGCAGCGTGGGACTAAAACAGCTTATCAATTCACCTCTCTTTCCATAAGAACTGTGGGATGTATGGCCTCAGGGCAAATGTGGAGTTTTTGGTCAGACCTGTATGATCAGCATGTCAGAAAGAGAGAAGCCAATTGCTTATATTAATTAAAAAAAAACTTGTTGACATTGTTGGGTCATTAGGCGATGTTATGCGAACAAGCCTACTGTATCCTTCAGTACAAAAAATGATTTCTTTGTATACTGTCCAAAGAAATTAAAAGAAAAAATCTAAATCATAAGCAAAATGACACTCAGATATTAAGTCTTATTTTTCTGAGAAAATGTCTTTTTTTAAAGAGGAACTTCGCCATCTGTTCTCCGGACATCTGTTTATATTCGCAACGCAAATTAACGTAGTTTTGAATTGGTCCCGGAGCTTTCTAACTCCCATAGGCGGGAGTCAGAAACCTCCCAAACCTCATCAGAAGCATCTTGCGTCTTTGGCTTGTCGAACAACTTGAGGGTGAGTAACTCATGACAGAGTTCCCCTTTAAGTAAGAGTAAAATTAAAATAAACAAGCAAAAGGATCTTCCAAAAATATCAGATTTTCTTAGTCGACTGGCAGATATTTTTGTTATTTTAAGCATAAACTGACTTAAATCTTTTTTCATTTTTATGTCATTTTGCTTGTCAAGACAAGAATACCAACTCAAACAAATATTTTTTGTTAAATCAACATTGTTAAATTGTTGTGTTTAATCCACACCTCAGCCAATAAGATTTGAAAACCCTACCTTGCCTATAGTAGCCATCAGTATGCATGACAGTGTTTTAAATCATGACTATGTATGAGCATGGCATGCGAAATAACATTTATGCTATGATTGAAAAACTGTAAATACATACAAATTATATTTTCAGCTGGTGCCTCGGTTCACTATACCCTGAGTGAAAACAAAGTATATAAGACCAGCTTGGTTGGCTTTTCCTTTGGAAAAAAATACAACATTTCCAACCAGCCTCTCTTAAAAATGTGTCCTCAAAAAGATTTATTGTGCTTCAAAGTAATGTGAAAAGGAATTCATATTTCTGCTTTACCATGAAATTTCGCCTGAAAACAAAGCTAATCTGCATTTTAATTGATGAGCGACATTCAGAGCCTAATCCGTATGAATTATTCTGATTTGGTCAAAACATTTCTAATTTGTTTCATTGCGATGTAACTTGTTACCTGATGATTTTGAAAAGAAGAAAAGAAAGATAACGAGTTTTCTTGCTACGGGATAATTGGCTTGATGAAAAAAAATATATATATATGTTCTGTTGTAAACCCTGAAAACAAGCATACACCTGGCTGTTGTAATGACTTTTTCAGGGGGATGATTCGAGCGTAGGACATTGTGCCAGTGCTCTCTACGATACACTCACAAATTCCCTCGGCCACATCCCAATCTTTCGCAATTTCCAAAGAGCCAACTTCCTGTAATATGTTGCTGAAAAAAGTGGCGTTAACGGCGCACAAGCCAAACGGCTCGAAGTGACATATAGAAATGTGGTCCTGAGGCTATAGACTCTTTAATAAGGCTAGTGGGTGCAGTGGAGTTCCCCAAGGCAGTGAGCTGTTTGGCAGCTTTCTTAATTTTCCTCAGATGCTGAGCCTGCGCCCGTCTAGTGGACAAAAAACAACACAGCAAGCAACAGGTATGCATGCGAATGCACACATGTCTGCGGTCACTAATGCGGCTAAGGGGACTCAAATTCAAGTTGGCTCCCTCCTCTGTACTGTCTGCCTGTCACCAACGTTGACACTTTAATCACCTGTCGCCTGCGCAGCTGGTTTCTCCACGTCAAGGAGAAAGACAGGCTGACAACACCTTGGTGGACACTGAAGGGTGGTTCTGGAAGGCTTCTCCACGTCTGTGACAAAATGACATCACGCACGCTGACATCCAGGACAGGGTGTTCTTGTCACCTGTCAAGCGACTCTCTACTCACCTTCCAAGGCTTCGACATGCCCTTGATACCTGCAGCATCATCTAAAACCTCCCACAACCATCAAAGCACACGTAAAGGCGGCTCTAGTAAAGATGTGCCAAGTGTTCTCGAGACTTTAAAAGAAACAGACACATCGCAACCCAAGCTATAATCACTTGTTCACGCTTGAGCGGTGTCAACTGCAAGAGACGACAGCCGTTTCCTTGTTTCCGAATGAGGTGGATTTGATACTCATGCGTGGAACTAAAAGCAAAGCAGAGATGGATTTTGACATGGCTGCCTGCAGGCTACAGCGCTAATATCAACTTTACCAGAGAACCTTTCTACTCTGAGACGAACCTTCAAACTTTTGGAAATTATGAAAAATGACAAAATGAAGTTTAGCACGCTCATTCCAGTTATCTCAACTATATCTATATAATGCATCCAAGGGCCACTTTCAGTAGATTTCCAAGCAAGCATGAAAAGACAACACAAAGTTTATGCAATTTGACGTTCAAACACAATAAACCTAGCTGAGATGATTTCACCCGGGTGGGGCCATGCCTACAGGTGCATCTCTTGACCTGCTGCGTGACCTTCGGCAAAATGGTCTCGATCCGTTTAAGTCAATTTGCTGTTGCTGTACGAACTAATGCAGCCTTGGACACTGGTTTGTAACATAGGGCTATTTAGTTATTTCCCTCCTGTCCTTCCTCTGAAGCGATAAAAAAAAATTCAATTTGTGAGTGGCCTGGCGGCTCTCTCTGACTGTGTTTGCAAAGTTAATGCAGAAGCCGTTCTCCCTGGGGTCAGCGAGAGGAATATGGCGCTTGCTGGAAAAACAGAGGGAACAATGGCTTTGAAGATGGCCACAATGTGCTCTGGGGACTCAAGCAAATGGAAAAATAAAATTAAACTATAACATCCCCTCTTCCAAGCCCTGCCTCCAGCTGCCCGGATCTCTGTTTTTACTCTTTTTTCCCCTCACGAAACAATCTTTACTTGTGAAACAATATGAGTTTTTTGGTCAGTTTTTCATAGCGCAAAATGCATAACGGAGTACTCGGAGACAATTCATTTTAGTAACTACTTTTAGATGTAACTTCTACAATTTTGAAAATGGGAGCAATACAGTAAGAGTATAAAGCTATAAAATGAATTGAATTGCAAAGCTCAGACAGCTCCACATATAGTACAGGAAACTCTTATGATTGTTTTTAAAAACTTTGAGTGGAATTTGGTCAGATTTGTTTAAAGAATCTGATAAAGAGAAAATAACCATTCACGAAAGAGCGAAGGAATGAAAAAAGAACCTCAGCAAGAAGGACTTTTTCAAATTTTTCTGGTTGAAATGTGAAAAAAACATTTTAGTTTTTCCCTATCAAGAATGTAATAATTCTATTATTTTTATGAAATAAATATGGCTTTCAAATGATGAATCGCATTGAATTGCATCCAAAATAAAAGTTTGTGTTTACATAATATATGTACTCTGCATTTTAATTTTGTATTTATAAACACGTACACACTTAATATGCAACAGTACACAGACATGTATTATGTAAACACAAACTTCTATTCTGGATGGGATTAAACGCGATTAATCGTTTGACAGCCCTAGAAATAACGTTGCTTTACTAATAAACAATTTTGTTTAATGACTATGGCTCTAAAAAAGCCTCATGCAACATACCAAAGATCAAGTTTGGTAAAGTTAAGGTTGGCAGATCTGCAAATCATACAGCGAAAATATGTTGAACCAATAAAAAATACCTAATAATATTTAAAAAATACAATATAAAAAGTGGAGCGAATATCTTATTCTTTGAGATTGATCTATTATTAAACCCTCTAGAGAATAACATCCCGTCCCATTTCTGATACTTGCTTCAAGTCAAGTAATTGTCCACCCCATAAAACTAATTTGGCTCCATCATGCTCAGTCACTAAGGAGATAAGCATGAAGTCATATTGATGAACTGATTGGCCAATTTCTCATCCCCGGATTGCTCAAAGCATCTATCTGTCGAGAGCCTGAACCCTGTGATGTGACTATAAGCACAGAGGGGGGCTTAACATTAGCAAATGGCTCTCATTCTTAAATTAACAGCCACCAGCCTCCTGCCTATAAGCAATCCTTCTTTAACACGTCCACTCCATACAAATGCAGCAGGAAAAAGAGAGAGAGTGATAGAGAGTTAGACAGCGAGTGTGAAGGAGGGAGTGAGAGAGTGATAACAAGCTATTTATCTGAAACCTGTCGTCCGCCTTCACCTCAGTTTAAAGTAAACAGGTTTCCGTTAATGGCTCTGTCACACATATGCACAGAACATTGTTGGGAAAATGATGGCTATCACAATAATCACTGGCCAATTCACATACTGTAGGCTTTTAGCGGTAGACGCTCGCACGACAAATTGGCTATTACAAAATTTCTGTGAAATGATTTGCTGCGAGCATGAAAAAATATTGTGTGATGCTGTACATGATGCGACTGTCTCCATAACAAGTATTTGAGTGTCTCCATAGGTTTGTTTTTAAGAGTTGTGATTTTTGTATGTGGTTTGTATAGCAATTTAGAACCCGAAGAACAGAAAAAAAGATATTACGCCATAATGAAAAACCATTCCAGTTGTTTGCTTTGCCTCTCCTCACCAGAACATTAAGCACCCAAGTTTTTTCTCACGCTGCATTTCCAATGGAAATTGAATGACAGGCTACTGTTTATATTTCTATTTGATGCTTCAGTTAACTGTAGATTTTGATCAAGCGGACTTTTGAAGCTTGAAGGATAAAAGAGATGTGAGTTTGAAGAATCTCGCATTACGATAACGCGACAGTCCCTATGTCAGATATGAAGGCGGCATTTAACGCGTGTGTCAATGCGTTTGCAATTATTTTAAAACGATGGAAGAATGAGATTCTGACGCTTCAAAAGGGCAAATTATTCATTTGCCGCGCTCCATTTCGGCACCTTGCCGATCAAGCGATGCTAGACATAGACAACTAGTCGGCACCGCTTGCTCCCTCGCTTACCCGAGTTGACAAAGTAACAATGTTATGGATGCAAACAACCCATGTAAAATACATTTAGTAGTGTTTTATTTTGTAACTTCGCAAGAATGGAGAGCACGCTGCAGTGAATGATGGAATGCATGTTTGTTTAGTGCAGGGGTATAGAGAACAATGGCACTTTGGTGAGGTTAGTAATACTTAAGGCTTTAAAGAATATGAGTGAATAAACTTGCTAAAGAGAATATGTGAAATGCACCAAATAAAAACAGTACTGGAGGAAACAGAAAAATGGAGAACAAACAAACAACTTTCCTTTTCGAATTGAAGGTGCTAAAACATGAATTGAGACTGTTATGGCCCAGGCCTAGAGTATTTTAATTCCTGCCCAAAAGCTAAATGTTATTGCACTATAATGGGGGTGGTTTGTGGTAAAGGTTGTGGATTAAAACATCTTACATCACTGTACCCTTGAGCAAACCACTTAACCCCAATTTGCAGAAGAGGGATTGGCAATGTCATTCAGGTACTGCAAACCGCGAAAATTGCAAATAACCAAATATTAGTCTGACATTTTTAGACCCACATGAGAACATTTATTAACAGTGGTTGTCTTCACATGCTGCTTAACACCATAAGCATCTACACAATTTGACAACAATTCATAATGGGTTAATTGGCGACCTTCTATGCCCACCTAAAGCTTAGCATTTTGTTAATAATGAGTTGCCACAGATGTTTCAAATGGGTGTTTGACCCAGTGAGCAAAGTGAACGGTTGTTTATCTCGGCATGCATGCGTCCTTTGTCTAAGTGCTGATGTGAGCGTTGATTGCTGCACGGGCCTCGCAATTAATGGTCCCGGCAGCCAAGGTCAGATGAAGGTGTGAGGAGCACAAGACAAATATCTGCAGGAGCACAGGATAAAGGGTCAAGTGGAGATAAACACATTTACAGATCAGCTTTATTCCAGTTTCAGAGAGCTGCCAAAATAGATTGGGATCCAAGCGAGACTGGGGGAGGTGGGGGCGTGCTGCTCAGACCACACCGTTATGATATCCTGCCCAGCTTGCTAAGTACTTTTCCTGACAGAGCAAACAGTCCTAGACAGAGAAAAATGAACAGCCAAAATACACAGCTCAGAGGTTTATAGCTCAAGGCACCTGCTGTTGCACGAGCTTATTTATGTACATTTCGTGTCAAAATAGATCATTTGTACATTATAAATATATTCAATATTTATGTTTTATGCAAAGTATTGATATTATTTGGATGAATTAAACCCAAACCAGAAATAACATGCCATCTGTATCCAATGACATAAAAACACACTTCTGATAGGGCAGCAACATTTATATACTTACAAATATTTTGCCTCTATATTGCCATCTCTGTCTGAAACATATAACTGCAGGCTACTTATCTTTGAGTTAGTTAAAATCAAAAGATTTCAAACTGAGATTTTGTACAAAATAGAAACCAAAAGCTGAACTCATGGTGTAAGCTTACCATTGCGCATCTGGGTACAAGGTTAGGAGATGGTTTTGATGACGGATTTTTATGTACTTGCTTAGTCGATTTTCACTGTTTTAAAGCAAATAAATGTACAGATTGCAGCTATAAGCTTCTTAGTAATTGTACTATGAATTTCATATAGTAACTACAATGAATTTTAAACAGTAAACAAGTATTCAAACCATTGCATTTCCATATATTCTGAAAAATATATTCAGAAGTTTCGATTAGACTACAAAAATGTGAAATGGATGAGAGTTTGTATCAATACTGTATGCTCTCCATTTAATCTTATTTCTTTTTTTTCTACCCCGCAGGCAGTACGCCCTCCTCCATAGCTTTTCTGAGCCACAGACAAGAGGATTTAAGTTGTTGTAGGGAGGAAGTAACTGTCACACTGCCGTAAATATTAATATTAATTAATTTCCTGTTCTTGTCACCGCCAAAGGCTGGGCTAGATTAATAGCGGGCGGGCGATTTTCAAGTGGTCATATGTCATACTATCGGTGGTGAAATCTGAGGGAAGAAAACACCAGCCGACACAATCCATATTTATAAGACAACGCTCCCTCCCTCGTTCGTCCCTTTTCAGAGTCTGTCAGACACATGTAAAAACAGGCTACAATTTAAAACACATTAAAATGCTAAAACATCACAAGGGATGATGAACCAGCGTAAACCGGGAAAACTATTCATGCACATCACACTCACAAATTTACGTGGAAACACACAATCTCCTACTCCCTGTCTCTACACATGCAGACGTACAGGTTCGCTAAAGGCCGGAAGCATCATCCATGGCCATTTTTGCCCTGTTTTGCTCTGGTTAATGACAAGCTAGATTTGTGCTTTCAAAAGGAAGGTCTATGCAATATTCAGCATGCTGAGCAGGTTTGATCCATCTAAATGTGGGTACCTAGACCTTCATCAAATTTTCAAACACATTCCATCTTCTACACACCTTCTGTAGGGAAGTGTTACACAAACACACACACATAAAAAGCATGCTTGAATATTAAGCAGTCAGGGTTCAGTTTATAGCCCAGTTAGCCCATGCAGGTAAATGTCAAAAACACACCATCTAGATGCACGAAGCATCATTCTCTATTGACTGACATTTCAAGTTAGCTGTTTATTTGATGGAATATTTCTTTCAGCATATAAATCAGTTCATTGTTTTATCAGTGCTCAACTTTTGAAAGGCTTTTAAAAGCAAGTAATGGGCTTTCCTCTTCACTGCATTTCAAATTACAGTCGATCTTCCAGCACCTATCAACATTGTTTGTAATTTTTCCTGTCGTTCCACATTGGATCGTCACACAGCATTTGTTATAAAACTGAGTGTTTGTGAACAAAAATAAGATAGAATTCGAACAGATTAAATACAACATTGCAACAAAGCACTCCCACAACCCCGCCTCCACCATGATGCAATCTTTGCATCACACAATCATAATTCAGCATAAACAAGCTCTATCTAAATGAACACCCAAGAGCTTTCCGATCGCAATGATTGAATGAGTTGTCTTCCACTACCGCACTCTTTCCCCCAGCGGGGGCAACATCTCCGCCGGGCCACTTGTTCCACTGGCAGGGCTCATTTTCCGGGACATTGTTTGCATCATGGGGTCATTTAACTGTTACAGTCACCGGCAGGAACAACTTTCTCTCATTCTCCATCTTATTCCATCTATCTGTCTTTGTCTCTCCCTCTATGTGATCCCTTCCTCCATCCCTCCGTCCTGGAGCTGTCATCATGCAGAATCTGTGCCTGGCCAGGAGAGGGATGGCTGCTGCCAAACACAGGGCACTGGCTGCAGTACTGTCTCCATAAATAGCCCTAGTCCACCCTATGACATTACCTGCCTACGACAAGATAATCATGATGAATCGCTCCAGAGCAAAACGCACACTGAGGAACAAAGAGCAGCATCAACACAACCCAATTGTGTGGGTTTTTTTCTCTTTTCTTGTACTACTGTCTAGCGTCTGTGCCAGAAAACAGCTACCAAGGCATCGTTTACACCTGCCTTTAAGAATCGTATCTGTCTAAGATCTGATTGCAAGTGCTTAGATGAGACGCAACACTATTTAATGCAGACAGGGATGGATCGGGACGCACTGTATTAATATGCACATTAGCCTTCACACTTAAATATTGGAGACATGTGGTCACATTCCCAATACCTTTAAATGTGGTTTGAATTGCTAGATCATAAGACGTTTAGACTACATTTAGACAATGTTTGGACAAAGTTTAGACAATTTTTGGACCACGTTTAGACTACATTGTCAACTTCAACCAGATAGTCCGAAATAGATATTTAAACCAGCTGTAAACAGACACTAAAAATAGAAATAGAAGGGGCCAATGTAGTCTAGTTTAGCCAGATTTTCATACTGAAGGTCTAGAACTTATCGCCACTTTCTTTGGAAAGGCCCGCCCAAGATGACATATGACTGACAGATAAAGCAACCAGTAACAGAACAAACCGATGTAGATTCACAAATGTGTCAAAAGTGAACAGAAACAACCATGATTATAAGTTTATGCCATGAACTTTGCATACTTTTAAGAATTGAGCGTTTAGTCGAATGTGATGAATTCCTATAGCAACCGTCATAAACACGACAGCTTACTTCTTAGATCAGAAGGCTTTGTTGTTTCCAGGCGGACCATTTAAGAACCAGGCATGCATGTCTCCCGGAAATTCTGTTCAATTCAACCAATCAGATGACGACTTTGAACATGTTGAAGTGTTTGAACAAAAGAGTGCTATATGCCTCAGACGTTCAGCCAACGTATCGTGGGCACGACATCTGAGACTGAGACTAGGGCCAATGTAATGTTACGTTTAAAAATGTAGCTATATTAGGTGATTTCGTATAAATGGGGGTGATTTCGTATAAATTTGTATGTGAATTGGAAAAAAGCAGGAATGAAGCTTCATCTCTTTATGGGTTGTAAAAGAAATCATATAAATGAGATACCCTCATACATATTAGTACAAATTCATGAGAATTAGCCACCTTGTAAGACAGTTAGAAATTGCTAAGTGATTGTATTTAAGTAGCAGAATTTTTTGTAGTAGGTGGGCCAAAGACATGTTATTCTGGGGTATTTGAGGGGAAAAGGTCAGTCTAGACCTGCAGGAGTTGGCAGGACGTTGACAGGAGCTGAATGATGTGTAGGTGGGCTCTGACTGATAACACTGCAGTAAACTCATTTTGCCTGCCGGTCCACTGGCTGCACCCCTTGCCAAACAGACAAAAACACGAACATGTCCACGCCTTGCGAGCTGCCTCAGAGAATTTACTGAATGTTCCATTTAAACAGGCCGTTTAAAGCATCGCTCATGGCCAGCATATCTTACATCAATGAAAGTTTCCGATCAATAAACGCTTCCTTCAATAAGCGCTCCTGACTAATTACCAATGAAGTGACCGTAGTCTCCAATTGAAGGGACAATCAATACAGTAGAATAAAAATACACTGTAGAAAGTTTAATCAAGTAAGTAGAGCAAAGAGCTTTAAACTCCTATCCGAGAACCAAGAGTCTTGAAGCAGCAAAGACTACATTCAACATAATAAAACAATGTCACTACTTTATTTGTCTTTTTCTGATTATTACATCGTGTTTAGTCTGAAACAGTTAAAAACTGATGCTCACATTGTGTAGTCTACCCAAATTCAGAATTCAGTTGCACTTCAGCTCAGGCCTTCGGTCATATTTTATGAAGTGGATGACACCTTTTACCGAGAGACAATGGAAGGCAATAAATTCTGATACAGTGTGGCATAAGTGCCGTTGCGCTTCTTAGGGAAAGGTACTGTACTTGACTTGAGATTAAATAAAACCCTACTAGCGAAAGTATACTTCACATTGGCACCTCAGCTGTGGTTTATGGGTTAAGTACATGACAATGGATAAGAGGTACAGTATATTTGGTGTTAATTGTGTTTGTTTAATGAGGATTTTTTGACAAAATGGTTGACATTTGGAGGACAATTCTGAATTTAAATATCATCTCTGCATTAGAAGAATCTTTAAATTCACTCAACTCGTAAACCACAGACCTGACATTGGTCGTTTCGCAACATTTTTTGTACCTGATTGAGTCTCCAACTAGGTGACAACTGTAATATCAGTATCCAAGGGTCGTTCAACAGTCTATATTTTTATCCCATATTCATTAAAGCTATGATATAAAGGACTAGTATGTCTTAACATGTTAATTTGACAGTAGCACGCAATGGTTTCACACATAGAAGTCCTTTATAAGGAAACACCTTAACGTGGCTCAGGGCAGCGATAAACTAAGAACACCAAATTTCCTGTTATTATGTTGATGTTTGATATCAGTGGTAAAGAAATGTATTTAATCATTTGGTTATACATGGTAGCAGTTTTTGATTCAGGCGCAGTTAAATCAAGGCGCAGTTTTTGAGTCCAAACACGACGGTGGCCACCACAGTACAAAAATAATCTGTTCACATGTTGACGCAGGGAACAGATCATGCGGGCATTAGAAAGACTGTAGAAAGAGCGATGTCTCATTTATTAGATAAAATAAAAGGTCTGTGGATTTTAAGTATAAAAAGAAGGATAAAAACCAGGTAGGAGCAAGGACCTTGGTTAATATTATGAAGACTTTCCAGCAGAGATACTCATAGATTTCTATGGAGATACCTTCCAGCAGAGTGATTGTGGAGAGAAAGATTGTATAAAAATCACCCCCGATGAGGTTGATTTGATTCAGATCAATATGTGAGTTACATTGGTTCCCTTTCTGTGTGTCTCTTCATGTTGTGTTGAGACAGAATGGGGGTTGAACTTCAGAACCTAACATCTCTGATGCCAATGTGATGGCATGCCAGTCTGTGCCCTTTGCATACGGATATAAAAGGAAGATGGTGTACCACCCTCACCAATAGCATCTCCGATGGGTGACAGTCGACTGACCCATAGTGGTTTCACGCAGGTGCATCATGAGGATGAGATTTCCATCGCAGCATTGGAAGGTGACTTGCTGGCTTCGCCTTCCCCACATCGCTCACGGCTTGATTACCGGAAGTGCATGAGGGGCAAGAAACATCAAACTACCTCCGTCGCCCTAACTTTCCTCAACATGGGGGCAGCTAAGGGAAAAGTGGACATACCCCAGGTTGAACGTGTCGTTGCGGTACAGACCGCTGCCACATGGAGGGGACAAACAAGGCTTTCTTCGACACTCGTGTCTTGCTTTGGGGCAACATGCTTCCACTACTGCAAGCCAAGGCGGTGAAGCAGATGGACGAGGGAAGCCATGACCCAGCTGTCATGCAGGAACTGGGCATGCGCTGGGTCATACGATGTTCACTCTGGTGATCCAGGACAGACTCCTATGGCTTGACCTTGCACAGACGAGAGACGCCGATAAGGTATGATTTCTCGATGCGCCCATCACGAAAGATTGCCTGTTTGTCCGCCCGACATCAGGATTGGTTCATGGCATGGCTATCGACCTGAAGGACGCGTACTTCCATGTCTCCATTCTCCCTCGTCAGAATCCGTATCTTTGGTTTGCCCTCGAGGGTCGTGCATACCAGTACAAGGTCCTGCCCTTCGCTCTGGCCCTAGTCAATGCTATGCTGCCTGACAATCTTCAGGTGGCAATCAGCGGTCCCAATAAAACTTTTTCAAAGGCTCCTGGGGCATATGGCATCCTTGGCAGCAGACGTGCCACTCCGGTTAATGCAAATGAGACCGCTTCAGCATTGGCTTCATAGTCATGTTTGGAGAGCGTGGTACATGGCACAAGCCGTCTCTCCATCAAGCCTTACAGCCGTCACATCCGAGCCCCTTGAACCGACATGTTCTTTTTCCAGGGTGGAGTCCAGATCGGGCAGGTTGAGGAGTGGTGTCGACAGCACTGGGGTGCTGTGTGCAACGGGCATGCAGTGTCCGGTCGTTGGACGGACCCCTGTCTGCAGTGGCATGTCATTGCCTAGAGTTGCTGGCTGCTAGGCTTACTTGAAGAGGTTCCTTCCCCTCATTCAGGGCAAGCATATGCTGCTCCCCTCGACCTGCACGACTGCCGGGGCGTACATCAACCTCCAGGGTGGCATTCGCTCAATCCAGATGTCGCAACTGGCCCGACACCTCATCGGGCTTATAAACAAGCTCCGCAGTAACTGACGAGAGAAGTATGACCTGAGCTCCGCTGCTTTACTCATATTGGTAGTTGCTACCGAAAGTCGATCATCATTTGCACAGAAGTAGAGCAAATCTCAACTTTGTTGCGTCGCTAGACACGTCCACTTCCTGTCGCCAATGGTCACTGTCGCTTGTGATGCGGGAGTCGCCGGCTCACCATTAAAATGAATGACATCGTCCTGCTTTCTCGCTGGTGGTGTAACCCACAGAAAGTGTTTGTTTCTTACAGCGTGAAAGTCTGTGTCCCTCAGCCTGTAAATGCCCGCAGGGAGGGCGCAAAATAAACAGATGGAGATCCAGGAACATCAGGTTTAATTTTCTAGGAAGCCCTTTTAGCAATTCTTCAAAAAAGTTATGAAATGAAACGTCCACAAAACCACAAACACACATTGACAGGGGTAATGACATTTTTGCAAGCATCTGTTATAGGTAAAAAAAAAGCACCTCGATGCACTAACAAGGGCAGCGGGGGCTGTGATAGATTTCAACATGAGACAGAGACCAGTTTCTGTCCAATTACGCCTAAACAGTGGACCACAACTAAAGCCCGATGCGAGGCGGCTTACAGCCATTATGATTCATGGGTTTCTTTGTAGACAGATAATTGGAGTAATAAGTGACACTGGCTAATAGTTTAAAAGCACCTGGGATGTATGTGAATTGTGAGGCACCAGATCACCTCTCTCTTAACCACTGAAAGAGAGATGCCTAGCATATGAAGCAAGGCACTTTGGTTCATAATATGACTAGGAAGAAGACCTTGAAGGAGAACAAAGTTATGAAATATCCAGAGACGACCATTCAAACCTTACACTCCAAATAAAATCCGTTTGTGTTAGCATGTGGCGTAATTGTGAGAGAGATGTAAAAACCCTCACCTTTTTATGCACTGCCTCTGAGTGATGAGCCCTGAAAAAATAGTCGAACCCCAGCCTTTCAATATTGCTATAATGTTATAATGGAGTAAATATTACAAAACACAGAGGCTGTTCTTGGTTCCGTGAGGAACATGGAGAAAAAAGTGTTATAAATCTTTGCAAGCTTAGTGCAGCTTTTTGTAAACAACACTAAAAAAACATGAACTGCATTTGTTAAATTGTATTACTGCAAGACTTCTGCTGCAAAATGAGGTTATTGTATATACTGTATGGATCTGCATATAGCTTAAAAATGTGTAACCTAATAATTTTGCGTACCCAGTACTTATAACTCAATATCAATTTTTCTCAGCATTTAGTAAAAGTTTGCAGATTTCTGTCCATTTACAACCAACTTGATGTCCTGAAAGGCAGTGAGATTAGTAAATCTGAAAAGTCATGAACATTTAGACATGTAAGAAATTTGTTCGATGGGTGTTATTGTTAGCATTTATGACTGACAGAACGTGAGCGTCTAATATTGAGAAACAAACAATGAAGCTGGTCAGTGGAATGCATGAGGTTTTGTAAGAATTGGCAGCTTTGACATTTTGAAAGAAAATGAATCATCTTTCCTCTGAATGGGTGATAACAAAAAATAAATGCAGTTGTGAAAGGCGTCTGAGCGTAGGCCGGACAGGAATGTCGAAATGGGTTGCACAAAATACATTTCTGACTCACCCTGTTATTAAAATCTCTACTGTTGTTTATTGTTTCCTAGATCAGATTATTTTATTGAAATATTTTTGGTCTGTATTTTTATACTGAGTGGGGACTTGTTTGTGGTTTATTAAAAGGAGGCGGACAAAATAATTGCGGAGTTAGGTACACACATAGGTGACAAAATGACCTTAAAAAAGTATTGAAAATGAATAGGTCTATACTAAAAATATTTACTTGAAAATAATATAATGCAACATATTGTCATATAATATCATAAAATGGAGTGAGTGATGGATTCTGCACTTCCTGTTGTAAAAATCCAGCTTAAAAACACTAACAGCATGATTTTCATCTCTCTCTTTTCATGCCACCGGAGCGCTGCTGGCTTTGACTGGCTTCAGTTCAAGGTCAGAGAGAGCATCTGAAAGACGGGGGCGGCCGAGAGGACTCGGCCTGGGCTAAAGCTGGCATGCTAAATGACTAGAGATTCAGAGCTGTGAGCCGTGCATCTCTCTTACGAGCAGACGGGCTCAGCTGAGGCCACTGCTGTGAGCTATCAGTCTTTAGATTCCCTCTGAAGAGGATGGATATTGATATTTCAAATTCTCCTCTGTGTTGTCAGTGCCCTTGCATTAAGAGTTATCTCACACAACAGAGAGAGCATAGCACAACAGAAGCTGGGTGCTAAGAGACAGAACTAGGAGTGAAGAGACCTCTACAGAGTCTGAATAGAGACCGAGAGGGAGAGAGTCAAAGTCTGCATTATTGTCAATTCTGCAACATGTACAGTACATACATATAGAGGATTGAAATTGCATTGCTCTCAGACCAATGGTGCATACAAATAACACTAACACAGAAAAAAGATACATTAAAAAAAGATACAGATAAATACAGATTATTATATATATGTAAAATACAACTTTACAAGTAGGGATATGAAGAGAGTTAATTATTTCTAAGTACTGACATGTATAATTACACTGTGACAAGGGCTTGTAAAATAAAGTGTAACAAATAACTTTCCCAGAAATACCTGAAATGGAAGAACTCTTTTGTGAACTATTAATTTGTAGATTTGTGATGTTTCCCCTCCCTGATTTTTCCCACCTGTGTATACCATTATTGGCCATCATGTATTTAAACCCTCTTGTTGTTTGTTTTTTGTGATTTTTTCTGTGCAGCAAGTATTTGTTCATAGTTTTTGTTTAGCTTTATAGATGGTTTCAAAGCAACAACATAAACAAACGTCACTGCACATGCGCGTGTTGGTAGACTGCCATTGACTTCCGGTACACATTCGCAAATGATATAGTGCCTGTAGAATAGTTATGATAACAATAAAAACAAATCGAGTAGAACGCTTACTTGGCTAAACTTGCCTCTCCAATATTTTGAATTTAGACTGCGATACCAAACTCAACGCTAGATGTCAATGTCCCATAAGCTTTCTTTAAAGGAGTCATATGACACAGCTAAAACAAATATTATCGTTTGCTTAGGATGTAATGCAACGTGTACACGATTTAAGGTTAAAAAACGCTGTATTTTCCATATAATGTGCTTGTATCTCCTCTTTGCTCCGCCTCTCTGAAACACGCAGATTTAAATCAAAGCTCATCGCTCTGAAAAGCGAGGTGTGCTATGATTGGCCAGTTAACCAGTGCATAGTGATTGGTCGAATATTGCAAGCTTGTGATGGAAATGTAACATCTCTTACCTATTGTACTGACCGTATCTTTTGATCCAACACATACATTTTTGCTATTTTACGAGTCTAATACATGCATGGGCAACTTATAACACATCAAAGACACAGTAAAACAAGTGTTCACGCCATATGACCACTTTAAATATGAAAAAACTACAGGATCCATTCAACAAATTGTTTACTTAATGAATTTAACAATAAAATTCAACAAATCGGTATAACAGAATAAAATAATATTATAATTAATAGTAACAAATGTAATTAACTATAAATAGTTACAGTATATTATTAGACACTAGCCAGACTGATAAATGAGCACAGAGCGGAAGTTCACTGCAGTCGAGGCGCGCGCGCGTCTCATGAAACGATCTATACAGTATTATAAAAACAGAATCTTGGACCATCAACACTTCTCTTGCTGCTCTGTGAGTCTATGTTTTTCAATTTGATCTTACTCGCAGCATTTATTTTCACTATAAAAGTCTTGGTCAAATTTGCATTTCCTTACAGAATTTTTTTTGTTACATTAAAGCTCTAAATACAAGTTCAGAAAGTCTAACTTAATGGTTTGGCAGTAAAAATGCACCTAACCTGGTGAAAGGCTTATGTGTTTAACAATTTAACTGCTCGTAACATTTAGATTGTGTTTTGCTGCTAGCGATAGTAAAAGCTTTAAAGCAATACTGGAAATTCTCCAGAATACCTTAAAGGCCACGTTCCCCGCGATATCATTTTTTAACCTTTAGTTGGTTGTTATGTTGCTGTTAGAGCATAAATATACCTGCAAAATAATAAAGCTCAAAGTTCAGTGTCAATCGAGATATTGTCTTTAACAGAATTCGCTTTTCAAGGACTACAGAGAACAGTTGGAATCGGACTACAGCCCTCTTCTACCCGGGTACATGATGTCACTATTCCGAGTGCTTTTAAAAACCTCCGCCCAAAGGAATACGCAAAAAGATGGGTGAGGCCTTGAAGTGGAAGAGTTGCTGGAGTAGTATTTGGTTAATGAGAATATAAGAATACACTCACGAGGGAAGTGATGTCCGGCAAGATTTTGGCTATAGCTGTAGGCTATCGCTTCTAGCCAAAGCCGTTTTTAGTTAAGGATGAACATCTGGGAAGCATAAGTGGCCATGTTGTTCTCCATTTAATCTCAATGCAGTCTATGGCAACAAACTTTGAAAAAACATTGTGTACACACAGACAAAGCACTTCCACAGTCCTCAAAAAAATCTTGCCTCAGCAGAGCAGCTGTCAGTGAAGTGTGTCTCGAACCGATGTTTAGCCACCACTCAGAAATATGGAGTAGCGTTTTTTAAAACTGATTTGAACGGGGAAGCCAGACAAACAGAAAACACTCACACATATTGAGCTGACCTTGCAGAATATTTTTTGCGCTGATAGAGGGTAAAATAATGCTAGCAAAACGAAACAAATGAAATGTCAATGGAACAACAAAATATATCCCTATAACTCCTGAGCTTCAGCTGTTAGTAAACTGGTATGCCAAAATGAAGCCAAATGCAAAACAACTGATGCAATCAATTATTCTACCCACGTCAAACAACAACAAACATAATTTATTGGAGATGAAATTGCACTTCCACAGGGCTGGTGGGGTGCTTTCTCTTTGCAGGGAAGATGCATTGCATGTCAAGGAGCGGCATACGGCGGTTAAGGCAGGGGGTAAGTTATGATGGCGGGAAAACAGAAGTTATGGGGCCCGGGTTCGAACCCGGCGTCTGGTCTTGGGGGCACAGACATTCTGTGGCAATCCCTGTAGCAGGGAGTACTCGCGGAGAGCCCAACAGGAACATCATGACCACCTGAAATATGCTGGAGAGGATATCCAAATGCTGCTGTCACAGAAAGATAAGAGGACATATGCATACACAACAGATTCAGAGTCTCTCTCTCTCTTTCATCTCTCTCTCTCTTTCATACAAAACAAATAAAAATCTAGCATTTCACACGCAGTGAGACTTTTCTACTTCAAAATTTATGAACACAGACAGAGATAAATATATCTTGATCTAGAATGACTCAGACTCATTTTAGCTCTCAGTCAGTATACATTTTTGCCTCAGATGTTTCAAATCAAGAATTTAAAATAAAACGAAATAGACAAAAAGTAAGTTTATAGAGCTAAAAAATAATATGAATTACAAAACACAAATCTGGGATTTGCAGACTTTGTTGTTAGGGCATTGTTAAGATCTCTTCTGAAACCATAGTGGTAAATGTAAGGCAACTCAAGTCTATTTCTAAGAAGACAAACCTGAGAAGCGGAAGACTGAAGCAAAGTATCCGCCAATTAAAACTCGGTGTCTAGGAAAAACAACTTGACATCAATTAATTTGTTTTAGACATACCGTTTCTAACTTTCTACAAAGTCTGTTTAATGTGCACAGTTTGACGACTTATTTCCCCGACCGTTTCTCATCCGCTCCCTCTCTCGTCTCTGTCACACACACATACACACAAGTGAAACATCCGTACCCAGTGACACCTTACATGATTACGGCAGAGATGGACTGTGTCGAAAATAGGTCAAATAGTTCCCGCTCAAATGATTCACTCTTTATTAAGCCGCGGTCATACTTGACTTTGAACATGCGAAGATCGTTCAGACGGTGGTACGAAGATCGGCGGGCGCGATTCCTCCATTTTTTACATTTCTGTATAACAAGAGGTCACACTGTAACGTTTTGATATTATATTGGACACACGCATTCACGTGACGCAAATTACGCAGGTCAGAGTTCACAAAGCTTCAACTTTGCTAGGCAGCGAAATATCGTTTCCGGTCTGTCGCATTCCCATGCGTATGAACGGAAGTAAATGGAGGGAAAGTCAAGTGTGACCGCAGCTTTAGAGAGAGAGAGAGAGAGAGAGAGAGAGAGAGAGAGAGAGAGAGAGAGAGAGATGACTAAGAACATGCACTATCCTCCACAGAACCCATGCCTTTCAACGGAATTTACTGTAAGAGATGTGAAGGAGGACAACTCAGCTAATCCTTAGCTAAACCAGCTAAGCGTGTTTCTTTTGTTTCATTTCATTTTAAATATTGCATGTCAGTATATAAACTGGAAAGAGATTATGATATACTATTCTATACATAATGTATAATTTTATATATTGTTTGTATTTATAGAATATATAAAAATCGATATAAAAACATTACCATGTTTTTACATGAAATACTACAGCCCAACCAGCAGAGGAGAGAAGAAATATATAAAGAGGAGGAGTCTGAACCGGCTCACCAGCATTCATCTGGGAGCCTCCAGCACACTGGCACAGGTGTTCAGAAAGGGACAATTCAGCTCCAAACATGAGTAATGAGCACTCAGGGGGAGTGTGTGTGTGCAGGTACACAACACACACGCACATAAGTGTTGTTTTCACAGTTCTGTTTTCTCTATGCATTGCTGGTGAAAGCCACTGCAGATCCCTGCAGGTTCACCCTGAGGTAAAGCAACCAAGACATCAGATTTGAGCCAGAAACAGTTACATTTTGTGTGCAAAAAGTTTCGCGAATCCACTTCAGCAACCAAAATTGTGCGAGCTTGTTCTACAGAGCTTTTTTGCAGCGGAAATGAACGGCCATGAAAACAATGTGAGCGTATCTGAGTACTGCGAGCAGCAAAAAGGAAATAAAGGACACCTGTGATTGTTTGTGTGATCCGAAAGAGAAAGGCGAAGCGACAGATTGCACCAAAATCCAATTAGGCCCATGCTCCTTTTCCCCGCGAGCCTTGCGCCCTGCGCTCTCGGTGAGAGAGTAGCGAAGGGAGGCGGAGAGGGAGAGATAATGACTCAGTGTGGAGAAAGACAGAAGAGTTAGAGAGAGGCTTTATGTCAGCACTGAAAACCTTCACGCCTAGCAGCCCTGAAAACCCTCTCCAGCGCCTGGAAGAAGAGCAGCTGGCCTGAAGTTCGGTCAGCACAAAAGCTGGGATCATTCTGCCTATAACACCAACAGAGTGAGCGCGAAGAGACAAAGAGGAAGTCAGCACTTTATCAAAGTCATCGTAAGTATGATGGCTTTCAGGCAAAGTAGAAATCTGCCCTCTCAATAATTTCCATACTCTCTCTTTTTAAATAAAATAAAAAATCTTTCATTTCCATCTGCACTAGAAGTTTGATATTAATTGTTTACATGATCTAGCGCTCCAAAGTTATTTGCTTATGTGTCGTTAAATCGTAAACAGAATAGTTGTCCTCATTAAATGTATTTAATTTCCCAACATGAATATTAATGTCTATCTGTCTCCCTGATGTAAAAACGTAATAGATCTAAATACGATTGAAACAGTAACGGTCAGTGTATCACTCCGGCACAGCGTGATGGTGCTTAAAGCCTTGTAAGGTAAGCCATAACTCAGAGCATGGCATTGGCGAGGGGTCCAGAGGATTCATGAAGCCCACTTCCATAATTCACCTGCAAAAATCATCGGCTTCTGTCGGGACTGTCAGTCTTGGTGACTTATGACCCTGTGGTTCAGACCTGGGCATCACTCTAATGCGTAAGATCTTTGTCTGTGTCTCTGTTAAAGACTATGGTAATTTGTTTGGAGTGGTCAGGAATGAGTAGGAACACTGAGTTTGAGATGAACTTTATGCTACAGTTAGCAATAACATGTGAGATGTGAACATTTACCCGTGATAAGCACATTTGAAAGTTCTCAATATGATGTATTCTGTACTGTTCCATAATTCGTATTATATTTAGGAGATGATTTAAGGGGACAGTTCACCCAAAACAAAAAAATCTTTCATCATTTCCCAGGGAATCAAACCTTTAAACTTTTGTATAACAATGCATGCAATGTGTACAGTGCATCACATAAATACAGGGCAGAAACTATAAATCTGTTCACCACAATATTTGATAACAATAATATGATATCATATGTTAGGAAATTCTATTATAGTCTTTTTGAGTAGCATGCAGACTGTCTCTCACATTTCTCGTGGTTTATGATGTAATGCGTAAAACTGTAGCCAACTGCCTAGTAACTCTGTCTTATTTACTTGCCACTTACTGTATGCCAATTTTGACTTGCATTTGGTACTCGGCGTTAATTTGGAACCCTGTGAGAGATATGCTATTACACTGACAAAAAGTGCCACACATTAAATACATAAAAGGAAAACCGAAAGAACAAAGAGCAGTGAGTATGAGGGAGCGGAGGGCGATGTTAAAGGGGTGTGGTATTGTAAGTGGAAGTTCTAAGGGCATGAATGAGAGACTGACTGATAGCAAAAAATTTCGCTCAGATCTTCTCCATTTTTCCCTTTTATCTTCTCAATTCGTTCTTCCTATTTCCTTCTGATCATGTGATAGAGGAGACCATATTTTAGCGGACATAGTTAAAGCGAATGGAGTGTATCACTGCGGGCGAGAGAGAAAGATAATGCCTTTAACTGCGGGACGCACCATGAAAATTAATAACTGCTTCATGAAGACAAGCTTTCACATCCCCTGTTCTCGGAGGGTGGCAACATTCGCGCACGAAATACGCAACAGTGCTTTAAGACAAGTATTTGGGACAGTTCATCGTCGACCCCCCCAACTGTGGGCGGAGTTTTGTTTTTGTGTGCAGAAAAAGTGGGAGTGGAATTTATTTTGGGTTAAGTTTTCCCTAAAATAAAAATGATTTAATCATTTATTCACTCTCATGCCATTTTCAACCTGTGTGACCTTTTCTTCTACAGAATACAAATGAAGATATTTTCAAAAGCGTTGGTCACCAGACAACACTGGCCCTTATTGACTTCCATTGTATGGACACAAAACCACTGAAAATATATTTTTTGTGTTCCATAGAAGAAAGGGTCATACACGGGTTTGGAATGAGACTCTGTTGGATAAAGTATGGCTTTAAGAGGGGTGGAGGAGTAAACAGAAAATCTTTATACAGTCTCGAAAATTACTTTTGGCCATTCCTGCCAATTAATTTTTTTTTGAATGATACATCTTATAAAGCTGTTTTTCATTCACAACTCTACCCTTCAATGCCCTCAACTGAGAGAACTCAGAGAAACCCAACACTCAGGAGAGAAACATATCACACGACACAAAAACACTCAGATACACCCAAATAAACTCCGTCTCCTCTGGTTGTGCCTTTGTTGCATGTCGTAGTATTTTCATTTCTGAAGCGGCGGCGAGAGGCCCGTGACATGCACTATTGATTTCAGCTTCAGTCAGCACAGTCATCTGACAGGCGCCACACGTATGAAAACACTCAGACGGATAGTGGCTGTGCCTTTTCATCTCTCTTTGTGCCAGCGTGCTCACTCTCTCTTTCAGTCTGTCTTCCTCTCCTTCGCACAAACACACACACGCTACTACCAAAACTCATACAGAGACATTGCACCTGCATGAATATTTTATGCTGATGCTTGCAGATCCTGGCTGTAATTAAAACTACCCAGCAAAATGAATTCACGTTATCTCTGTTTGAATCCCAACAGTCACCGCGTGTGTGCTCGGGCGCTCGAGACGAAAGATCAGGAGCACGCGCCCCGATGCTGCGCTTTTCCACCTGGGAGGGAGGAGGGGATGGTGCCACTCCAGCTGCTCCGATCCAAAAACAAACACCTGCAGTTTGACAGCCTGGGTGTATCCTCCACCCGCTGAACATTAACATCCTCCTGAGTCATTTATGAGCTGAAGATAAAACTCAACCCCTCTCGGAGCATCCAAACGACACAAAGGGCAGCACCTGCGTCTTGCGCTCCCTCTGTGTGATACGAGAATATCCACAAACCGCTCAATTAAAAGAGGCTTCCTGGGTATTAGATCAGCACAGAGCTTAGATCCTACCCAGACGGTTGGAGGGGATCAAATGCTTCCTTGTTATGTAAGGGTTAGATTGATGGGGTTCTGATGTTTTTTTTTCCACCACTGACAGCTGATTAAATGAAAAAGCAATATTTGTAAAAGCATCGAATTTAGCCCTTTCCACAACGGCACGCTAACCGTGCAAACAGTGACATAACCCTCTCATGTGAGATTTCCCACTGCTTCAGTTTTACAGAAAGCAGTCAAAACTGCTCCATGTTGAACAATAAAAGCTGCATTTAGAATAACAACCTTTTTCAAAATGGGATGCCTGAACAAGTGGTCTGCTCAATTGGTCCTATAAGGAAGCCTTGGATAATAAGGCTGGATTTGGGTTCACCTTACCCCAGTAGAATGCGTTTCTAAGGGAGCGTTTACAAAAGACGTGTTCCTGCATTCAAAAACTGCTAGACAGAGAAAAATACACTCAAGGGATAGTTCACCCAAACTTGAACATACTTTTTGATTAATTTTCTTTTTTTAATGTAATTACCTTTGTGTAATGGCAGAACACAAAAGATATTTTGAAGAGAAAGAAAAGAAGAAAAGTCATATGGGCCTACAGGTTTTGAATGACATGATGGTGAATAAATGAAGAAAAAAATATCACTTTTGGTTGAACTATACATTTTAAATGTTTGATGTTAGTTTTTATAAATAATTAACAGTCGCAGAAAAACTTAAAAGATTATTCAAAGTTTTCATTTAAAAATCATGTCTAGATGTACGGTGGCCTGTTGAATTTCAACAAAATCAAACCTAAGCAGTGACATAAAGTCATCCAACAGCCATGTTAATGTGAAATGTGTAACTTTTCCTAAATATATGTACAAATATTACTGTTGCATTGTGAATATGAACTTGTTTATTTGCAGTATTTGAGGTCTTGAAAAATACAGAGCATCTTTTCTATTATTTTAACCTGTTTCTCCAGATTTCATTTTCTGTAAATAAATTGCAAATATAAACAATATTTTTATTAGAAATTTGGGAGAAATATTGTAAGTAGTTTTCAAAAAATGAATGCTTGACCTAAAAATAACATAAAATAAATAATTAATTAAAATAATTTTATAAGGGTCTAATTTTTTCAGTTTTCTTTACGGAATGTTAATAATTTTTCTTTTACTTATTTTGTAGTTTTTAGTCACAGCATAATTATCATAGTTTCATGTCATTTTAGTAAACTGTTTGTAAACTAACCTCTATTTCTCTATAGACACAATACTTTAGTGCCAATTCCTGTTTTAGCAACGCAAAGCTCATGGGTTCAATTCTAGGGGAGCCATATCAAAGAATTATCAGTCGCTATGGATAGTATCTGCCAAATGCATAAATGTGAAAAAAAGAAAGTGAACAACACGGGTTTTTTCAAATAAGTAGCATGCTGTGACCTAGCTTGCGCAAACATCTGCTCGCTGCTGCAAGCCTCAGCCAAATTCTGCAGTGCCAATCTACGAGTGGCCTTTCAGATCTAGACCTTTGCAGCTGAACCCCGCCAGTTCTCACTACCCCGCTCCGACTTCTATCAAAGTCACTGATTGTCTCTCTTCCTCACCCCTCATGTCACCACAGAAGATCACAGAGAGCTACAGATCATGCCGAAAAGATGAGATGCGATGTATGCTGCTGCTTTCCAAGATGCCTTGCGAGCTGTCAGGATGTTGTGGCATGATCCAATCATCTCAGGTCATCAGACTATTTTTTACTCCATGTCTTACAAATGACAGACAGGCCTGGGCCTAATATTGGGTGCATTTCAATGAAACATGTAGTATGAAGCTGCCCTTCGGCAATAAAGGTTAAAGCAACACATACCAGGGGGTTGTTACCCTTAAAATGTGCTATAGTAAGGTGTATTTGGAGGAGGACATCGATGAGTTATGTTTTCGGTTTAGCTTTTTCAGCACAAAGCCTTTAGCACAGCACCAAACCTGAGGTCAGTGAGTGACAGCGCTGTAAGCTCTAGACAATAAGTCTTGTTTAATAGGTCTAAACTGGTTTAATAATACTATGGCACTTTTTCCGGGTTTCTATGGTTTTCATAACACAGACTTAAAAATTTCAAAAAGACAGAGCAATGCTTTTGGACAACGCTGTATTCAATCTCTATCCTACAGAAGCTTTCTCTCGCTCACGGTCTACTGGAAGTAATCCATCTTGTAGTGTGCTACTGTAAACACTGTGATTACATCCATGGGCTCGCATTCATGTCTAAAGAAAGACAAGCATCATACAGGAGAACAGTCAAGATTTATTGCTTGGTAACACATGGTCATGCAAACGCCCACACATGTTACACACAAATACCCAATCACAATGAGCTCCCTGTTCACCCATGGCCAGTTGTCAGCTCACTGGCACCCAGTCCAGGCAATTAGAAGGAAATCTGGAGGACAGCAACCCAGAATTCCTCTCTAACCCCCAAAAGGGAGTTGGAGCGGTTTAATTGAGACTGATTCAGAGACGCTTCTCGGAGACGGTCAGCAGATACAAAACCAGGTCCCAGTGCTCCAACACCAGCACCGGACTCGTAACACCAGGCAATCAAACACATGGAGCGGAGGGAATGTGCTCTATTTGTGTGCAGGAGTGTGTATATCCCTATAGGGTGTGTGGTTGAGCGTATTTGTGCATGTGTGTATGTGACTCCATGGCTACAAGTCTATAGAAAACTCAATTTTAGAAATTGGTTTCACACATTAAACTGTGAACTCAACTTCAATGCCATATGTATTTGAAAGTGCAGGAATAAAAGCAATTAATTCAGACGTGTCTTTTTCACTAGTCACAATCCTTACAATGCTGAAGGCAAGTTTGTGCCATGCAATAAAAATGAGCTGTTACGGCATTAGTAACTTGTGCTCAAACTTAGCATAAACCTCAACAAAACAACATAAAAGCTCTTGTAAATCCCAAACTAACAGAAACACACACTTAAATGCATGCAAAACTATTTATCTAACAATTTATAAAAAATATTGAACAGTTATTGTACTTTCCAATTCAGTCCCCTGCAAAGCATACTATGTCACAATGAATAAAAATGATTCACTAAATAACACAAACAAATTAAGTAGGCCTACTCATATTAAATTTTACAAGTTAAATAACACAATTTAAATGAATTGCTCACAATTTAAAAAATCAAGAATTTTGTTCTATTAGGACGATTTAAGAAACATGAGCACAATAAAATTATTTTAAGCGTAGTGAATTTTGTTTAGCTGAGTGTGTGTGCATCATAGCGGAACTGTGGCTCAACACGAGTGTGTGTGTGTGTGTAGCAGAGCATACAGTGTTTTTCCTGTGCAGATTGGCCAGAGCTGACCCCTGGGAGTGACTGGTGCCATCTGACCAGCTGGTGAGAGAGCTCCACATGACAGGGCCCATCTTACCACCAATTCAGCTCTTTCCTGTCATCCCCTCCCTTCTTTTTTTCCCATCCCACCCTGCCGCTCATCACACCAGTGCTAATGATGCATGCTGGGTAATTAAGGTTTAAATTAAGTTGCGCATTTGCATGGCATGTTGGCGTCAGGATCGCCCTGCTCCTTGAAAAGCCACATTAGGACAAAAAAGACAAAAACAACATAGATCTTATGAAACAAAAGGCTGAGGCAGATTTAAGACATGTTTTCAAACAGCTGTGGTCCACTTAGTTGAGTGTTTCAACACTCCTCTTCGCTCCCTGAACAACAGCAGTGACGCCAAAAAGACAGCGCCTTTGTTTTTCCCAGGCTTGATGTTCTTAGGTCACAGCACGAAATCCTAAGTTATGCATCTCTTCTAGATCACCAACCCAATTTATATAGCTCTGGGATAGCACTTTGCTTTCTCTGAAAAGGCCAGCATAAATCTCAGCCTGCTTTTGCAGAGCTCGCCTTATTTGTCATTGCTGTCCTTCTGTTTTATCCCTTTCTCTTCTGCTCTGGCATTTTAACGCCAAACTCTCTCTCAGAAGTTTAAGAAATTCTCTACATCGCCAACAGTTCATCGGACTAAGCATTATTTTGCGATTGCTAATAACTACAGAAAAGACTAGAATGTAGACGTCCCAGGTGAAGCCCAACTGGTACAGCATTGCACTTGCTATACCAAGGTCATGGGTTTCATTCTCAGAGACCAAACTGTACGCGTTGCTTCAGATATAAACACATGCCAAATAGATGAATGTAAAGACATGAAACAACAACACCTTTGTGTACAAAACAGAGATTATCCATACATAAAAATCTTAAATTAATTAAACTCCGGTTATGATAAGATGACGTAGTATACTTGTTTATATATATAAAAAAATGTGGATTTTCCCTTAACAATAAACCAGACAGATGGCGAGATTACAATAGCATTCTGATGTAATTTTGATGAAATCCTTTTTCTTTTTTTTGGAGTGGTGGAGCTGTGAAGGCAGGCTTGAAGACATATCACAAGACTTTTGTGATGTCACACGTATGAAAGCACCTGAGTATTGAGTCATATCATGCGTCCCTAACTTCAATGCTTTGATTGCTTTATATCTGTGTATCGCTTTTGTATTCCATTCCAGCTCGTCTCACCTTGCGAGATTCTTCATGCATAAACTCATTTTTCATAATGTTGAAAATTTTATGGAGCGCCAGAATGCAGAAAATTGAATGCAAATATTCAAGGTTCTGATTCCCTGATTCCCCAGTCTGTGACACTGAAAAAGACCAGGCTCAACCGGCGAGTTACTTTCAAGGAAAATAAATCAGGGCAAGCAGGTTAGTACTGACAGAGATTCCAGTTGTAGGCTGACAAATAATTGAACTGTTCCATATTCATCACTGCCCCGGAGACACAATTAGATCTCTTATCTACATGTTTGTGCTCCTACAAACACATTAACACCTTTCCATAGCAGACATGGAAAAGACACTGCACTTTAAGTCCTAGAAACTACGTGGTCATTGAAAGCCTCATTGAACCTTATGGAGAAGATTAAGGAAAACACACGCAGCCGCTTCGTGTAATGAATTAAACTGATCAAGCAGATAGATACTGTGTGTAGAAATGTGCCATAAAGGTCAATGAAATATTGATGAGGGGAGATTAGCTGATATTGCTCATGCGGAGAAAACTTAAACTCTTGTATGCCATTTAGATTTATATAATAATTACTACTTTAATGAATGCAACATTCATAACCTTGCTGAATGGATGTTGTTGAGCTCATTAAAGTGTCCTAAGGTATGTTAGATCACAAAAAAACGCAAGAAAACGAGAACAAATTAACCAAATTAAAATTTAGGAGGAACAATAATGGAGAAACTTAGACTCGATAAGGGAAGATTCACTGCCAACCTGATTCCCTGCCAAGACTTCATTGCCAGCGCGTGCAACGTACAAACGCCATGATCAGATTTAATCTATCACATATGATTTAAAAGACTGATCTTAAGACAGGCTACCCAAAGCGTTTCGTTTCACGCCGATCCGAAGTTTTCGATCCACCTTACCTTTACCGGCCAGGATGCCGCACTGCCCGGAGAGCACCAGAACCAGCATCGGCGTTATCATGCACATCTTCATGATGAGCCAAACACTTCGACAAGAACGATGACCTAATTCTTTCTCGCTTGCTTTCCTTCACTTTATCTAGAAAGCACCACCCTGGGTCTGTCTGTTCTTGAGCGTTGCAAAGATGCAAACGGTGAAGTGAACTCCCAGCAGCGCGAGACGCGGTCCGAGCGCACACGGTTTGTGAGTCTGCTGCGCGCACAGTTGAAACCTCGGTGTCGGGCTGCTACGTCACTCCCCTTGAGCAATTAATCTTGACCTACGATAAGGCATTACGAGACGCCCATTCTTAATACTAGGAGGGTGAATTTGATATTTGTGCGTTGGTACTTTGACATTAGAAACCGATTTGCATTATTGCTTACTCTTGCTTGAACAAAAGCATTTTTTTATCACAGTGCCCACCTACGATAAACACCCGATGTTAGTTTGTGTAAACATCCTCTCCTTCCCATTTATTATTGATATAATCATTATCTCAATCCAATGACAGGACTCCTCCCAAAGCGGGCAGCCGATGTCCTATGCCTTCCATGCTCATCAAAAATGAAAAACAATAACAACATTACTGGGACGTTCTCTTTATGCTTCAATGCATTTAATGGACTGACAATGATCATAAAACCTTATTCGAAAGCACAATGCAAATAATAGTACTTTTAAAATTAGCCTAATAGTTTTAATGCTTTTAAATATTTCTCTAAACTAGACGAGCACTTGTTCGGAAAGGATGGCAGACACTTTAAAATACATACCTTGGGAATCCCACACTGCTCTACCAACTAAGCTCTACAGATCCTCTTAATCTGGTTACAATTTTGTCAGCCATCAACAGAATAGAGTGCAGAAATGGACCCTGATATGTCAACATATTTTGATCCGAAAGAGTTATCATTTGTTGATATGATTGGGGTGTGTGTGGATGTTTTCTTTTCGAATTGCAGCCACCCATAATGAAGCTTCTTATTGTCCATTAAGCATCATTACAGTCTGTTGTGGCTGATAAAAGTGCTACCAGATTTTGTGCTGGTAGACAGCTCAAGAATAAAAATAATCTCAAATAATTGAAGCCAATGCACTTTGGCTAGTGCACCAGGATTTATTCAAGCTGGGAAAAACTCATACAATAGTATTGGTACAAATGTTTGATTGATTTGAAATGCATTTGTTTCAGTAATCCGTTTGTAACCAAATTCGATTTCTTTCTTTTTTTTGTAGAAAAAAAGAAGCCCAATTCGTTTTCTTTCTTCTTATCTCCCATAATGCATTAAACATGTACAATATGTGGTAAATTTGGAATTCCTTCTCGTAAAACTACCCTAAAACATGCAGACTGCATTTTCCAGATCAAACATTTTTATTACTGATGGTGGCTCACATCTTCCTGGGTTTTCCCCTCAGGTAAAGTGAGCTGCAGTTCGTCAGCAGCAGTTAAATGCACTATGGACTTCCTGTGTGCCCAGGTTGACTGGAAAAGCTTTTAATGAGTGTTCAGCCAAGAACTAAAGGTCTTCTCATTTCAGCCTGTACCCTTGAGAGCACTACCTAGGTTCACTGAAAAGATTACAGAAGACTGTAAACACTACCTTCTTTTGCAGCTTAATTAATAGTAAAGACATTGACAGCTATGCACTGCATCTCAATGATGTTCATAAAATACACTTTGAACATTGAAATTAGAAGAACTATTAATTACAATTGACAGAGGTCTTATGTAGAATACATTATACAAAGTAAGTGAACAACATTATTAAATGGTCTATCTTCACCGTGAACTCTGAACTTCAACCTTTAAGATTGTTTTATCATGACAAAGAGAAACAACTTTTAGCAAATCCATTTAAAATTCGAACCCACCAGTCATTATTTTGCTCATTTTATTTGCTATTTTTTTCGTAGTTAAATGTCAATTTCCCCAAAGCCCGGGGGAATTTTCTGATAATCGTTTTAGTTGCTTGAAAAAAAGGTGGTTTAAAATGCCATATTATTTCCCCAGCCTTGCTGAAACCTAATTTAGCTGCGCAGCTGATAGATTGGAAAAAACATTTGCGTTCATTCATTCCAATCGTTTGGCTTGTTGCATTTCAGGGGGATTCATTCTGTCGAGTAAATTTACTCGAGGGTGAAAGCTTCTTCACTCTTTTATCATGGTATCTGCAAGTCTAAAAATCCAGCGCGGAGTAGACAAGAGTGCAAGAACGGAGTTTTCTCTGAAAGGATCCTTCTCATACAGATGCCTGAAGCAGGCTAGCCGCCTTTGTAATATGAATGTGTTGTAAATTCTGCGGATCTCACCACAGGTTTATGCTGCAATATGTAATGACTTTAAATAGCAGACTGGGTCCGTAATACATCCACAAAAATGACAGAAACAACAATCTGCTCACTCTTTTTGAATGCAAAGTTTTGTTTGGAGAGATATAACAAGCCCTGCAATAATGAGCAGCCTGTGAATGGTAGATAATAATGGTTATTCCATTAACCAATGACTTCAACCCCTACAAATGAAGGCTCAATAATGATAGAGTGTAAAAATGAATGTGAACATTAAAAATGATCTACATTATGTAAGTTCTCCAACAGATATAGCCTCTCTATCGCTCTCATTAGCACATTTATCAGATGACCAAGCATCACAACTCAAGAGAATCGAAAAATGTGGCTTTCAATGCTTGTATTCATCCTTTGTGATGTTTTACCCACATTCTCAATGCCAATTGTATGATGCTCTACAGAGAACACCAGTAATATATCCTAGCTCTGCCTTTTGCTATTATGGAGATATCTAAATAATTAATTTCAATTCTATTTAAAATCTTATGAGAACAATCTGTTCAAATGACGTCTGAACTCTTATAAGAGGAATAACTATTTTGGGTTACACCCTTGTGTGTGTGTCTTTCACCTCGCTCAGTTTGCCTCGTTTGCTGAGTGGATCTTTTCAGCACCTTGGAGAGTTTTCCGTATCTGTGGCAGTTCTACTAACCTCCCAAGAGGGGTCACCCTTGAGTAATTTCTGTGTAATTATTATTGCCTTCAAACTGCCTGGAATCACAACAGTCGGTAGTCATTTAAAAAAAAGACTTGTCTATAAAAAAAAATATCCTGTTTTATTTCATACACCTTTAAGTTCCTAAAATGTTCTATGTAAGGAACCTTTAACGATCACAGAATGTTTTTTGTTGCACAAAATTAACATTTATAGCACCTTTTAATTTCAAAAGAATAAATTGCTGAAATGAATTTGTGCATTGAATGAACGTTTTGCCATTGTGTAGCCTGAGTAGGCAGAGTGAAGAAAAGAAACGACATGCATAGGCCTAGTGCTTTTTTGTTTTCAGAAAGACTTACACAAAAGAAGGTGTTCATCACCTCCTGCATGATGTAATACAAAGACTATGACTATTAGAGCGGCACAGCATTAGTCACATTAGCTTGCGCAGGCTCAGAGTATAGATCTTTACAGACCATTTCCTCCTCAATAGCCATAATTAGGGTGGTTTTTGTGCAAAGCACCTTATTGAAGGGCAACAGAAAGTCCCCTTGAAAGGTGATTAGAAAAAGCTTTTTCTCTCTCCCGCAGGTGGATATTTATGTTACAAAGGCAATACATAATGCATGAAAGGCTAAGAATGTAAAGTGATGACATAGCATATACTATGTATAAAGTAACCCTATTAATTGACCATTACCTGTATTCAGCTCCACATAAGTGTAGTGCACTTAAGTGGGTGTTCAAAGGGATAATGGAGTGTTAATAAAGGGATACTTCACCAAAAATGAAATTTCCGTCATCATTTACTCACCTTTGAGTTGTTTCAAATCTGTATAAATGTATTTGTTCTGATGAACACAGAGAAGGATACCTGGATGAATGCATAGATCTTGCCCCCCATTGACTCCCATAGTAGGAAAAAATACTTGATATATTTTTTTTGTTCTGTTGAACACAAAAGAAGACATTTTGAAGAATGCATGATAGCAAAGTTCTGTGGCACTTTTTACCACCATTGAATTTTTTACTATCTCAATTACATTTATACAGATTTGGAAAAACTAGAAAGTGAGTAAACGATGACAGAATTTTGGTGTGCAGTATCCCTTTCAGATCTCCTCGCGTTTAGATTCCATAGAACTTCAATCATCCGTATCAATGACATAAAAAAAGCGATATCGTTATAAATAACGTCTTCTTCATTAGTTGTAGCAAACAATGTAAGTTTGGTTTTACAGATATCGTGAACAAAAATAGCGAGAAACAAACTGTCTCCCAGCCGCCTACTAATGTTTTTGCCACTAGCGGTCACTGTGGCTCTAAGGGAACTTTGTTTTCTGACTTATGTTCTAGGGGAAGATAAATAGTGTAACACACAGCTTAATATGGAGCATAAATAGGATACGTGAAATTGGATGACTTGTTTGGAGAAGGTAAATATGCATTTGCCTTAAATGTTATTTTATTTCATTTTCTTTTTTTTCGTTTGCTCTGGCTTATTTGCTGCAGCGATCTGACGTGAAAATAGGGGAGTAATCATATTGTCAAATGTAAGTTTACTGACAGCTGTCAAGTTCACCATTTCTGGATTCAAGTTACCGTTATCTTCTTTTAGTCGTTTTAATTTTAGTTAACTTATTAACCATTTTGGAGACTAAAATGCTGTTCTGCCGTTTAAACACATGTTTTTTTCATGGTGGTGATTACACAAGTGTACTCACTACTCTTATAAGACCTATTTATGTTACAATATAACTTACAAAAGCTTTTCCGCATGTCTCTTCAATTCCCTGCTGATTGATATATATATATATATATATATATATATATATATATATATATATATATATATATATTACAAAAAGCATTATGAACCATCAGATATTTACAATTTTAACTATTACCAAATGTATTCGTAGTGTGTTTCAGGTCTTATTCCAGCAGGATTTTATAGTTCTTGAAACTTTAAATTGTTGTCTCGTACACAACACGTGTATGTACTGTAGTGCTTTACTGCTAATTATTTGATGGGCTTTTTGTACTCTTTCATTATTTAATAATACAAACTCACAAAGCCCATGTGAATTTAATGCTCAAAAAAGAGCAGGATTGCATCTTGAACACATTTTATAAAGGCTATCTACATAATTAGAGTTGCAGTAAATGTTTGATTGTTTGGACAAGAGACACAGCATTAAAATGCGTTTGTCAACATCACTAAGAAACCATGTGCATGTCACATATAGAAATGGCAAATGTACAGAACATGACTAGATATTTTCTAAACGACTTTCTTCAAAATATCTTCTTTTGTGTTTAAAAGACATGAAGATGAGTAAATGATGACAGAATATTTATTTTTGGGTGAGCTATTTATTTTTTATATGAAATAAAGGCTCGTGTGTTCATACACTACGGACGTAACAATATAAAAATCTCACTGTTTAATAAAACCTCGGTATAAAGTACACGGTACGATATTTATTGCTCTTTTTAAAATGACAAATGATGACCTGGAAACGTGCCATAAGCAGCATCCTCTTTTCTTTATACTCTCAATCATAACTGTTTGCGTAGAGGTTTGAGTTATGGTATTGGATGGGTCAAATGACCTAAAAATCCATTCCATTCCATTCTCTACCGCTTATCCGAACTACCTCGGGTCACGGGGAGCCTGCGCCTATCTCAGGAGTCATCGGGCATCAAGGCAGGATACACCCTGGATGGAGTGCCAACCCATCGCAGGGCACACACACCTAAAAATCCCTTTTATAAAATAAAATAATTGCACCAGATGGACCTTGCCAAAGGTAACATCTTTAAATTTTTCGAATATTCTCTATGTTAGGCCCGGAAGACCTATTGTCTTCATACAGTCACGTGACCATGACAATATTGAGACAATTTTTCAATTGCGATAACACAATATCGATAATATTGTTACAACCCTAGGCTAGCATAGCCAACCCCAGTTGAACACCTGAAGACTCATTTGTTTACTGTTTCTGTTTACAGTGTTGTGATACTTTGAAATGGCTGGTCGTATTCCTCTGTTTTTGCTGGCCTGTGGCTCCTTCAACCCCATTACCCATCAGCACATGCGCCTGTTTGAGCTGGCCAGGGACCAGATGCACCAGACGGGTTAGTGCCACCTGTTCATTAACCTGAAAATGGCCATCATCTGTCATCAGGTCAAAACTGTCTTTCTTTCCGCTATCCTGCTGGGCCTTTATAGCAATTTTTGATGTTCTACTAAATGTTCTGACTGCATTCTGTATTGCATGTTTAGTTTGAGCTGAAAGCATAAACCGTGCTATTAAATCACTTTTTATGTTACATATTTGATGTGTAGAGGTTTATCTTGTTTAAGATGCATGAATGGGCAGTTCTAAGTGTGAATATTTAATGCTTTTGCTGTGCTTTGGTCTAACAGACAATATTAGCTGAGTGTTGAAAATAAGCTTGCATAAATGGAGGATGAATCGTGAGGGATTTGTACTCGTACCAAGACATCACAGGCTCTTCTTAGATATACCTGATCTATTTATCAAAGTCTGTGTAGCAGCTGTAATACAATGTCTACACTGCAAACAAGCAGAAAGATTTGATTTTTTTTAATAGGAGCATTCTAGTTTTGTTGCTGCAGGCTTGCAATGTAAACATGGTGTGCCTGTGCCTCTCAGCAAATTCTGTACGTTCTTGCTACACTGACAATTTGATTTCATTTATTGTAACCTGTGCGCTTTAAAAAAGAGAGAGTGATTGGGATTTGTGACTAGTTTAGGACAAATTACAATAGATTTTTTAAATGTAATTTTTTATAATTCCTTGTATACTTTGCTTAATAAAAAACATAAAAAAAATACTGAAGTGTAACTTTACCTTATTTTTATTAAAACATTTAGCCTCACAATCTTTCTGTTCATTTCTGTTCAATAGCTTATCATTTTATTGTGTAGTTGTTGTACTTTGAAAATGTAGTGTATTTTGGAGGATATTATTCAGTTAAAGGGACGGTTCACCCAAAATAAAATTCTGTCATGATTTACATTTACATGCATTTCAAACCTGTTTGACTTTCTTGCTCCTGCAGAACACAAAATGGATATTTTTGAGAATGTTGGTAATCGAACAAGGGTAGCCATTGACTTGCATTGGTTTTGTCTATAAAATAGAAATGAATGGCTTGCGCTGTTGTTCATTTACCATCATTCTTAAAAATATCTTCTTTTGCGATCTGCAGAACTTTTTAATAAATAAGATGTAATTCTGTGTAATTGTAATTTACAAGTGTAAAGTGAAGTTCTACTGTAGGCTGGCCAGCTGAATTAGTAAATAAATTTGTAATTGTAAATTTGACTGTTTGGGTCAGATATGTTTTTTCTCCATCTCGCAGGTCTGTATCGTGTGGTGGGTGGGATTGTGTCTCCTGTCAGTGATGGTTATGGTAAACAGGGTCTCGTAGCATCAAAGCACAGACTCACTATGGCAAGACTGGCCCTGCATAGCTCTGACTGGGTTACCGTTGACGACTGGGAGAGCCAGCAGTCTGATTGGACGGAGACTGTGGTGACCATGAGGTAAATATTGAAGGAAGACTTTAGCAAGTTCCTGTGTCAATCTAGTCTAAAAGTAACAGATATACTTATTTTGTCAAATTACTTAGTCTACATACTTACAGCTGCCAATCTCATATTAATCTTGAGTACCTATGTAGTAGTATTGCATACTTCGTATCTTCGAAGAGTATTTCGTTTGATCACATTTATAAAAGATAGATACAGCTTTACCATTGTTTCTGAAAACATATGGCGCGTGCGGCGTTGGCCGAACCAAAGCACGTGCGCACCCATTGTTAACAAAACACACACATCAGTTTTACTTACCGCATGCGGTTCCTGTCCGGCATCTTTTAGCGCTGGGACGGCTCCATATATCAGTTTCAAACAATTCATCACCCAAATGCAGCGAACAAACAAACACCCGAACTCCGCGAACGTATGCACTCTCTCTCTCCTGCTTACAAGAGAAAGTGACGTCTGAGCATGCTCCTTCTCCTGCTCTCCTGTGGCCGTGTCGCATGCTTTTTCCGGGAAAATTGTCCATCAAGGGACTAAGAAAAGTTGTTACCTAACTGTTTTATATGTTCGGAAAAACTTTCCGAAACCTGTACGACCGGTGGGGGAGTGTATCGAGCACAGAAATCCTACGTAATCCCAAATCATTTTTTGACAAGTTGACCATGTTAAGCATGAGAAGACATCACGATTAACATTTTAAAGAAGTCAGAATGCATCGTTGCAGGACCGCTTTAAAGGAACAGTTTACCCAAAATTGAATATTCTGTCTTCATTTACTCACCCTAGAGTTGTTCCAAATCTGTATACATTTCTTTGTTCAAATAAACACAGTGAAAGACATTTGGAAGACCAGAGAAGTTATTCTTACTAAATGTCTTTGTTCTGTTGAAGATATTTTTGAATACAAGAAAACAAACTGGGGCACTTTTGACTACCGTTGTAACTACTATGGTAGTCAATGGTGGCCAAGAAATATTTGGTTACAAGCATTCTTCCCAATATCTTTCCCTGTTTTCATCAGACTAAAGAAAAGGATACAGATATGGAAAAATCTAGCCTGATTCCCACTCTAGTTTATATTCTAAAAGAACAATATACAATACCTGAAGGAATCAATAGATTCTACTATTACACCCAAACGTTTCTTTGAAATATGTCAATTATCTCTCTGTCATTCTTTCCTCCACTGTCCCCTCTGAAGGCTAATGCTTGAATTCTCTATTTCACTGTCATCTTCAAAATATCTAAGCAGAGCTAAAGCCAAAACTTTATTGTAGCTGAATCCTTCCATTCCTGTTGTGTGAGACATCAAACAGTCGATCCCAGCTCAGAAAATATGAAATGCCCATCATCCTTTTGCGTTGGGCTGTTAGTGATTTTGTTTGTGAGCATGCCAGAGTCTCTCAGAGTGACTGCCGCTCCTCCCTCAGAATACGACTGGAGACAGTTTGAAGGCCTCTTATGCCAATTTGAGTTTTATGCCAACTAGCTATGGCCTTAGGTAGTTTATTAATACTCAAGTGGCAGTGTTCCAGGGACGTGAATGGCTGCTTTGGTGCCAGCTGCCTGTGCCAGGACTTTGTCTTTGTAGGTCTTTTACTTTCTGTAATTTACTACTTGGAAAAAAGGGAAGCACTTGCCGATGTGCCCATGCAACGCCTGTTATCGCATGTAAGGTTGTTTGGGATGGATTCAACCTATGCATAAAGGGGGCAATATACAGTCCCCATTTTCTTTGTCCTCTCAATAGTAATCCTCTTGAAAAGGATTCAAACTCCTATGCGCATTTCCGCATAACAGAAGCGGATTATAGCCTCTTGTGGGTGCTCGGAAGTTGAGATGCACATCTATAGGCTCACACATCACAGTGTGAACATAAAGCTTCTCCCACATCCATAAGCTGATTATAGTACAGCCGTGCGTGTACATGCTGTCTTATCCTCTGTCTCACAAAACATCTCGCTGTCAGGTACCACTACGGACGGATAACCGCTCAGTACCAGCAGAGAACAGGATTGCGCAAGGACCCGCCCACAGAGAACTCTGGTAAGCCCCACCCACATCTCAAACTTCACATCACAATATTGTATCATCTTATGCCTCCTCGCTGGCACAACAGAGCTGGTTTTGCTAATCACTTTAGATAAATGTGATGCATGTTTCTTCTCTCTGGCCAGCACAAACACTGTTAGGACGCTTTTCAACACAGCTTTTATTTGGGGTTGTGGTAGAGGAGCATGCTAATGAAGCCTAATACCCTCCGCAGGATGACTTGGGCTTAAGACATGCATGCTCAGACTGTTAATGAAGCAGATTAATAGCCAGCATCACTTAAAAAACAAGAAAGTGTCAGGAAAGATTGAACGCAGCACACATGCACGCTCACACACACAAAAGCCTTTAATCTCAAAACATTTAGCAGGACTGCAGAGATTTTGAAAAGAGAAACCCATTCTGATGCCGCTTTCATGATTTAAATTTTCTTTTGTTTGGCTGTGGCAAGAGGATTACATAAAATAACTCCTACTCCCTGTTTTACAATGATAAATAAACATATCGGTTCGAATTAAACTAAAAGACGTTGAAAATAATCGACTCTTCCTGTTTTATTTAAGATTTCATGTTTAATTATCACAGGGATTATTCTTGTTTGAAATGTATGTTATGCACACCTCATTTAGGCTCTTCAGAGGAATTTGGCGCTTATTGAATTAAGCCGTTTAATGATTGTCTGGAAATATTACTGTTGCTGTTTATTTTTGCAATGTGTTTTTCTTAATTTATTCATTATTACAATCAAGCAGGGATTGATTTTTCTTGGCTCCATGCAGTGATTTTTTGGGTTGTTGAGTCACCAAAAGCAGAAATAAGAAACTTTAGATGCCCCATGAGGTTCATCTCCTGCCCTGCAGAAAAGCATGCTTGCTTAGACTAAAGCCATCATTCACACACAGTGTTGTTTGTGTGTTAAAAGGTTCATAATATATTATTTTTATGGGTTTCCGAAAGATTAATCGCATCCAGAACGACAATGTTTTTTTACATAATATATGTGTGTTTGCTGTGCATATTAATTTTGTAATTTTGTTAATTTAAGACAATTATAAAAATGTATATATAATTTAAATTATTGGTATATATCAATAGATACATGTAAATATGTTCTAAATATATATAAATGTATATGTATGTTTGGTGTTAATAAAAAAAAGAATATGCACAGTACAGTTTTGTTCTAAATTTTTGTCACACGATTGGACACATTCATTTGTCAAGAACCTAGTTATAGCTACATACTTCATTAGAATTAAAAAGGGGGTTAATAATAATAATACAAAAATAATTTACCCTTGTAATCCACCCAAAAATAATAAATCTAACAATATCAAAAGTATAACTGTATGGCCCGATTCAGATTTTGTGGCTTTTCCACGCGCATATTAGTTATTTTATTTCGCGCGCGAAAATAGGGGGCAACGCACATGCGGTTCAATGTGCATGCGGGGCGACGCACTCTTTTTTTCAGGCGCGTCGGTGCCTCATCGTGATGAAAAACGTAACTTTTCAGAAAGGCGCAAGCACACCGCAGGTCATGTGACAAGAACCAACCATCCAATATAGACAAGCTCAATGTAGCTCAATCTAGTCGCAGAGTTATTGCAAGGTATTTTCAGTGCATATAATCCATATATCCTTTGTTTATACCTCTCTGCTGAGAATGGCGGAACGAGAGCCGTGAGGCGGGGCCGGTGGCGTGAGTGATAGTTGGAATCAGCTGTGTGCACACCGGTCCCGCATATCTCACGGAGGAAATGTACGAGCAACGAGAGAGGACCATAGGTTTTAAGCTTGTATGTATGTTCTTTTGGCCGGCAGTCGACCGTGAGGTGGATGCCGGCATTTTACTTCCGTGTTATTGTTTGTTTATTTTTGATTAAACTTTATTTAAATGTTTGCCGGTTCCCGTCTCCTTCCTTCCCAACTTTGAACTGTATTACAACCTCCTTGTCTCAACGGCTATCGTGGCCCATGGTCGCTTGGCGACGACAGACGCCAGGATAGTGCAAAGTCCAGTTGCTTTGGAAAAAAGGGAGGACAGTGCAGCTCGCGTTTTCCGCTCGGTTTTAGACGCAAAATGTGAATCGGGCCTATGTTTGTATTTTTTGAGCTTTTTAACCAATGGTCTGCATCTGTTTTTAAAGTATAATGCAGCAGTGTGTGAAACCTCTTGAATTCCCTCCTCTGTGTTCACTGAATGAAAAAAAATCATGTAGGTTTCAAAAGACATGTGAGTGAGTAGTTGATGATGAAATTCATTTTAAGGTGAACCATTCCTATAATTACCTGTCTAGGCTGACATTAACATTTGAAAGCTTCGAATGAGCAATCAAGCCGCTATTGTTCAGAAACACTCGGTTCCTTTAATTATAGACGCACATTAATTTACGTTCATAAGATGACAACAACAATGAAATAGAATGGAGGGTGCTCGTTCCACTAATGGAACCGAAAAGCTTGAATTCATTAGGATTTATATGATGCAGTGACTTTTAAATGATCTGTAATGCGCTTGCTTGCTTCCCCCCGCAGGCGAACCCCTGTTGAAACTGCTATGTGGAGCAGATTTCATGGAGACTTTTAAGGTGTCTGGTCTGTGGAGGGACGATCACATCGAGGAAGTGGTGGGCCGCTTTGGACTGGTCTGCGTGAGCCGAGGAACCCTGCAAACGGATCGGACTGTACACGAGTCTGACGTGCTGTCCAGACACAGACGGAACATATTTTTGGTTCGGGAGTGGGCCCAGAATGAGATCAGCGCTACGGAGGTCCGACGAGCCCTGCGTCGAGGATATAGTGTTAAATACCTTTTACCAGACTCGGTTATCGATTATATAAAAGAGAACAATCTTTACACGCAGGACAGCGAGATGAAGAACAAAGAGATTAAACTACGGCCACTTACCAAGCAAACAATACTACAATACTGACGTAAAGAGACTCCAGCATGATCTCATATGTGATTTATTTACATATTGGATTGAGAAAGCAGGTTGTTTCAGGAAAGATGCATGTTTTGCTGTGATTAGAGCATTTCTTTCTTGGGTACCACAGTGTAATGTTTGCAGAGGGATTTAAGAATTGATCTGGTCAGGATATGGATTTGCCAGAACATTGCAGAGCTGTAAGTCTATGTTCTACAGGTCTGGGAAATGTTGACTTTTGCTGAATGTCACAAGGAAGATAAATAACTGAGCCTTTACACTTCGAAGAGCAAACATTGCTTTCTCCTTTTCTATTTGCGCAGAAGGCTTCATTCATGTTGTCAGAACTCAAGATGTTTCATCAAGCTGTTTTGAGGGGGATGAAAAGTTTTTGACAAAATGAAATGAATTTTGGAATATTTGTGGTGATGTCTTCCGAATCTATTTGTCTATTATTCATAGCACAGTATGCGAGTTTTAGGCTCAAAACAACTAAGAGTGATTTGCAGCGTTGAAAATCTCCTGCTGGTGCTTTTGTGTGTGGAGTTTGAAGAATGTCTTTATCCTCACTCGCTCCAAATAAAAGATTGAAGGATTGGCAGCGTGAACCGTCCATCTCTTTTTGATGTTCAATTAATTGCACAGAATGGCCCTGGGTGCCAACACAAGGCTACAAATAGAAGTATACCTTTTTAAAACGTGTGAATGAAATCTACGAATGCTGTTAAACTGCAGAAAGATTAAGTTCTGTCACATTTGTATGTTATGTATTTGGAGTATGTGCTGTGAGTAATTCATATCTTGAAACATGCTGAAGAAAAGACATAAAAAACTAATCGGATTATTGTGATCTTGTTGAAGCGGGTGGTTCTTTCATATGGAAAGTGTTTGCAGGGGGAAGGGATTCTTTTTGAACAAGCCCATCAGTGGAGATTTAATCAGCTCTCAAGATGCCTGCTGATTATAACGGCCACTGGAAAATGATCTCCAATGAAAACTTTGAAGAGTATCTGAAAGCTTTGGGTGAGTTTTACATAGATAATTGTGACAATATTACCACAGTTATTTTACTTGAAAAATTGAAGTTAACAGTTGTACAAAGCTGTTGTCTAAAAAAGAAAGAGAATGTAAAAAAATGATAGACATTCTGAAAGATTGTATTGTTCATATTGCTTTGGATTTCACAGTTTACTGTAATTTTCTGTTAGATGTAAATGTGGCTGTTAGGAAGATAGCCAGTCTGCTAAAACCTGATAAAGACATCACTAGGGATGGAGATCACTTCATCATCAAGACTCTCAGCACCTTTAGGAATTACAACATGGACTTTGTGGTTGGTCAAGAGTTTGAAGAAGATCTAAGTGGAGTGGACGACCGCAAATGTATGGTGAGTGAACTGTGACAGATGAATGTTTAGGGTATGTGTTTTCAAAGCAAACATACTTTTATTTTATTTTTATTTCAAATAATATGGTTCAACTTAAAACTGCTTTCCCCACAAAACCGTTGCTCTATTTGTACACTTATTTGAAATAAAAGCAATTTTTGTACTGCAAAGAGATATACTTGAATTGCACTAATGTTTTTTTTAATTTACACTTAATTTTCAGATTTACTTAACAGTATCATTTGGTATTTTAAGTACAGTATACTTTGCTTGTAGTTGTATTTATTCTCAATTGAGTAACCTTTTAAATACTCTTACATACATATATACGTTTCTATATGTTTATTTAGTAAAAATTCAGCTTTAGGATGGAATAGCTTAGAGTAAAAAGAACATGCCTGGAACTGAATCTGATCTTATTAATAGACTGATTTCACTCCGCTGCCATGGTGAAATCGAAAACGAGCCAGAAGTGGGAAGAAAATCAGAAAGACAGATAGACTGCAATTGTTTAGACTACCATTGAGTGTCTGTGACATGAATAAACAAATGATGCATTTAAAAACAACGTTTCAGTGTTGTGCACGAATGAAACCCGCTTATGGCAGCTTAAATAGTCACTAATATGTGATGTTATAGCTAAAGTGGTCAAGTAAAACAGCTTGTGTGACATCCATCCTATACCTACTTTCACACTTAAGAATCGATTTAAACTTAAATCTTTTTAATAACTCCAGGTTGGTTGTCCAAACCATTGCAGTATGCAACATTCAACATGGCGGTGGCGTGAAATGAGTCTATAGGACTAAAAGTTGATGTGCAACGGTGATTCATTCATTCTGACTTCTTTACAATGTTAAACGTGCTGGCTTCTCATGCTTGACATTGTCAACAAAAATGAGTTGGACGTAGTATTTCTTTGCTCGATACACTCCCCCAGCATTCATATAGGTTTCGGAAAGTTTTCTACAAACATGAAAATCCATTTCGATACAACTTTTCTTAGTCCCTTATTGGACAATTCTCCTGGAAAAAAGAGAGCATGCCCACGCGTCAACCAAGGAGGGCTGGAGAAGGAGCATTTGCAAACGTCAACCAGCTCAAGCAAGAGAGCACTGCGTTTGCAACGTTCAGCTGCGAATGTTTGTTCACGGTATTTAGGTGTTATATAAACGGTGGATTTAAAGCTAGATTTGGAGATCGTTTGAAACTGATAGATGGAGCGGTAATAGATCCAGCTCCCTTCCCCCCCCCACCGTATTCTTTCAGAAATAATCGTACACAGATATATCTGTCTTTAATAAATGTGATCAAATTAAAGATTCTACAGATATTCTACGATACTTTTTGAGATATTCAAAAACTGAGTTATGGCCACTTTAAAGTATACAAAATTAAAGGGTATATTTAATAACAGTAATACTGAACATGTGCTATTGTACTAGTTAACTATCACTATCTATAAGTTCACTTGTTGTCTAGTGGCAGTTGTGAACTAGTTGTTTTCCAGAGTGTTACAACTAAAGTTAAAAGTCTACGTTAATCCCAAGTAGTATTGAAATAGTACACTTGCAAGAATAGACTAGTACATTGATATAAGCATACTGTATATATGTGAACTTTAGTATTCTTTGTAAGGGGCTAGATTGGTTGAGAAATTGTTTTAACAAGATTTGATTAATATTAAGTTTAACAAAAAATTGTAACTGATATATATAATAAAAAAATCTGGTTTAGTATATCATGTGATTTCGTCTCGGAATATAGGGTTAACACTTTTGACATTTCATTGCCCTTGAAGTACGATCTTTGCATGTCATTTACAGTTCACAGTTTCTACTAATGAGAAAAGGCTAAACTGTGAAATGAGATCAATAATTGGCTATTTAATGTAATAAGAAGCGTTACATTCTCTCCTGTCGTTTTCCTCTCTGGCTTTACTTGTCGTTTGAAGGTTCTCATGTTTTAGATCTGTGTTGAGTCTGCTTAACCCTTTTTTTGCTCAGCTGAGGTGGTGTGAGACCAGCAGCATGTGACTTATGTGTCAATGTATTTAGAGTAACTGTCCTGTTTGGCCATTGTTGACAATCTGATTTAACTGCAAAAAGTCGAATGAATCCTTTTCTTGAGGTTAAGTCAATAAAACCCACTTCAGTTAAGTCTCTGTGACCTGGTTTCCCCCAAACAAAAATCACTGGACCTATTCAGTCCTCGCAACAAACTACAATGAGGTATTAAATTCTTTAGAGGAAGCAAAGGACAGGAGGAAGCATTTTCCACTTTCAACAGTATATCATATGAGTGCAAACACATTTCTGATGGTCAGATTAAATTTTCAGTTTGTGTCGAAAAAGTGAGTTTTTCTTTCCACTATCTGTGTGCAAAACCTGTTCCGCTTCCATGTATCTCCTTAATCACTGCAGTTCAAAAATGCCCATATTTCTGCTGTATACTGTGTCGGTAAAGAATAAATCACTTTCTCTGTTATGTTGTAGACCACTATCACCTGGGAGGGAGATAAACTGGTGTGTGTGCAGAAAGGAGAGATCGAGGGGAGAGGCTGGACCCACTGGATTGATGGAGATGAACTTCACTTGGTACTGCAGACCAGTTCTGCCATATTCCCATCAGGCGTGCATTTTATTTTATGCAAAAATGGAAACAGCCACTTCGTCCTTTGTATGATCCTTTAGCAATTTTGTATAGGTACACATCGAGCATTGATCAGTCTATACACACGGCACATGTGCGGCATTCAAGTTGAAAAAGTGAGGTAAGAGGTAGGCTCCTGGCTCAGCGCATAGCAGATGGCTGGGAAAGAGCTATTCCCAGATCTCAAACCTCTCAGCTCCACAATGTTGCACATTAAACAGCACAACACTGACTAACTGATTACTTTAATACCTTTGAACTTGGTTGAGAGCATTTTAATGGAAGTCAAACGTCATCATTATGATTTGATAGGATTCTTAAATGAATCTGACTGGAGTATGTTGGGTTCAGCTAATAACAACAGATGTTTGGCTTCAGCTGTGGGTATGAGCATGCATAATAAATAAAACACTGCTCTTGACAGTGATGACTTATACTGAAACCAAAGAACTGGACATTACTGACACCAGCTGGATGAAAGGTATATACATTCATTGACGTGTATTGTGAAAACCCACAAATGATTTATTCTAGGGGGTGCTGTACTAAGGATGTGTGTGATTGTATTTGTCAAAGGGATAGTGCATCCAAAAAGAAAAATTCTATCATCCTGTAATTTTAAACCTGTATAATCTCTGGCACACAATAGAAGATATTTCGAGAAATGTTACAATGGTTTTGTCACACAATGAATGTCAATGGGGTCAGTGTTGTTTGGTTACAGTCTTCAAAATATCTTCTTTTGTGTTTTGTGCAGACAAAATCATACAGGTATAAAATAACATAAGAGGAACAAATTATATTTAACAGTTAAGAATTGTTTAAAGAATCCCTTTAAACATGTTTTCTTTGGTTACAGGAGCTGAGAGCTGCTGGTGTAGTGAGTAAGCAAGTCTTCAAAAAGTCATAAAGCTGTACAAGCAGCTTCAAGTAACATCCCCGACTGAACTTGTCCAAGAGATGCAGTGAAAACCATTTAAAACACAACTCTCTCCACTTATCTTTCATAACAGCTGCCATCAACATGGCTATGACTGTGAAAAACATTAAATGTGAAGGTTTTTCATAGTCTTTGAGTGTTTATTTCTTCTGATATTAAAATTCCAATGTTCACTGTTCAGAGGGGTATAAAGACCTTATAATGAAGCGTTATGTTTTTATTACCTTAGAATGAGCTATTTTCATATACATACACTGTGCGTCCCCTTACATGGAATTCACCATGTTGTTTTTACAATAGCCCTAAATGCAAAAAAGTCTCCACAGAGCGCATTTTGTAAGTACATTATCTCCTTCGGGAAAGATGCGAACATCTAACGTTCTAAGTTCTGTGGCATCCGCAGTAGTGCTTCGAAAGGGATGGGGGGAGTGAGCTGTTGGTTGCGATTCGCAACCTCACCATTAGATGCTGCACAATTTCATACACTAGACCTTTAAGATCTCTATCAATTATGATAACAGATCAAGTTGCTTGTTTTGTAGATCAGTGTTTCTGACCCTTACGAAAATTGACCATGGTTTTACTACAGTTAAAACCAAAATACCAGAGTTACTGTAGTAAAACAATGGTTATCACAAAAAAACATGGTTTTGAAAACCAAGTTTTGTTCAAAACTATAGTAAATTATGGTTACTGTAGTAAAACAATGGTTTTGCCCTAAGTAATCAATGCACCAAAAACACATGGTTAATTTTCAGTCTGTCCCAGAATTTTTTTATGTCTCCCTATATAAAACACCTGATAACACTCATCGGCTTGTTAGAGTGTTAATTGGGGCGACTAATTAACAGTTGAATCAGGTGTTTTATATTGGGAGACATTCAAAATATCCTGGGACTGGTGGTCTGATGATTGGAGTTTTAAGTGTTATTTACATTAGTGGTAGAAAAAGCTGCTGCGTGAACACAGACCACTGATGTGTGACTGGATATCATCTTACGTAACATTCAGAAAATCTAGAATTTCTGCAAATAGAAAAGTAATTGGACTCCAGAGAAGACATGCAGACAAAACACCTGCATGACGATTACAAATGCGACCCGCTTTGATTGAAGAGCCTGTCCGGGTCTCTTGGGTCTCGAGCATGGCAGGATTCAGCTTTCCTTCCACTTCTGCCTCTGTTTGTGTACACAGAATAAAATACATAAATGAGCGAAATAAAGAGAATTGCCTTCCACTGTTTATATGAGCATTCATGTGTTTCTTTGTATTCTATATCAATACACTAGTTTAATGATGTCTTATGAGGAGAAATGTAAACCTTAATTAAATTAATTAATTTAAACTACAAAAATAAATTGTAGACCTTAAAATTTAGGTTTACCGGTAACTTACTGTAGATTTGATTACTACTTAATATTTTCCTATTATTACTTTTTTTAATTTGAGTAAAACTTTACTTTACTTTCAAAATTAAAACACTAAGGAGCTTAAACCAGGATTAGGCCTTGGGTAAATTGGGATATTTAAGTTGTTTTAAAAAACATACCTTACAAAAAACATGACTGATGTGCATCTCAAGATAAGACTTTCATTTTAATTACAAATGCCAGCTAATAACAATGGATATCGGATCTGAAATAAGAAACTCTAATTAATAAATAGGCACCTGAAAGTTCTCTGTGAATCAATTATGGATTTGAAAAGCAGAAGCTCTTGAATAGGCTTGATTAACATCATCACGGTACAGCAGCGACAAAATAAAAACAATTTTATTTCTGAGTAGGGCTGTATAATCCCACAATTCTTTAAAATAATAAACGCATACTAAAAATGAAGAGGTCATGTGCACTCAAATATTATTTTCAGTTTTTCAGTACTGTTAGGTATGTTTACGTATTTGTACAAGTGAACACATTCTTGTTTGTCTGTAAACTTGTATAAATATTTCTTCCAATTTCCAAATGACAATACGGTTTTCATTTGCAGAAAAAAATATAAACTGGTCAATATAACACAAAAAACAAACAAGTTTAATATCAAACAAGTTCGTATTCATGTTTAAATAACACAATACTCATGTTTTCTGTTCAACAATAAATATATAAAGAATACGCCTGAAATTTTTCACAACCTTCGTGCATCTTTGCATTCACTTCTTCTCTCAGAATCTTGTTTGTTAAAAAGTAGAATGACCACAATACAATAATTTTCCACAGCTGTATACTTTATCTCCTTTGGACCACTTTGCAAGATGTAGATCAGTTATCAAAATTGTGTTGCTTGTATTTTGTTCAAGAACTGAAGTTCTTCTGGATCAGTGCTGGAGCAGCGTTGTTTACATCATCTGATGGTCTATACACACAGACACAATAAACAACAGGGTTCCCACTCTAATTCAAATGTCAAATTCCCTGACTTTAACCTGACTTTCACTGACTAAAAAGTAGAATTTCCATGACCTATAATAAATGAAACCCAGTCTTTGAAGTGGGTGTTTTTTAGTCAAAACTCTTGAAATGTAAATTTTCCTGGCATTTTACCTTATTTAAGAGCTACAGGTGAATGCATTTGACTTAAGGGTCATTCTGTGTCAACTCAACAAGAGGTCCCTGGCTCAAATCATTTTTTTTTATACAAATTTTTGAAATGCCACAGACAAAACGTTATTAAGTAATCAAATAATTTGTAGAGGGATTTAAAAATGTCAAATTTTACCTGAAATTTGGAGCCATATTAGAGGGGGTAAAAATGAGATCAAAAGTGAAGAAATGGCACTTTTTGAGTTTATTTTTCAAAATATGCATACCTGTAACTCTAGAACTATTAGATATACCTTAATGTCCATGTATATTCTTGTAATTTAACCAATTATCTTTTGGGAACTAGATTTTTAAAGCCCTATAAGTTTCAGTCCTAGAGAAATTAGCATCGCAATGCTGCTTCATAAAAAATTCTTAAAATGGACATAGTTTCAGACATCAAAAAATGTTTCATTTTTAAAATATCTATCACTTCATTTGTTCTAAAGAAGAATGTTTGAAGAACAAGTAATGTTGAAACTTTCTATTAAAACAACTGCACTAAACATAACCTGTCATAAAGTATCGGGTTAAGGCACATTAACTTGCTCTGAATAGTTTATTTATAAGATTTCAGAATCAAGTGTGACAAAATGGCTATAGAGCTACCTACAAAATTTAAATAAAGCAACCCTTGTACTGTGTGGGCCAGTGGTGGTTGACAGCACACAAATATGACACAGACTTTTATAAGCATGTCCTGGTCACTTTTTTTAATTTGGAAAAATATTGTTGAAAATCTTATTTCAAGATTGAGGTGATATTGATTCAACTAAACCATAGCTGTGTTTACTGTTTGATCTATTTTGTCTGGCTGTGCATCACATATTGGAAGCAGGGAAAGTTCTAATAATTAAAAAGGCAAATCTTGGTTTATCAAATACACTTTTGTAAAGAGACTTACCACGCTGCCCTAACAAGCATGAAACTTAGCTATGAAACTAAATATTTAGACTCATTGCAGCTTCAGAATACTCATTGTAAAGTTGCAAGAAGCATTTATCAGGCCCTCACATCTTGGTGCACATTGGGGACGCTGGTGTGAAGTTTGAACATCTCTAATCTCTCAAATTCATGTTTCATGGCAAAACATCAAACTTTTTCATGGCCACTATGGACACCCATTGAACAAAAACCTGTTATAAGCAGAGGTTATAACCTTAAGGTTATAAGCAGAGGTTATAACCTTAAGGTTATAAGCAGAGGTCACATTTCGGGTATGGGCCACCATACCTGACAAATAGGTAACTGACTTTCACTCTCTTTCACTCTTTACTAAGATCCTTCTATCATATTAATACACACAATCGTATTTATAGTATCAGTAAGCTTATCAGATGTTAATTATCACCACATGTGACATGTATGCACACTTTCTTCAATTCGACAAATGACAAACATTTAGTTTTTGATGATTGAAAATGTCCATTTTAAGTTTTCTCATGAAGCCTCATTGAGATCCTCATTTCTCTAGGACTGAAGCTTATAGGGCTTTAAAAATGTAGTTCCCAAAAGACAAGTGGGTCAATTACACGAATATAAAAGGACTTTAGGGTATCTCTAACAGTTCTGGAGTTACAGGCACATTTTGTAAAAAGAACACAAAAAGTGCCCTTTCTTTATTTTTGACCTTTCACCATTGGAATGAAATGCATCAAGGATTGCTAAAATTAATAGATTTACTCATATATGTTCCATGACTTTGACAAAAAAATACAAAATTCCATGACTTTCCATGTCTAGAAAAGACCTTTTAAAATTCCATGATATTCCGGAAATCCATGACCCGTGGGAACCCTGAAACAACTCAGTCTCATAAAAATGAAAATATTACTTTTCTAAAAGTACACACAGCCTTGAAGAGAAAGTACACATATGCCACAAGTTAAGCAATCTCATTTTAATTTTGGCAAATGAAACTGGCAGACATCGAGGTTGATATTAGGATTAGTCTAGCGGTATGCCAGCGACATCCTCACACAGAATGAAGATCACTTCATCAACGACACAATCAAGATCACATTCAAGAACTACGACATTGACTTTGTGATTGGCTCAGAGTTTGAAAAGGGATTTGTCAGGAGTAATTGACAGTGTGTGTGAATACAGATTCATGTCCTTATTTCCTTATCTTCTCCCATATGAATAAATAAGCATGACTCACTAACCGCTTCCTTTGGTGCCCCTTTTTTCTTGCAGCTGTGTACCTGCTCTATATGATTTGAACAGAGGGGGGTCTGTTGCTCGAACCGAGCAAAGCACACAGAAACCTGTGTTTAAAGGTCCAATGTGTAACTTTTTGGAGATCTATACGTTTTACTCTCTTACTCTATGATAAATAAACTTACATGTAATCCGCAGGTCACATGCGTTCCGAACCGTAGAGTATGATCCGTACAGATCACGGATCATCCGCGATCCGTTTCACCGCTATAGGGGAGAGGAAACGCAGGTTGTAGAGTTATTTGTCCGTTTAGGGCTGCTGTACAAAACACGGCAGTGAATTCAATGTATTTTATGGCCGCTCTGAATGTAGATATAAACACCTTATTCTAAGGTATTAGAAACATAACGGTTCATTATGTACGGTCTTTATACACCTCTGAAGAAATAGTTTTGTATATTATATTATATTGCATTTCTGTCAATAGATCCAAAACTCTGTATTGTTCCTTTAAGAAGCTATGGCCTGCATTTATAAAACCTTTGATCCATATTTTGATACAAAAGCATTTGTCGTACACCCTTTCAACATAATTATAGGCCTCAGGCACCATCGTTGTTGTTCTGAGAAGATTAACAAGTTGTGTTAAAAAGATTACAGCAGATGGTTACTGTTGTTTGCTGTCGTCTAATCTCTCTCGTCTCTCAAATTTCTGGGATGGTGGCGATGCATGTCCTCAGGAAACCTATGTGAACTGCCACCCACTACTGAAAAACATTGCTTTAGCATGTCACTAATTTACCTGGGACTGTATGCTGTATGGAAAATGGGATTAAACTATTGTTCTGCATTAGAGGTAATTCACTTGCTACAAACAGCATTACTGGAATTGGAGTCTGTCCTACCAACTGCTAGAAGGTAATTTAACAAGCAGAACGAGGAAGGTGTATGTGACTCTTCATATGAGAGGCAAGGACGTGATTGACAGGAAGAAAGATGATGTGCTGAATGAAGTCTGGCTCCTGCAGCTCTCATAAATAAACTTGATGGACTCTCGGGATGTTGGGCCTTATGTTTTCTCCCATGTGTACCAAAAGCATACAAAACAAAACTGAAATAAACTAATCAAGTATGTGTACTGGTGGTGTTCGGTTTATGCATGACAATCAGTCAAAGACATTTTGCCAAGAACACTTTTAAAATATAAATAACTTGAATAAAAAGCAACACAATTACAAAGAGAAAGTTACACATAAAAGTTTGTATTAAATATGACATGCAATTATATGTAATCTATTAATATTAAACACAAGTCTATAATTTAAACAAAACATCTTTAATTAAAACAAATGTCTATAAACAAACCACATGATAAAGATCTGCTTTCTACCTACTTCCTACAAAATTAATGGCTTTGTACAAATCAAATTTTCAGGATTACAGAAAATGTAATTATCCTCTCACAAAACAAGGCACTGCTACTTATTTGGCCCTATGGTCTTCCTAGGTTCTCTTTTCTCTTTAATTTTTAATCCTCTTTAGCTTTCATAAACTAACTTAGGGTGTGTTCCGTATGCCATGTTAGGTTCGATTAAAACGTACTCTAGTGCGATTGCTCTGTTGCTCGGTTTATTTGTGTAAGTGTGAAGGCTGCCACCCAAACCCTGGTGTGCTCTAAACAAGCGGACCGAGACTGCTGAAAAGATGGGTCTTGGTCCACTTTCAAATGAACTTTGACGCAGTTCGATTGAAATATGAACGCAACACGGACCAAAAACAGTGAAAATGAAAATGTGTGAAAACACATGAAAATCAAGTGATTTGGTAATATAAAAGGAAAGTTTATTAGAAATGTGCTTGCGCATGCAACGGATGACTTCCTGGCCCTGTTTTGACTGCTTTAAACACCTCATGAGATCTTCGCGAGTTACCGGCTGTCTGAAAACACTCTCACTGTGCTGAGCATGTATAACCAGCACACAGCATTGTTTTGGATGTCTGGTAAGTTCCGATTTAAAATACAAATCATAAAATCTGTCCAACAAGGTTGCGACGTTACACGTAAGCTGTTATGTTCAATATATTTAGGTTCGCTGTTAAAATGTCAGTCTGAACGGCAAAAGAACCAGGACTACATTTTTTTTTCTTTTTGGTCTGGAACAAATGATCCAAAAGAACCAACTAGAATATGAACGCACCCTTACTTATCATTGGGAAGGGGGTGGGTCAAAGGTAATTTATTACAGGTCTACATGCTCCAAATCAGTATCATGCACTCGTTGGTTTATAATGCAGGTTGTGGAAATGAAGCCTATAACGAGTTCATTGAAATTAATTGGATTGTAAAAGGCTGCATGTGTGCCAAAGTAAAGGTCATGTGAGCAGAAAGCAATTTGTACTCGAAAAACAGTGTATAACAGATGAAGAAAGCTTTTCAAGATGCTCTAGGAATTTTAATGAGAATTCAGTGAAATTTGCATCCCATTTCACTTTTCCTTTAATTCAATCGAAGAATTTGCGTTGCATGAAGACATAATTTCATATCAAGAATGTAATGGTAACTTGTCCCCTTACCATTAATCAGGGGGATCGGTGCTTAGGGGCGGACTGACCAGTAGGACATTCTGTCAAAGTCAAGAATGTCCGTCCCACCAACGGCCTTTGGACCGCGACCATAAATCTGATATGGTGGTGAATAAAAGGCGGTTGTGCATAGAAAAGAACAGGAGCGCGTGTTCACAAGCTTCAGGTCTTCCGTTGTGAGTCACAAAGCGACAAGGCTGGGAATCGAGAGTCGATTCCAAAGGTTGAATTCAATTCCATTTTCGTAGTAAAACGTAGTGTTACATATTTTATTGGTGAAAACTTCAGAATTATGTATTTTGTAAAACTGTTTTTTATCTCATAATTAGAAACACCGCATTTATTAACGTTATATGTTTAATATAGAACACTAGGGCCAAAAACATCATGAAAGTAGCCAAGTGTTCAAGTTCAAAGACCGCAAGTGGGGGTTTTGGCAAATACAAAATAAACGTAAAAAAAAAATCATGTAAATTTCTAAATAAACACCCTGTGAAGACTCCCGATCGTATTTCACGGTCACATATCCCTCACATAGGACCATACATGGACGACGAGAAGCTCATCCTTGATCAAAATCATAATTGTTTTGTGTTTAAATATTGTGTAACTATAATAATCATGTTTTTTTTGTTTTAAGAGTAAATCCATGGTTTATTATCTTAAGGGAGCAAAGCATGGCTCATATTAATGAACACAACAATATACCAGCCAAACAAAACCATTCCACTAATCTCATTAGACCCCATTTTAAAATGGGAAACTTTACAGCAGAAAAAATGTTTACAGCCATGTATAAAAAAATTGGGTCTATATAGCAAATTTTACCGTACATCACAACTGTGAGTAGGGTGAATTTGTTATATAACACACCAGTGTAATTTATATTAAACCTTACATTTCTGTAAATTAGGTGAGTGGCCACTTGAGTAACAAGTGGTTTCAGAAACTAGGCGCCTCCAACCAAATGCTATAACTTTTCTTAAACCTTTAGTTAGTATGTAATGTTGCTGTAAGTGCATAAATATACCTGCAAAATGATAAAGTTCAAAGTTCAGTGCCAAGCGAGATATGTATCGCTTTCCATTCCAAAGTGATCATCCCTATGCCCTTCTCCCTTTGAAGAGTAAAGCTCTTGATTTGTAAACTCTGGATGGAACAACACAACTGTATCTCCAAATGTAGGCTATCTGTTTAAAATTCAGTTGGAAAAAAGAGCGATTAAAACAATGTCTTTGGAGCCATGTTTTGTGGGGCGTCCCCTTCCCAAATATAACCAGTTTGGAAAGCGGCAAGTGTCTTTAACAGAATTTGGAGTCTATAGAGAACGGCTGGATCGTAGTATAGCCCTCTACTTCCCGGGCAGGTGATGTCACCATTCCGAGTGCTTTTAATAACCTCCACCCACAGGAATACACCAAAAAAAGGCACAAGGTAACTCTTAGAGAAGAGGAAGAGCCGCTGGAGTAGTGTTCGACTATCAGAGATCGTAAACATTTGAGTGAGCTACACACTAAACTACTTTCATCACAGTCCTACAGCTGGTAATAAGATTTCCGGGACACATATTCTAAGATAACCGATGGGCAAATTACAGATTCCATGACTTTGACATCGGCTGTGAAAGCTGTTCTGTGTAATACACTGATATTGTGTGTGTGTTCATACCTCTTAAACACTTCTATTAAACGTCCATTGAAATCCTGCTTGCAAATGTCTCCTGGTCAATCTGCTTGTTTTATTATCCAACCAGGGTCCAATATAAAAAGACAAAACTAACGATTCTGTTATTAGTTTAATTTAATATAACCGTTCAGTCTGGGGTCATACCCTCTTCATAGTAGGAAAAAATTGTGATCTCTTACAAAGATGGACGTTTGTTTATGCACAAATAGACCTCCATTACAATTAGATCGATCCGCATGTTTTTAAACATGAAGTGAAGTTGACGCCATTGTTACTGTTTATTGCTAAAAGCCAAAGTTTATGAGTACACGTGAGGTGGGCACCGACCAACACCCTGAGAAGCAGAATCCAATCACAAAAGACTTGGTCTGCCTTGCGATGAACAATAGACTTGAAATATGTGAAATTTAAAGCGTTATTTAAATAAGAAACATGAACATTCATTGTTAAACACCCAAAAAACATAATCAAAGCCTCTAAAACAACCAAAGACTGGGTCCTTCAATATAACTATCATGGAAATTGCTATCTTGTTAAACCCTGATAAAAAATTATGCAGAGTAAAGATCACATTGCAATCAAGACTATCAGCACCTTTAGAAACTATGACATATAAATTGGAGGAATATGTGTGTCCAGTAGATGGCAGGAAATGTATGTGAAACTTGTGTTTAATTTGACCTTTATTTCAATTATGTAAGAATCCAGAAATATGAATAACACTTTGGGGTGAACAGAAAATTGACGAAATAATTATATGCTTTTCTTGAGGCTTTGGCCAAGGAATGGCTCCGATAGTTTTTTTTGTTTGATTTGTTATGTTTCTTGTTATCCCCTAGCATATACAAGGAATGCAGATATGTTTAGAAAATATTTTTAAACTGCAAGGACCGGTGAAAGTTAAACGGAATTATGTTTTATTCTATCTTGATGGGCCTTTTTATTTCTAATCGGAATTTAATAAACGATAAAAAACAGCTGTTTAATATTTAACTAAATGTGCATAATGTATTCAATAATAACTGACATCACATACAATGTTCATTATTCTATATACACTTTTATTGTTTTGTGATGGTACCCAGATCTGAATACATAAGCAATGTGTTTTTTCTTTGGTTCATTTAATCCCAAAGACCACCTGGGATGGAGACAAATTGGTGTGTGTGCAGAAAGGAGAGAACGAGGGCAGAGGCTGGACCCACTGGATTAACGGAGAGGAACTTCACTTGGTGCATGTTGTAGACTCTCTTGGTTTCACTAAACTGTATTTGAAAATGTAAAAAATTGAGGATACAAATGACACTTGCTTACCAGGGTTAATTAGGGGCTCATTGTTTAGGGGACACCCAGATATTATCGTTTTAAAGTTTTTTGTTCTACTAAACTGATTTGAAATAATAACCATAGATGTGATGCACATAATAACTGAAGGTCTGTTAAAGAAGTTTTTCGTAATACCGTACTACAGATTTGGTCACAGTTGAACATTTTGTCTGCTGATGCAAAAGTTTGATACCCACTTATGTGACAGTCTGGGGAATAGGCCTATGTGTCTCTCTTTGTTTGATCTTTATTTCTGTATGCAGTAGCTCAGAACAGAGTTGTTGACAAGCAGGTCTTCAAGAAGTCTTAAACCTACTCTGTGTAGTAGTGCCTCCTGCTGGAGAAGACATAGAAACAATCCCCCTATAGAGTTGTGTATCCATTCATCCCTCTTATTCTTAGATCAGTCTGTGTCTTTTGATAGATTTCACATGTGCCTTTCTGGTCTCACCATAAGACAAAGTTTGCTTTAATGAAGCAGTTATTGCAGCTGTTGTCATGTAGGCTTGTTTAATTCTTGCTTGTGAGTTTAGTATAGTGCTCAACAGTAGTCTCCCCAGCTAGCAGAAGTTTGTTGTAAGAACGTTCTTTAGAGGTTTTTCATGTTTTTGAAAACGTTTTAAAAACATTCAAAATGTCTAGTTTTTGTTATGTTTTAAGAATGTTCCCAGGTAACAAAAGTCACCATCATGGTGATCAGTGTTTCTTTGAGTAGGTGTCTTGTCCCTTATCTCTCATGTGTGAGATTAATTGGTGACTAGTAACTCTGTGCAGGTGATGTACTGTTGTTATGGCGAGTCAACGAGAACCTAAACCAGTAGAGTCTATTGGTTGGTACGAAGAGCATCATCTCTACTGTAGTATGCTCCACAGTAGACATTTTGAATGTTTTTAAAATGTTTCCAAAAACATGAAAAACCTCTAAGGAACGTCCTCATAACAAACTTCTGCTAGCTGGGTCTACGCTCTTAACTGTAAGAGTGACTTTACCCCACTATATCTGAGGGTCATGCTGGCTGGTGGAGAGATGTTAGGTTTTGACCCCCATAGCAAATCAAGCTTTTTTCATCTTCAGATACAAGAAGATGAACGGGAGGAAAGATAATTTGACCAGAGTTACAAGAGCTAGCTGGACAGCTACATCTGTTGTGGATTGTGACAGATAGAACATAAATAAAGACAATGGAATTATCTCTTTGTGTTTTTTTTATATTTCAACAAAAGCAGGGATTACATAAGTGAACTTTGGCAGTGTGATTGAAAAGAAATGTAACTTTAGAACATCATCCATGTTATGTCCTAAAAGATGCAGATGTTTACTGGTGCTAACATATTTGACTTCACATTTGATACAAATAAATAAAATAATGAAAAACTGACATTAAAAAAGCTGACGTCCTCTCTCATTCACAATAGAGTAGTACACAATTATACTTCGTAAAAATGTTTCATCTTCAAGGCACATTTAGTCAAGTATGCCTACTTGTTTTTTAAAAACCTGTTTACACACCACCCCACAGGACCGCATTTCCTGAAACATAAAATGATTAAAATAATAGTTTTAATGCATGGAGACATCTTGAAACAATTAAAAGTGTATATTTAGAGGACAGATATAGCATTATTGAAAAATAAATTAAATGTATGGTGAACTACATAATTTGGCTTCATAGCAAATTAATAAATGGAAATATACTAGCCTACTTACTTGAGCATGTAGGAAATTGATTAAGTTCAGCCATCATTATGAAAATATTAACAGCAGACTGACCAATTGTGACTGATCAATCAGAATCAAGCATTTTCAAACTTGCCACATGAAGAGTTAATAACTTTTTACGTTTATAAAAGTTAATAAAAATGTTTAAAAATCATGCTGTATTTTTTTGTTATTACTACTACAAACAACCCAACTGGAGTTTGATATTAATTGGAGTGCACAATTAATTGAAAACTTTAAAAAATAAAGTTATGTTTTTATTGATCAATTTCAGCCAACATTATATAAAAATATTTACAGTAAAATGTTGTGACTGACCAATCAGAATCAAGAATTTAAAACTTACCACATGTAACTCATTCCCTTTAACCCATTGGATCCAGCCTCTTCCTTCCTTTTCTCCTTTCTGAACACACACCAGTTTGTCACACTCCCAGTTTACAGTGGTCTACAAGAAAAAAAGAGAAGAAAGGATGTTTGAGTTGATTGTCTATTTAAATATTCAATTCTGTTTTCTAACAAAACATTTCAATAATTTATATGATAATATTTACTATTGATCTTACTTTCAGAATAGAGTATAACAATAACCACCGGAGCTTTTACTAAACATTAAACTCCTTTATGCAAAAAGCTGCAGTAACATTCTAATTCTAGTCGACTTAATGTCCAGAGCAGCAGGTGTTTGAGGTATTAGCAAAAAGCCCAGGTGCATTCAGGCCTCGATAGGTCATTGTAAGCAAATTTTAATCTGATCCTATTTAGTGACATAGTTAAAAAGTCATCGATCACAAAAACTTTGGACAAGAAATTCTAGCCGGTTTAATGCATGCAAATGCTAACATTTAAATAAACAAATCGGATTCTACTATAAGAATTTTGTAATTCTGGTCAGAATTGAAGGTGTACCTTTATAAGCAGATGACTTACCATACATTTTCTATCATCTATGCCTGTCAAATCCTCCTCAAACTCTTTTCCAACATCAAACTCCATGTGGTAATTTCTAAAGGTGGTGAGAGTCTTGATATTAAAATGATCACCCTTCTGAACAATCTCCTTATCAAAGATGAGATATCTGGCAATTTTTCTGATGACAACATTCACATCTGTAAGTTAAATAAATGTAAAACCGGTCATCTGTAGTCACGTATACGTATAACAAAACTGAACTCAACTTATCACTTTGTGTACAAAATGTCTCTCCCTTCAAGAAAGATACAACATGAGTGTTACATCTCACAAACCTCTTTCAACAAATCCTACTTCACGCTGGCAAAATGAATAAATGAACAGATGATTCCCTTACCTAGTGCTTCCATGTATTCATCAAAGTTTTCATTGCTTGTCATTTTCCAGTATCCATTCATGTCTGTCGAAGACATTCTGTATTTGTTGTGTCTCTTTCAGACTGAGAAGAGAGTCTCAAACCACGGGGCACGTTGTAATCCTAAAGCCAATTAGGGCCTTCGGATTACCTCAAAGAGCATTTACACAAGTGGTGGGACTTTCCTTTTTTTTACGGTAGCAAATTCTAACCAATACAGAAATGAAATATATTCACATATAAGTGAAACACTGATGAATATATTGATATATATTTCGAAAACATATTTTTAAATATATTGGCCTATCCTAAACCTTACAAACTGATGTCTATATTGCATTTCAAAATATGTTTATCTATGTGTGAACATTTATTTAATGTCTCAAGTCATCTATCAAATATTAAATTAGGTGTTAAGTTTTTTCTTGCAATGTTTATTTTGGTTTCTACTTAGAATAACAAACCTCCATATTGTATTCTAAATAATATAATATAAAATATTATAACTTTTTAATTTAGTTTTAAAATATTTTCATTTGATCACAACAGCAGCCGGACTGCATTTCTGCACTTCAGTCAAACTAACAGCAGCATTTTATATTGTTTTTTGCACTATATGGGTCTTTCTTCTAACTGGCTATTAAATATTGTCATATATGAGGATATTGATATGTGACCCTGTGGTGAGGCTGTGATCATCCTTTGGTCCTGAGGTAATTATGACACTAAACTGAAAGTGACTAGTTTTAAGATGTTTGCCCAATTATTTTTTTGGGAAGATTGTTTTGATTAAAACGATGATATCTTCCATGGAGTGTGTCCAGGAAACCCAAGGTGGCTGGCCGGTCTAACATTGGTGTAGCTGCTTTAATTTCTATCTTACATAACATTTATGTAGCCTACATTTAAACATTAATGTAAAATTGTCCATTCTATATACCTTATAGTGACTCTGTTACGTCAGTTTCTTATAAAGGAATTACACGGCGACAGAACCAAATGAATTATTCTGCTAATACCACAGTTACCACGCCGCAAGACATTGTTCAGATGTGTTACTTCAAGATGTTTGTTAACCGCATTACGGTTCCATTTCACCACATCACAAAAGCATTTGGGTTAAAAACCTGACAAATGTCTTGAAATATAACATGTCTTGAACTGTGATGTGAGCCCATAACCAGAGGCCTGTAATGAATTGTTCCTTTCTTAAATTTCTAGTACAGGGAATCAGTAGTGAACCGTGACGTTTGAGCATTGGCCCTCTGCGCAATCCACCCCTCCCATCCCCTCACCCCACCACACACTTACCACAAAACAGTAAGGTATTTTACCTTACTGTGCTTTCCTATAGAAGTGAGAATACATAATTATACCATCACACTAACCACATGATACATTTACAATGCTACTCCAGAATACCAGCAATATGCATACACAATATGTTAAACTTAAGACTGACCACAGTCAAAATCACACGTCTCTATTAAAGCTAACGTTAAGCTACATAAACAAATGTGCATATAAGCAACCAGAAAGAATTGAGGCACAGCGGCCTTATAATTCATAAATAACTTACAATTGGATGATCAAATTACTTGATAACAAAGTCTTCCTCCGTTTATCAGCTATTCTCTTTTTTATCCACGAAACTTGATAACAAAGTTAAATTTTGAATGACGTTTTCCGCATTTCTTCTTCTTTTGTAGTTTTTTGGTGGTAGACGAACCAACTTTGTGTGCTTCTTCCGCTTTACGAGACTGCTGGTGAACAACCCCTCAGATGGTGAAAAGTTAGTAAAAAAAAGCATCCGTTTAGAAAAAGTCAGTTTTACTGTCACCCAAAATTCATCTCTCCCATTGATTTGGTGTACTGTCAGCCAGCGGTATGCTACTAGAAGGTACCCAACCCTGTGTAAGCACCATGGTAAGCACACGTTTGACTTCTTGCAACATGCGCAGGCTTCACAGACAGCATATGAGAGCGCAGAACTGCGACTGCTCTGTGACTTGGAAATCTCACGTGGATTTGCATCGATCCAGGAAGATCCAGAAAATCAGCCTACTTTTATATTAAATAGCATTTTTATGTTTTTAAGTATTCTTTTTTACCATAGTTTAGGTCATCACAGAGGGCCTAAGGCCCTGAGGGTTCACTACGGCAGGGAATAATTGTCTGTACTGTATTTAAAAAGTCAATTAACCAGTACTACTTTAGTAACTATCCATTAATCCAAATGTTTTTATTTTATTTTCCAGACGCATAAGAAGGCAACTGATGGACAGTCGGGCGAGACCATGAATTCTGAGGCAGTACTGAAATTCCAAAATAAGAGAAGGAAGATATAAGCATGTTCCACATTCACATTTAAAGGGACAGTTCAACCAAAAAGGAAATTCTTTCATCATTTACTCAGTCTCTTGTCATTTCAAACCTGTGTGATTTTAGGTATTTAGGGTACCAGGATGGGGTATTTTGAAGAAAGTTGGTAACCGAACAGCGCTGGACCCTATTCACTTCTATTCTATGGACAGAAAACCAATGCAAGTGAATGGAGATAACAACATAATATATCTTTTGTGTTCTGCAGAAGAAAGAAAGTCATACAGGTTGAAAGAGGGTAAATAAATGGTGACAGAATTTTCATTTTTAGGTGAACTATCCATTAAGCTTTGGTAGTATCTTGACGGCAAATGTTACTCCTAACTTGCAGATTTCGGAAACATTCTTAAAAATAATGACCGTGTCAGTCCTAATTTTAGGACTCGTAAATGTTTGCTTTAATTGTAGTTCAAAACTGCTTTAGTGCTAAATTCAGGTACATGTGAGGCTGACAATTTACTGAACTTGTTTAAGTTTAAAATCTGCATATAGCAACTTTTTATATAACAGTTTTATTTGAATGTGTCAGCATGATACCTTGGTTTAAATAGTTCTATGATTAAATCACTGAGATAAACCCTTATGAGCCAATTGCTGTGGGTATTAGTAAGTCCACCGACATCCAATGTAATGAGGTTAACCCTGCCTTTTCTCTCGACAGCTTTGTGAAAAGGTTTTAAGGGAAACTCTTAATTAAAAACTTTTATTGCTATTTAGGAGAACTCCTAGTGCTCAGGTAAAATGTTTTGTGAATATGGGCCAAAGTCTATTATTTGTTGTTGGCTTGCGTCTTATGTTTATCTAAAGTCAATGTGCATTAAATGTTATAAACTCTGTACTTATCTGGGAAATGCAGTATTTTAATGTTTTATGAATGCTTGATTTATTGAGAGCGTGTCAGATTATAAATGCATGAAAAAGTACATGTTTTGTACAATAAAGTGGAAATAAATGTGTAACTATTTTTATGTGAAATACATTAAATAGATTTAAATATACCAGGAAACTATGCTAATAAAAATAAAATATTAATTTATTGACATATATTGCAAAATAATATATTAATAAACGTATTTACATATAAAGGAGATCAATTACACATATATTTACACATGTTTAATATATGTGAAAATTATTAAAAAGAGGCCAAAATCAAATATTTAAATATATTTTTAACATATATTGTAAAATAGATTTATATAAACATATATAATCTATTTTTCCTATTCAATTTTAAACATTTAAATATGCAATATATATTTATTTTTTATATATTTCAACCTATGTCACTTCTGCATCGGACTGCTCGATGTGTCTCATTAACTTCAGTCAACCGCTGTGAATAGACAAATGTGTCAGCTTGTAATTGTTGCGATTTTCAGTCAGCCAGCCGCACAATCACAAACAGCCATCACAATGGTGTCAAACAGGCTCTCTTTATTCTTACACACAGAGAGAGAAGGAAAGAGAGAGGGAGAATTTTTCACTGCAGCAAAATAAGGTATAGGGCTGTCAGTAATGGAGTAGGTGTTGTTTTGCTTTACTGACTAAATTATTATTGAAGTTTTATGGTGAGATTAAATAATAAATGACACATAGCAGATACAGGAGTCTATTCCTGAGTTGTAATTTTTCTTTTCGTGGTCTATTTACCGATTCACCAACCAAAACGTTGCAGCTGTGGAGAGCTTTTGCCAGCCAAACCCTCAGGCCCAATGTTTACATTTAAGAAGACTCCTGCGACCCTGAAGCGGACAAGCGGGTAGATAGATGGAAAATTATATTAGCCTAAACAGTTCTGTCTTGAAGCCAAAATCAGATGCATGAGAGTTTTTGGGATGTCTATCTGACTGCGTATTAAATCCATCATGCATTTATCACTCACATTGAAAATAAACAGAAATAACTTAGGACAGTAGAATTTAGGACAGCAAACAGTTTTCCTGGTGCACCGTTGACTACAATTTAAGTTTTTCCATCCTGTGGTAATCAATGACATCCCACATGTCAGTTGTAAATTCTTTCGAATATCTTTCTTTGTGTTCAGCAGAACATAGAAATGTACACAGTTTTTGAACAAGTTGGAGTGAGGCAGAAATTCATTACAGAATTTTGGAGGGATTATCCCTTTAAATCTAGCCTGCAATAATTCAATTCAACCTATTCAAATCATTTAGTGTCGTTTTTCGCTTATCTACCGTCGTAAAATGTGAAAATGAACATATCATTTTTCTGTATTCATATTCCTCATACTTTCTTAGTGGCCTGTTTTTATGACAGACTGCGTGGAACCTTTAAGATAAAACTGACTCATATACGCTACGTGGTGACAGAATAAAGTGTAGCCTTTGGGCGTGCTGATCCTCTGAACATCAAACGCTGGAAACAGCGCTTTGTTCTTCATGACATATTTCTTTAGTACTTATCTTGTCTTCCGTGCTTCACAATAGAGTCCAAATATGGAATTTCTCTTATCGCACGAATAAAACTAATACAATGACATATGTGGCCCCCGTCTCGACTATCCTCCCAGTCATCCCCTTTCTCTGGCAGCAGCATCAGTGGGTGTGTTTGAATCTTCTATGTTGTCATGTCCGAAATCACTTTAATATTATGTTCAAGATAGCAAAAAGGAGAGATATGTGTTTTTGACATGGTAGCAAGTTAATACCATGGAATTTTCCAAAGTCCTAGGGATTTTTCTCAGACAAGAAAATAACAAAAAAAATGGTGCTTATGCAGTATATTTGGTACTTCGTTTGGCATATGTGCCACATGTGTAGGACTACATTTGCAAATGTGTTTTTGCATGCCTCTCGTATATTGATCTAGTCTAAGTTACGTTTTTTGCATATTGTATGGGCAAAACTCTGCATATACATGTATTAGGTAAGACAGATCTTACATCACTTTTCTGGCCATTAGAGTAAAACCTTTGGTCTCTTGACTTGGAAAGACTATTGAAAGTCCAGTACCCATCACACAACCATGCCTTTAGATTTGAGTGGGAAATGGGACCTGGAGTTGAATGAAAATATGGAGGATTATCTCAAAGCATTGGGTAATCCAGTATATTCAAATTTTCTCAGTAACTAAATAACGTTTTACTTATGATATTAAAAATAAATCACAGGATACCACAGCATATAACGTGTAATTTTACTGGATCATGTCAAATATTCTTTGTCGCAGATATTGATTTTGCCCACCGTAAAATTGGTTCCCACCTCAGTCCAACAAAGATCATTATCCAGGATGGGGAGAACTTTATGATAAAGACACAGAGCACCTTTAAGTCCTATGAGTTCAGCTTTACTGTTGGAGTTGAAACGGAAGAATTTACTAAGGGACTTGACAACCGGATCCTAAAGGTAAGATATCATTTATTATTAACATCACCAACGTTTTTTATGCTGCAGCTACCCCAGTCATGTCCTGTCTGACATTATCACAGTTAGTTTGTTTACAGAAGAACAAACAGCATAGTCGCCAACTTTCACTTGTAAGGACAAAAAACAGGGTCTTTTTATCTGCTTTTGTTTGAAAACATTAACAGTTTAAAAAATATATTTTTATGCTTTATACTGTGCATAAGAAAATATATTAATATTGCGCCTGAGGCATTGCAATGCAAACATGGCCGCCGAGTGGCACGACTTATGATTAGTTTCACATTTTGGCAGACCCTGGTCACCTGGGAAGGGGACACTCTGGTGGCCATACAGAAAGGTGAGAAGCCAAATCGCGGATGGAGACATTGGATGGAAGGAGAAAGGCTTTATCTGGTATTCATGCCATTATACTGATAATTGTCAGCTTTATGCATTAGGTTATGAAATGTCACAATGTAGTCTATATGATAAACTGTTCTTGTCCCTTTAATAAGCATGCATTGCATTCACAAGTGAGATGCTTTTGACATCATGATCATTTTACTTGTAGGAGCTGACATGTGGAGATGTGATCTGCTATCAAGTGTACAAAAGAAAACACCAGCAGGAACACTAAATTGTTGTATGATTCACTGTCACTTTTAATTGATGTAATCAAGCAAGCTTCAGTATGCTTTGATTTCCTCAGGAGAGGAACGTGTAACTTTCAACACTTTTTTCCACCTGTCTCAATAAAAAATATCACAACATGGTCGCTTTTTTGTGTGTGTAACTGAAATTACAAATATGATTCTCTTTGTAGCAAGGGGGACTGGAGGTCTTAGGTTATAATACTCTGAATGATACCTTCAAAATTAAATGGTTAATAGAGTTTATGAAGAATAGAGAAAGTCCTTGGAATGTATTTCCTAATTATATATTTAATACTCTGGGAGGCATAGAATTTTTGTTGCAATGTAATTTTTCTATAGACAAAATTCCTGTTAAATTGGCCGGTTTACACAAACAAGCCCTCCTAGCATGGAAATTGATATATGAACACAATTTTTCCCCCCACAAAAAATTAATATGGAATAACAAAGATATAATATTTAAAAACAAATCTTTATTCCATCATACCTGGTTCAATGAAGGTATTCTTTTAGTAAGACAGTTATTTAACTCTCATGGATACTTGTTGTCATATACTGAATTTCTTCAAAAATTCCAATTAAAGAATTAAACCAAGAGAATTTGTTATTGTTATTGACGCAATTCCGAAGAGTGACGGTACTTTTAAAAAACTGTATTTCAGAAGGAATCAGCATGGTCCCTCCTCGTGGAAACATTTACATTGAAAATGTTGATGTTTTAAGACAAAAATTAAGTAATAAGATTATAATGAATAATCTTTGTTCTGTTTCTTTACCTGCAGCAAAATTTTTTGGTCTTCTTTATTTGGTAATATCTCTTGATGAAAGCTTGGAAACTGCAGAATAAGTTTTGTATCAATAACAAAATTAAGGAAGTGTCTTACAAAATTCTTCATAGAATTTATCCTGCTAAGCATGTTTTGGAAAGATTTGAGCTTAAAATTGTATATACCTGTGAATTGTGTGGTCAAGAAAGGGAAACTATTTTGCATCTTTGTTTTCCTTGTATTTACTCAAGATTATTTTGGAAAGATATCGAATTCTATATTAACAGAAAACTGGAATGTATGATAAAAAGGGGAATATTTGATGTGCTTTTTATACAGAAAATGAAAATTTGAACTGTAAACAACAACATATTATACATTTGTTTATTCTGTTAGGGAAATTCCATATACATAAGAAAAAGTGGGCGCAATGTAAACGAAATTTTTCACATTTTATTAATGACTTCAAATTTTTTTCTATCTGATAGCGATTGTTAATATGATTGAAATATGTGATACCTCGTGTTCTAATAGCATTGATTTAATAAAGCATTAAAAAAATATATGATTTTCTTTGTAATTCGTTTGTTCTGCCCCCTTCTGGGAAGAGTTATTTGTGTTTGCGTTTCTTGTGTTTTGTCCACGCAGAGTTTCCGTAGGGCAGTTACTTTTCTAGCGGTCCCACAGCATGTCAAACTTCAGAGTGTTTAAGTCTTTAAACTTCTATTTTGGTCTGTGAGTATTTGTATGATAGGAATCTTAACTTCCTGCTGATACCAAATTTAGTTATTTTAGCATGTTTTCTATTCGTACTTTGTAAGAAAAAATGTGGCGCTAGTACTGTTAGCAACCCAATGACATTTCCATGTATTTTAGCATAGTGCTAATCGCTCGCTAACGAGATCGTTTTTTGAGGGTTTAGTTAATTCTAAACTAGTTATGTTATATTTGCATTGTCTATTAACCCTATTGAGGTTTTAATATGCAATCTCTTTGTTTCTCTATGTTACAGTTTTACAGTCTTCAGTAAAACACACCAAACTAACAAGATGCTTCCTGGTTTCTTTATTGGAGAATGTTAGCTACCTGTAAAGCTACTTCACCCACACTAGTAATGGCAGAATAGTAAGAAGACAAATGTAAGGTCAATCAAAAGTTGACAAAGAAGACATCACTGCTGTCCCGGAATTTCAAAGTGCAGTCAGTAACGTTTGTAACCTGTGGGAAACAAGATCGAACTGTTCCAACATTTCACATGCGAGTCAGGGGTCGCATGCCAGTCAAAGGTCCAATGCAAGCGTTTTGGCAGCAAGGGCACGTGCTAAAGCAGCTGCCGCTCAAGCACAGGCATCATACGTGGAAAGAGAAGCAGAGGTGATAAAAGAAAAAGCCCACATCGTAGCTGAAGCTACAAAAAGAAAGCAGAGCACAGCACTGACCTCCTCAAACTGCGTCTACAGAGTGCTGCTCCAGCCGCCAACGCCAAAGCCAAAGCAGAGGTCCTGGAGGCAGCAGCTGAGGATGAAGGTGGAAATACCTGGTTTCCAAAAAACAGCGACAACAACGTCCGGTCCATACAAGTGCCACCTCCGCCGGTTAATACCCGCTTTGACTTCGCACAAACTACCACACTAGTGCTCCCAGCAGCTCAGCAAGTAAATTACAATGGTGATTTTGTGCAACAACAAGTCAAAGAGTTCAGCATACAAACCAGTGAGATTAGTGAGCATGGGTTTCAAGAGCTACCAGAGGCGCATTCCTCACAGTACGGCATCACCAGTGGAGCAGATCATCCTTATACCCAAAGCTCGGTCAAGAATGCTTTTTCTACATCTCAACCACGTTATCCAACCCCAGGTACTACTGACCACAGATTTCAGCCACGCTCTTTCAACCAGTATGCCCCTTACCAACCCAGGCTATCGTCTCCTTGCCCTGTTGTCAGCAGAAACGAGTCCAATTCCCCAGCCACATCAGACTTAGCCAAATATTTGGTTCGAAGACAGTTGGTCAGCACAGGGCTCCTGACGTTTGATAACAAGCCTGAAAATTACTGGTCTTGGAAGGAATTTATCCCCAAGAGAGGAGTTGGATCTCCTCTGCAAGTGGTTAGGTCCTAAATCATCGGAGAAAGCAAAATGATTGAGGGCCGTACACACCTATGATGCCACAGTTGGTGTCAAAATGGTATGGCAAAGACTGGAGGAAAGCTATGGGTCCCCTGAAGCGATAGAGAATGCTCTCTTGAAAAAGTTGGACGACTTTCCCAAAATCGCTAACAGAGAAAACCACAAGTTAAGAGAGCTAGGTGATCTCATCTCAGAGCTTGATGCTGCCCGTGTAGATGGTCTCCTACCTGGCCTGAGTTACCTAGATACGTCTCGGGGCATCACTCCTATTGTTCAAAAACTCCCATTCCACCTCCAAGAGAAATGGATTACTTCAGCATCCTACTACAAAGAGCGACACCATACTTCGTACCCGCCATTCCCTGTGTTCGTGAAGTTTGTGTGCGACAAAGCTAAAACTCTCAACGACCCAAGCTTTGCCCCCTTGCTCTCTGCTGGTTGCCAAAGTATTTATAGGCCTGAAAGACTGAATAACCCTAACTTCAAAACTGCAGTATCTGTTCGAAAAACTGAACTAACTACTCCGAAGGGCTATCGTGACTCCTCTGATCAAAAGGTGGTCGACCCAGATAAACTATTCCCGCTCCACAACAAACCTCACTCCCTCCGCAAGTGTCGGGGTTTCAGAGCAAAGACCGTGGATGAGAGAAAAGCCATTCTGAAAGAAAAGAACATTTGCTACAAGTGCTGTTCCTCCGTCAACCACATGGCAAAACACTGCGACATGAGTGTACATTGCAACAAGTGCATCCTGGACCAGCACCCTGGAAAGCGGAAGCTCCAGGCTTCGCAGCCCTAGACGGGCATGGCGGGGAGCAGCCAGAAAGCCCTAACCAAGCCATTGTGTCAAAATGCACAGAGATCTGAGGCAAAGGTAACAGCTCACGCTCATGCTCCAAAATCTGTCTAGTAAACATTTATCCTGCTGTGCACAAAGAAAAGACAGTGAGAGCCTATGCTGTGTTAGACGAGCAAAGCAATAGGTCTTTAGCAAAGATAGAATTCTTTGAGATCTTTAACGTTAACACAGGCACCAAAGTATACACTTTGAAAACCTGCTCAGGTGTATGTGAGACAAGGGCACGCCAAGCTGATGGGTACATAGTAGAGTCGCTCGATGGCAACATTAGCATTCGGCTTCCCACATTAATCGAATGCAACATGCTCCCAGATGATCGATCTGAAATCGCGACACCGGAGGCCGCAATACACCACAATCACCTAAGGCATTTGGCGGACAAGATTCCAGATTTGGACCCTAATGCTTCAATACTGGTCCTCCTCGGTCGGGGCATACCAAGAGTGCAAAAGGTAAGAGAACACTACAACGGCCCCCCATGCTCCCTACGCCCAGCGCCTCGACCTTGGCTGGGTCATAATAGGTGAGTTCTGCCTTGGGGGTGCTCACGTGCCAAGCAAAGTCAGTGTTTACCGCACAACAGTGTTGAACAACGGACGTACATGTCTTTTAGACCCTCGCCCTAACTCATTCCATGTCAAAGAGAAGGTCCTGAGCGCGGACTCTCCATTTAACTCTTTGAACATGACCAGCTTGATTGGCATAGATGAAAACGACTGTCTCACCAACAAATTGATCATGAGAACCCCACATGACGACAAACCCGCCAACTCTGTGGATGATGAACTCTTCCTGGAGATTATGGATGAACAAATGTTTATGCACGAGTCCAACAGCTGGGTGGTGCCATTACCCTTCAAAACAAACAGGCGCAGACTACCCAACAACCAATACCAAGCGGTCAAACGTCTCAATTCCCTGCGTTTCATGCTTGACAAAAAAACCCACATGAAAGAACATCTCATGAACTTTATGCAGAAAATGTTTGAGTCAGGACCTGTAGAACCCGTCCTGCCGCTCGACAAAGACCAAGAGTGTTGGTACTTACAGTTTTTTGGTGTCTACCATCCTCATAAACCCAACCAGATATGCATAGTGTTTGACTCTAGTGGCACTCACGAAGACACGTCTCTAAACAATGTTTTGTTGAGCAGCCCAGACATGAACAAGACTCTTGTAGGGGTCCTCTTGCGTTTCCGCAAAAAACCTGTGGCTGTCACAGCGGACATAGAGCAAATGTTTTATTGTTTTGTCATTCGTGAGGACCACCGCAACTTTGTGCGTTTCTTGTGGTACGAAGGCAACGATCCCACAAAGGACATCAGAGAGAACAGGATGACTGTACACGTGTTTGGAAATAGCCCGTCTCCCGCCATAGCAATATATGGCCTCCGTAGGGCGGCTCTTGCTACATCAGAGGAGTACAGTGACGAGGCCAAACAGTTTGTTCTTAAAAACTTTTACATTGACAACGGACTGGCTTCCTTTCCTTCAGACGCCAGTGCTATCCAAACTCTGAAAAGCACGAAGGAAATGCTGGCAGACTCTAACATTCACTTGCACAAAATGGCCTCGAACAGCACAGATGTAATGGAAGCGTTTCCAGCTGAAGAACGTGCAAAGTAACTCAAAAACCTTGACATTAGTGCAGAGCCCCTGCCTTTTCAGAGAAGTTTAGGGCTAAACTGGGATTTGCAAAATTACTGTTTTACCTTCCTTGTGTCAAGAGAAGACAAACCATTCACAAGAAGGGGTGTTTTTTCTGCTGTTAATAGCTTGTATGATCCCCTTGGGTTTGCAGCCCCCATCATAATGCAAGGCAAGGCTCTCATCAGAGAATTGTGCTACGAGAACTGTGAATGGGACACTCCTCTGCCAGCAGAAAAAGAGGCACAATGGAAATCTTGGAAAAACTCGCTTGTTGCTCTTGAGAAACTACAAATTCCTAGACAGTATGTGAATACTTCACTGCAATCTACCGGTCGAAGAGAGCTGTGTGTCTTTGCAGACGCTTCTACATCAGCCATATCAGCAGTTGCGTATCTTCGAGCCATAGACACCGAAGGTCACGTCCACGTAGGCTTCTGCATGGGCAAGTCCAAATTAGCTCCTAGACAAGTCCACACAGTACCTCGCTTGGAGCTGTGCGCTTCAGTTCTGGCGGTGGAGCTGGCAGATATGCTATTAAGTGAACTTGTCATCATAATTCACAAAGTGAAATACTACACTGACAGTCAAGTAGTCTAAAGTTAAAAAGGAAATAAAAACTTTGAGAAAAGGAGAGGATATACTAAAACACAGTCCTCCGAAGAATCTCAATGTGTTTTTGGACAAAGAAGGACTGGTGCAAGTAGGAGGACGTGTGACTGAAATAACTCAAGAACAAAGCCAGCCCATCGTTATTCCTAAGAAGCATCACATTGCTGCTTTGCGGATTCAGTTCTACCACGAACAGGTTATGCACCAAGGCAGACACATCACGGAAGGAGCCGTCAGGTCTGCCGGATTGTGGATCCTTGGAGGAAAAAGGTTGGTGACACAGCTTCTCAGCAGATGCACAACCTACCGCAGGATAAGAGGAAATGTACAACAACAAAAGATGGCAGACATTCCAGTTGATCGTCTCATCCAAACTCCTCCTTTCACACATGTCGGAGTGGACGTGTTTGGACCTTGGAACGCAATTGTCCGTCGTACAAGAGGTGGAGTGTTGGAGAACAAACGTTGGGCAGTAATGTTTACCTGTTTAGTAACGTGGGAGGATCACATCGAGGTGGTTTAGTCCCTCTCTACTTCAAGTTTTATAAATGCTATCAGAAGGTTCCTGGCCATAGGAGGACCCGCAAAGCTCTTTCGATCAGATTGTTGAACGAATTTCGTTGGAGCGTGCAAAGAGCTTCAATCCTACCTAAAAAATGAGACATGCACATGTAAGTTTAAGCCACCTCACTCTTCTCACATGGGAGGGGTGTGGGAAAGAATGATCGAAGTGTCGCGACGAATTTTGGACGTTATGCTGCAGAAAGTTCACTCTCCAAATATGACTCATGAAGTACTTGTGACGCTTATGGCAGAGGTATCAGCCATAATGAATGGTCGTCCATTAGTACCTGTGTCATCCGATCCTCAGCAACCCGACTTGTTGACTCCAAGTGCCCTTCTCACTCAGAAAATCTGTCCCGTCTCTATTCCTCCTGGAGACTTTGATCCTAAGGACTTGTACCGTAAACAATGGAAACAGGTGCAAAGTCCGGCTAACTCATTCTGGAAACGTTGGCGAGAAGAGTATCTCACTACCCTTCAACCAAGAAGGAAATGTCAAGCAGATCAACCAAATTTAGCCATTGGTGACGTTGTTCTCCTAAAGGACACTCGGGTCAAAAGAAACAAATGGCCTACCGGACTAATTGTGGACACATATCCTGGTAGAGATAAAAGAGTACGTAAAGTATGTGTTCGAATAATTAAAGAAGGTACTGCCAAGGTGTACACAAGACCCATTTCAGAAATTGTGTTGTTAGTTAAAGGTTAATAGTGTTATAGCAGTATACCAGGCGGGGAGTGTGCTGCCTTCTTGTTGGAAGAGTTATTTGTGTTTGCATTTCTTGTGTTTTGTCCACGCAGAGTTTCCGTAGGGCAGTTACTTTACTATCGGTCCCATAGCATGTCAAACTACAGAGTGTTTAAGTCTGTAAACTTCTATTTTTGTCCCTAAAAATATCTGTCTGTGAGTATTTGTATGATAGGAATCTTAAATTCATGCTGATACCAAATTTAGTTATTTTAGCATGTTTTCTATTCGTAATTTGTAAGGAAAAATGTGGCGCTAGTACTGTTAGTAGCCCTATGACATTTTCCATGTATTTTAGCATAGTGCTAATCGTGTTTTGAGGGTTTAGTTAATTCTAAGCTACTTATGTTATATTTGCATTGTCTATTAACCCTATTGAGCTTTTATTATGCATTCTCTTTATTTCTGTATGTTACAGTGTTACAGTCCTTCAGTAAAACACACCAAACAAGATGCTTCCTGGTTTCTTTTTTGGAGAATGTTAGCTATCTGTAAAGCTAGTTCACCCACACTAGTAAAGGCAGAATATCGTTCATACCAGATACATGGTCATTGACCAAAATACATTATAGAGTGTGTAAGATCTTTTCTGGTTTAGAGTTACATTGACCAGCACAATATAGAGGTTTCAGTATTTTCAAATATAGATACGAAAACGTGGGTATGAAGGAAGGAAGGAAGGAAGGAAGGAAGGAAGAAAGAAATGTCAGGAGAGAGAAAGGGAGAGAGAGAATTGTTTACATCCCCAAAATGTGTTTTGCCATTCTGATTCAATTAATACTGAAGTGTTTATGGTGAAGTTTTGAATAGATTAAACAACAGGTGCAAAAATCTTTTTCTGAGATCAGTTTTTCTTATTGTAGTCAATTGATTCTAACACAAAAAAAATCTGAGAGGACATAACCAATTTGCATGTGTAGTATGAGTGCTCAATCAGATGTTTTTGCACTTACTGTAGTCTCCTTTGTTTACATATTGTTTGCCGATTCTTAATCCGTCTCATGTCCCAATAGGTCAGAGACTTCTCTTATCAGTTTCTGCCCTTTCCCCTCATTGTGAATGGGCAGTAAAGTATAAAACCTTCTGTTCACATTCCTCTCTGGACCTGGCAACACTGCTCGAAAGCACATCATAGCACATCGCACAGTCATGCCTGCAGACTTCAATGGAAAGTGGGAGCTGGAGTCCAGTGAAAATTTGGAGGATTATCTTAAAGCACTGGGTAAGCAAGTTATCCATACATCTGAGTAGACTCTCTTGACTTTGCTAAATCAGATAGATTGAAAAAATATTTTGACAAAATGTTATACTTTTTGTGGTTTTTACTCGATCATCAAGTCAATATATTCTCCGTCACAGAGATTGCCTTTGCCATCCGCAAAATTGCTATCCACCTCAGGCCAGCAAAAATCTTTTCGCAGGATGGAAACAACTTTGTGATAAAGACTCAGAGCACATTTAAGTCCTTTGAGCTGTCCTTTACTGTTGGAGTTGAAAAAGAAGAAATTACTGAGGGATTTGACAACCGGGTGATAAAGGTTTGTTGACAAAGGATTTAGGAATATTTTCTATTATTCTATAACCTGCAGTTATCACAGCCTTGGCCGCTCAGACATAATCTCAGTCAGTTTGTTTAGTGATGAACTTACAGTCAAACAAACAAAATAAGCCTTCACCCAGAGGGGCAAAAAACATTCAGTCTCTTTTGTGTTGATTTTTTTGTTTGCTTTTCTTTTTCTTCTTAATAATTCATTGGAATATGTGTTTAACAGAACTGCATAAAAGGAACTAAATTCAAATGATGGAGTTAAGATGGAAAATTGCATAAGTCTCATTAGAAAAAAGAAAACGAAGGCAAATCCAGATGTTGACGATGATTTGGCATGTTCGCAGACTCTGGTTACCTGGGAAGGGGACAAACTGGTGGCAACACAGAAAGGTGAGAAGGCAAATCGTGGATGGAAACACTGGATAGAAGGAGACAAGCTTTACTTGGTGAGCATCCATGTAATTTTACAAAAATTAAACGGCTCAACATTCGATTCAACATCATTAAATGTATTGAAACTCAAAATAGCCTAGTTGTTATTATTTTTCGGGTATAATTTATAACAATTTAGGGATAAATGTATGCCAACTATTTTATTATCCCTTTATAAGTATGCTTTGCACTCACAAGTGATAAGCTTTTGACATCATTATCACTGCATTTGTAGGAGCTGACATGTGAGGATGCGGTGTGCTATCAAGTGTACAAAAGAAAAGACTAGACATGTTAATTTGTTATGTGATTCACAGTTATGTTTATTTTGCTGTAGTTCACAAGTCTATCAAAGTTAAAGGCAGGGAGATGAATTGACAATGTGTGACTTTCAACAAGTCTGTATGTTTTTGTCTCAATAAAGATAAGAAATATGGGTGTCACTTTTCTGTGTGTGTTGATGTGACAAATATAATGTTTCTCTTTCTAGTTCTTTCATACACATGCATACAGTGAAGGGATCGCATTAAGCAGAGTCATGTGGTTGTCCTTTGAACAAGTAAATTTGTCATTCACCTGTCTGAGTACAAAAATTACTTGTCCATAGATGAAAAAAAATGATAATATAATAAATATGGTTATTTTGGAGTTAGATTGGTCAAGTTTGCTTCTAAGCATTTTAACTAGTGTCCGCTTTGGCCGCCTGACTTTGGTTATAGGCATACTGTCCGTGATTGCTATAAAACAAAGGCAAGCAGTAATTATTATTAGTGTTAAGGCTGTAGGTTAACTTTTTTGAACATAGCACTGGTGCTAGAGAGGTTTAAAGTTTGGCAGCACAGGCAGAAATGTGCAAGTGTAGTTCATTATGAAAAGGCAGATAACCGACAAAAGACATTAATGTTACATACAAATGGATAAATAAGGGCCATATCATTTTTAGATTACGTAAATTTGTTCTGTGTTTTTCTTTTTTACTAACAATAGTGGTATATTTGTCCACATAAATTACTGTAGTATACTATAGTATTTACTAAAGTAAACTGCAGTAAAATTCATACTATATTGTTTTTTAACTTGTTGTATGTAGTGGTGGCGAGATGAAGCCCCATGAAGCATTGAAGCTTTTCAGCCAAAAGGGTTCATTTATCGAGGCTTCATTTGCTCACAATACCACCTGGTGGCCAAAGAGTGTAAAACAATCAGATACATTACAGATGTGGTCTGTGACACTTTATTTTTCGCTCGTTGAGGCTTAGAAATAACGGTGAAGAAAAAAATTCAACATATACTAATCTATTTAAATGAATATAATGTGTATTTTCTGGTGGTATAATGATCGTATAACATAACTGTGTAATAAACGTGAAATGAATGGGGCTATCAAATGTGTGTAAATCAATTATTTGGTCATAATAGGCAGAAGGGTCAATATTATTTTTCTAAAACTGGAAAGTGTCTGGGCTTAACTGGGCAGAGGGCAGTGGATGTGCTTGTGTAACTTGATGCACCGAATATTCGGCCACCGAAAATTTTCGGCCGAAAATGGCCCAAAAGTGCATTTTCGGTTTTCGGCCGAAAGACTTTTATCACCGAAACAATACGGCCGAAATGTTGTGATGACACAAACAGATACCGACAGAATAAGTTGGTTATTCTATTCTTACGCTACTTATTATCAACTTTGCACATCTGCAATTCTTGGTGCATTTGTTGTTGTTAAAGTTCTACAGTTAACATATGGACTGTGGGAGTCTTTGTTTGGATACACTTTCTTGTAGTAGTCCTACATAGAAAAATGTAAAATGCACTAGACCTAAATGCACTTTGTTTTCATGAGAGAACATTTAATTGTACAACTTTTCAGCAGGCCAGTAGACCTGTACATTATTATCTAATATACACATGAGTGGGGTCAAGTTAAACATCTTAGTTGAATTTTATTTTATGTGCATTGTTGCAATGTGCTAAATAAATATTTGCATAATTTGTAATTTATTTATTCTTTGAAACTTTAATATTTATGCAATTGCAATGCCTTGATTTTAGTAAAGTTAGTAGTCTTAGCCATAAACGCAAGGGTACTAATAATTGGCCTAATTTCTTACGGTGTTTCGGTTTTCGGCTTTGGTTTCCTCTTTTTCGGTTTCGGCCACGAATTTTCCTTTCGGTGCATCCCGTTTATATGACTGTCAAATTATTGCGGAAAGATTCGAACCGCTTGCCGAACCACTCTGGCGGAAACGAGGCTTCAAACGTCCTCTATGACGTCAGTGGTCTAAAGCGATACAAGCCTTGAAACGCGCTACACTGCAAGATTCCGGGATTTCTCGACAAACGCTCCGAAGCCTCGACACAGATCGTAACATCACTAGTCGTATGTTTATCTGTGCACATAATTCACTCAGACATGCAGAACAGCCTGAATTCCGCACCCGTATGGACTCAGTGCGGTGCGCACTGCGCATTGATTATTGTCACACACAAACAAGCAGAACCACGACAAACACGCAGCACTGTTTAATGCACATTTGTGACCCTGGATCACAAAACCAGTCTTAATTAGCACAGGAACATTTTCAGTAAAAGACAAAATACATTGTATGGGTCAAAATTATAGATTTTTCTTTTATGCCAAAAATCATTTTTAATTTTCTACCTTAAATATATAAAAACTTAATTTTTGTGATTGGATGGCCTGCCACAGAGCCCCGGATTAACAACTTCAAAGAAACGTTTCTCAGTATTTCTATTTTTATCACTCTCAGATTCCTGAGTTTTAAACGGTTGTATCTCAGCCGGATATTGTCCTATTCTACCAACTCATACATCAATTTAAAACTTATTTATTCATCAAAAATCTGAATTTGGAAAAATGTACCCATAAAACAGGTTTCGTTGTCCAGGATCACATATTCTTATTATTCTACATGCTGTATATGTCGCACAGCTTTTTTTCAAGTTACAAGTAAAATTCTCTTATTCTTGTCCATACAAAACATTCACTTGTCCCGGACAAGCGTTAATGTCGAGCACTGAATACACAGAGTATCATTAACACAATAAATCATGCAACAAGCTTGTTGACCTCTGGTTTAGTACATGTGATCCCCTCACAAGATGATTAAATATTTAAATAAAGATACAGAAACATGGTATACACATATTCACTTTTCTACGTTTTAAAGATATTTAAATAACTTGTATCAATACATTAAAATAAGTAAGTTAAATCGTTGAATTATACAGCGTTATATTTATTAGAATATGGATTTGTTAAGAACTGCTTAAGATTCAATGAGGTCCATAATCAGGCCTATTAATAAAAACAAGACATTGCTTTTAGTGTCTAGTAAATAATACCAATAATTTAAATGTTCTACCTAATGTTAGTACCTATTAACCTAACTTAATTATTTTACACTATAGTGTTTAAATACACATATTTTACGTTATTTAGTAATAACATTATACAATTGAGGGCCGTTATTTATTTTTAACTCATTGTATTGTCATTGGGTACAACAACACATATGTAGTAGGGTTAAGGTCGAGACGACAGTGCAAACACCTCATCACACAGCCTCCCCTTCTATACCGAGTGCTACCGAACCTACCCGAAATCTTCCGAACTCATCAGAGTGTCACGTCGACGTTTCCAACGTCGTGCGCACGGCTTTCAGGAAGTTCCACGTCACATTTGCCTGCCGAGCATACAACTCCTGCCGAAAAACACGTCAGGCTGTCGGTGGATGGTATAAATTATCACAGCTGAAGGAGACCGAAACCTGTAAACGTAAACATGGTAAGTGTTGTTTCTGCATCTATGCTTTATGTAGTAATATCGCTGTTTCGCAGATTAAGATGCAAATATGCTTCAGTAACGTTAGCTAGCTCTGTTAGCCTTGGCAGGCCCGTACAGTGGCCACATAGACAACTCAGTCTATGAGTGATTCAGGCATTCTGTGTATTATTAAGCCATTTCACTGTTTTATAATATACTGTGATGCTGCTTGCAGTTTAATATTGGTTATACATTGATCGTTTATTCAATGTTGTTGCATTTAAGTGATGTGCTGGCTAACAGCTGATAATATAACTGCGATTCAACATGATCAGAATACCAGTTAAGCTTGAAATGTAAAGCTGTTGGTACTAGACTGACTAGTTAACAAACAAAAGCATTTATAAAAAATCGCAAATAGAAATGCCTTGGATGAATAACAAAACGTCTTTTTTCTGTGATCTTCAAATATTGAGTTCTTGTATCCGTGTCACTGTTGTGCAGGAGTGTTCGTGTTGGGCACATTATTTCAAAAAAAGTTATTAGTTATAGTTAATAGTAACTTCAGTTAGTAACGGAGTTACGTCAACATTAAAGTAATTCATTACCAGGGAATGTAACTGTTGCGTTACCTTTTACAAAATGTTCAAATATGTCAAATAACTTGGATGCCCCTCAATATTAAATATCTTAAATAAATGAAATAGAAACGTTATTAGTGTAGATTATGTACATTAATTTACACTATGTTAATGTTGCTGTGGGTCAATGTGAGAGACACCTATTAAATTCAATATTTTATAAACCAAATTCAATATATTTTTATTGTAAATATTATCATTACTATACTATACTGGAACAATAAAACACAATAGAATTGTTCATAACTTTGAATATTTATTGCACAGACCACAACTGGCCAACAAATAAGTTTAAAAATAAATGATGCTTCTAAAGACATGTACCAACTTCACAACTGCAAGATATACTGAACTGTACTACTTATTTTTCGTAGTTTCTTACAACAGTAAACAAGAAGTGCTCTTAATGTTTTGTCTGCTTTCCAGTATGATAGCGCAATGTTAGTTTGTGCGTACTTGAGAACGAGAATGCATTTTAGGAGACGGAATATTTAATTACTCGCAGTTGGGGAGGTCATCATTATGAAATTTGACACGATTGATTGTATAATAAATCATTGAGATTATGAATATTAATTGTCTGTTTTATGGCTTTGCCGATTAATTTCCTAGCCATGGTGTGGGACTGTGATTGTGTGTGAAAACCTGTTGCGTTAATAACCCGTTATTCCCAGCACTCCTGTTGTGTAACAGAATAGTGGTCTGATAGTGGATATAATGTCTTAAAGTTTATTTTGTTTTGTTTTTTCTAGCCTCTTAGGCTGGACATCAAACGCAAGCTCACGGCACGATCTGATCGTGTCAAAAGCGTAGACCTTCACCCGACCGAGCCATGGATGCTAGCCAGTCTGTACAACGGCAGCGTTTGTGTGTGGAACCATGAAACACAAGTTAGTATTAGTATTGATGCATTTAATATATACTCAGATTATCTTGTACTGTTAAAAGGAATAATACTGCTTCATCTTCCTTTGACAGACCCTGGTTAAAACATTTGAAGTCTGTGACCTACCCGTAAGGGCCTCCAAGTTTGTTGCCAGAAAAAACTGGGTCATAACTGGTGCAGTAAGTATAAATATAAGTTATAAGTATACAAGTATTGCACTTGTATTCATGCACATTTATGGTGTGCTTATATTTTTTATATATTTTCTCTCTTTTTTCTTCAGGATGACATGCAGATTCGTGTTTTCAACTATAACACACTAGAGCGAGTGCACATGTTTGAAGCCCACTCGGATTACATTCGTTGCATCGCTGTGCACCCCACCCAGCCCTACATCCTCACAAGCAGCGGTAAGGACAGACTCAGACAAATAATCTGTTAAAACTGCCTTTTCCAATTTATGTATATTCATCAAAGCTTTAACCAACAAGTCAGCGAAACCAACAGCGGTGGAGTTGAAGACAACATATCCTGTTATTACACACTTCTACACTACGTCATCAAGCTATTCGATTGTTGTTGTTTTGATCGTGCGTCCTCTAGTGGTGATTTCTACAAACTGTACCTTTACTTTTATCATATAAATTTTATGTGTATATGCTAAATACTGGCTCATTCGATTAGAGGTCTGCATTCGCGGGACCCAATACGGATTATTGTGGAACGCGATTACATTTTTTGAATAAAATACGGTAGCGGTAGGAAACTCTGGAAGTCTTTGGATAGGTGCCAACTCCGGGCATCCTTCTAACTGACCACATGTAGAGCCTGATCTGAGGACTGTGTTATGCATGTGCTGTGCGCGTGGACCAGTTCTTACTTCGTTTTAAATTTAATTTGCACATGTCAGCCCTCAAAACAGAGCGGGAGGGTCACCAATTACACCCTAGAGAAGAGAGAGAGAGCGCGTTCGTGTTTTTTAGAGGGGAGGCGGTCATCAGGACATTTTTTGCATGGATGTTAAATAGTTTGGTTAAAAAAAGTGATTTCATTTTGCACGAGCTAGCTATAAGCCAATGGGTTTCATTTATTCAGATTTTCCTTATAGTTTGAGTGAAAGACGTTGTATTTAATTTTTGTTTTCTCTATGACATTTTGCCTACTTTATTGACAATAAAATGTAAGAACAATGTTGTATATTGACAAGATGATAAAAAATATGTTTTTGTATAGCGTATTTTATATTGGTGGTGGAGAAATTTCAATGTGAGATCTTAAATGTGAGATCTGGAAACGTGATCTAAATTTAGCAGTACCCGTCGGGTCTAGACGAAAATCAACAGGAGCGGGTGGGTGCGGATTAAACTTTAGCCGGCGGGAGCGTGACGAAAAAAAAAGTCCCGCGCAGACCTCTACATAGGATCTTGGGGAAAACTGTCCACTCTTTTAAATTTTGTTCTGGACACCATGTTTTTTTGTGATGCTCATTTGATATGCGTGTTTGTCAGATGACATGTTGATAAAGCTTTGGGACTGGGAGAAGAAGTGGTCCTGCAGTCAGGTCTTTGAGGGCCATACACACTACGTCATGCAGATTGTCATCAACCCCAAGGACAACAACCAGTTTGCAAGTGCATCGCTGGACAGAACCATCAAGGTATTTTGGGGATTCCCTGTTTTGTGTTTATGTGTATGTGTTTGAAAACTTTTTACACATCTTGCATAATACATTCTCCTGTGTTGTGTCTTAGGTTTGGCAGCTGGGCTCCTCCTCTCCTAACTTCACTCTGGAAGGTCATGATAAGGGAGTGAACTGCATTGATTATTACAGCGGAGGAGATAAACCGTACCTCATATCTGGAGCTGATGATAGACTGGTCAAGATTTGGGACTATCAGGTATATCCTGGTTGAGTGGCAGTTTTTCAGCATCCATTTGTTTTCACCATCCATTTTCCTCACATTCTCTGTACTTCTTGCTTATAGAATAAGACATGCGTGCAAACTCTCGAGGGTCACGCTCAGAACGTTTCCTGCGTGAACTTCCACCCAGAGCTGCCAATCATTATCACTGGATCAGAGGATGGTGAGTATACGTGTACACACAAACATGATGATAACATTTGTTTTTCATTACAAACCTCAATTCCTGAGGACTAATGTTTGACTTTCTCAGTCTTCTGCTTTAATTTTTGTTTTGGGATTCAGGAACCGTTCGTATCTGGCACTCCAGCACTTACCGTTTAGAAAGCACTCTGAACTACGGTATGGAGCGGGTGTGGTGTGTGTCTGGTCTGCGTGGCTCCAACAGTGTGGCTTTGGGCTACGACGAAGGCAGCATCATTATCAAGGTACTGTTATTGACTTTGCATGCTCTGCGCTAATAATCAGAACATGTATTTATCTGTGATGGTCATTGTGTCGTAGCTCGGCCGTGAGGAACCCGCCATGTCAATGGACACCAGTGGAAAGATTATTTGGGCAAAGCATTCAGAAATTCAGCAGGCTAATCTCAAAGCCATGGGAGATGCTGAGATCAAGGATGGCGAGAGACTGCCACTGGCTGTGAAGGACATGGGCAGCTGTGAGATCTATCCTCAGACTATCCAGCACAATCCGAACGGCAGGTAAGAACATCTCTATCATATTATGATTAAGATAATTTTTTTCTTTCTCATCCAAATATTCAATGTCCTTAATCTTGTGCTTGTCACGATTAGGTTTGTGGTGGTATGTGGAGATGGAGAATATATTATCTACACAGCCATGGCTCTAAGGAACAAGAGCTTTGGATCTGCTCAGGAATTTGTTTGGGCCCATGATTCATCCGAGTAAGTCTTCGAAGTATCTGTTCAGAGTATTTCATTATATTAAAGACATTTGTGACCATACTAGATTAAATATATATTTTATTGATTGGAAGGTATGCGATTCGTGAAAGCAGCAGTGTGGTGAAGATCTTCAAAAACTTTAAAGAGAAAAAATCTTTTAAGCCAGACTTTGGAGCAGAAGGTACACAGTTTTACATTACATGATGGACACGTACTGTAGGTCTGGTTTCAAGCTGCAATTCTTTATGCAAATATAATATGTGAATCAAATATCACAGGTGTACAGAAAATGTGCATGCCGTGTTTGTATTATGTCTTATGTAGAATGCATGCTAAAATAAATCAATTTCATGCTGAATGTAATATGTAAGTGTGCTAGCATGCAACATTAAACAGCTTTATGAGTTACAGGTGTGTTTCCACACAATGTTCTTCTGTGTTCTTAGGTATCTATGGGGGTTTCCTGCTGGGTGTTCGGTCAGTGAATGGCTTGGCTTTCTATGACTGGGACACCACAGAGCTGATTCGTCGTATAGAGATTCAGCCCAAGCACGTGAGTATTTACATTTTCTTTACTATCATATAGTATATACTTGAGTGCTTGTGAATTCTGTCAGATGTGGCAATGTCTAAACTTATTTGATGCCTCTTTCACTTAGATTTTCTGGTCAGACTCTGGAGAGCTGGCGTGTATTGCCACAGAGGAATCCTTCTTCATCCTGCGCTATCTGTCAGAGAAGGTGGCCGCATCTCAGGAGTCAAATGAGGGAGTTACTGAAGACGGTATCGAAGACGCTTTTGAGGTCAGCATACTTTAGTGTTAAATATCTACATTTCCTCAAAAGCATAAATTTAATACACACACAGTCAAATAAAGACCTGAGCTTATAGTTTTTTTATGGTGGGGGTGTGTGCAGGTCTTAGGAGAGATTCAGGAGGTGGTGAAGACCGGCCTGTGGGTGGGAGACTGTTTCATCTACACCAGCTCAGTCAACCGACTTAACTACTTTGTCGGAGGAGAGATTGTCACCATTGCTCATCTGGACAGGTGCAAACAAAAGTTATATTTAAAACCTGTTTCAAGGTTTTACGTGTTTTTGATACATACAGTGGGGTCTAAAAGTGTCTTCACTCAAATATGTAATTTCGTTCAATAGGAGTAAATGAATAGTCTAACAGTGCTTTGCTTTCCATAGAACCATGTACCTGCTGGGATACATTCCTAAGGATGACCGTCTGTATCTGGGTGATAAGGAGCTGAACATTGTCAGTTTCTCTCTGCTGGTGTCTGTTCTGGAGTACCAGACAGCCGTCATGCGCAGAGACTTTGGTATGGCCGACAAGGTGCTTCCAACCATTCCTAAAGAACAGAGGACCAGGGTTGCACACTTCTTGGAAAAACAGGTTAGACTTTGTTTTCGAAGTAAGAATCTTTTCTTTGCAAAAAGCAGTGGAAGCTGTTATGCTAACATAATACTAACAAAAAAGGTAAACAATTAACAACATACTGCAAAAAAACGCTTGCACATTGCCCAAAAATCGTCTGTCTCTGCAGGGATTCAAGCAGCAGGCTCTGGCTGTGTCTACCGATCCAGAGCACAGGTTCGAGTTGTCGCTACAGTTGGGAGAACTGAAGATCGCCTACCAGCTAGCTGTAGAAGCTGAGGTTTGGTATTCTAAATTATAATGCAGGAGCATACACAATAATGGTTGTACCAGCTCCACCTAGTGGTGACCAAATAAGTAAACTACTTCACGCCCAATGCCATACAAACAAAATTAGATGTAATTGCAACATCGCTTCGTACTGTAAAAAAGGTTTTACTGAAATGCCCTACTTTTTGTCCTACTTCTTTGTGGAATGCATGCAAGATTCTGCGTGGTAGCTTCAGGTTGTTCTAATGAAACTTTCTAATCTTTTGTAGTCGGAACAGAAGTGGAAGCAGTTGGCAGAGTTGGCCATCAGTAAGTGCCAGTTTGGTTTGGCACAGGAGTGCCTCCATCACGCCCAGGACTATGGAGGACTGCTGCTGCTGGCCACTGCATCTGGCAACGCTTCTATGGTTGCCAAGCTTGCAGAGGGTGCTGAGCGTGACGGCAAAAATAATGTCGCCTTTATGACCTACTTCCTACAGGGAAAGTAAGTATCAGGAGACAAAAAAACGTTCTGAGTTTTGACTAAGCACAGATTATTTTGTCTTCTGTATCTTTCTATACTGTTTAAGGAATAATTAAGCTTTTTATTTATCTTGGTTACGGTCATGCTGTTCCTCTGCGAATGGATCACGTAGTTAGATATTTGATTTGAACAAAGGAATCAAATGATTATTTTGATGCATCTTTTTTAAATGAATAGGTTGATTGCAGTTAAATATAATGTCATTATTTGCTTAATGAATTGTTTAAATTGTTCAAAGACTGAACTATTCCTTAATAAGTGGTGTTAGAATGTTTCATGTAGAGAATGCTATTTTAAATATATTTGTATTGCTTGCGTTTATTTTTGTCTTCTGTACCTTTCTAGACTGGACAACTGTTTGGAGCTTCTGATCAAGACCAATCGTTTACCAGAAGCAGCCTTTCTGGCCCGCACATATTTGCCCAGCCAAGTGTCCAGGTCTGCATTCATATTCACATTGTAGAGGAAATTATATTTATTAATAGTGCGTGTATAAAAAGTATTTAAAAAATGTGTAATACCAGAATGACCAACTAAAAATGTGTATGTTTTTGTACGTTGTTCAGTGGAACGTTCTTACATTTTATCATTGCAGAGATAATTTTTGAGTCAATGAAATGCTGTGTTTTCACAGTTCTTTTCTATGTATTTTATAATAGGGTAGTGAAGCTGTGGAGAGAGAGCTTGTCTAAGGTCAATCAGAAAGCGGCAGAGTCTCTGGCAGACCCTACCGAATATGAAAATCTATTCCCGGGCCTGAGAGAGGCCTTTACTGCAGAGCAGTACCTGAGAGAGACCAGCCTCGGGCAAACCAGACCTGCCTCTGATTACCCACTGGTCACAGTAAGCAAGCAGCTCTTAGATTCCTGCACCTTTACTTCTAAAATTGTTACTTGTCTGTAACTTCTATGCAGGTTTTTTATCAATTAAATACAGTCATATATAATTACAGCCAGTGGCATCGACATCATTTTTGCTTAATGACCTGGTATCTGTCTTTTTTCCTTCTATAGCCCAATGAGGAGAGAAATGTCCTGGAAGAAGCCAGTGGGTATGAACCCAAAGGTGTATTCCCCACTCCCCCACAGGTTGGCCTGTCACACAAACACACATTGTATTGTTCCTTTAATTTATGATCTAGTCTTTGAAAACTGGGCTAAAGTCTCAAAATCTAATAGATTTTTACCAAGCATTAAAAGCATCAATTGATAAAAAGATTTAAATCTTTGACATGTCCTTAAACAGTTAATATTGAAGATATTAAGATAATGTTTTCAAAGAATTTGATGGATGATTTCATGTACTAAAAGCTGAGAATCACAAAAAATTACATCAGCTGGAAAAAATCTGTATTAACTGAGGAAAGTGCTTGTGTTTGTCCTCTAGGTGAAGGTTGCAGATGAAGCCTCAGAGGAAGAGGGTATATTAGCCCCCGTGGTGGCAGCTATCTCCGCTTTAGTACCAGCTGTAGTGAGCCCAACAGAAGCCAAGCCCTCTCAGACAGTTGAAAAGGAGGAGGATAAACCTACAGAGGCTTCGGCAGCGGATCAGAAGGTATTTATACTTAGGGTGAAAGACACTTTTAGTGAAACTGCGTTTATTTCATGATCGATATAACTGTTTGTTTTATCTTCAGGTTATTGATGAACTGGAGGATGATTTGGATAACATGGAGCTTGATGATATCGATACCACAGACGTTAATCTTGACGATGACTTCTCAGATGACTAACCCCAAAGCACAGAAGCATTGAGTTTATTTAAGCGACCAAACAGTTTTTTTGTATGTTTGTTAGTCCTATTGAGGTGAAGGCAGAGTCTAAAACAGGATGGACTGGGCAGAACATGAATACGTCTTTTACCACGTAACACGAATGGCAAGAGGAGAATGTGCTGTTGGTTTTGAACTTTTATACTTCATTCTGGACCTTCAATTTACGTTTTACCCGTACATAAAAGTATGCCTTGATTATTTTGTGTTTTACCATGGTAAATCATGGTGTCATTATTCATAATAAAGATAATTATGCTTACAGCACATGGCCTGTAACTTACTCGCTTTTTTGTCACTAGTTTTTCATTTTATTATGTTATTATTTTAATTTAATAATATTTTATAATTAAAAAAACATGATGCACATCATAGTAAAAAACACATTACATTGAACTTCCTAATCATTATAATGCTGATGCTGGTTGCTATAATGAGTGAAACATTTCAACCTTAAGTCCTGTGCATCATTCAAGACTTCATCAGCTTTGACTCTGCAAATAAAGCAATGTTATCAATTCACGAGTTCACCTACACAGATAATAGAGTAGTTTGAGGGTATGCGTATTTGGCATGCTGTCAGGGAGAGGGCTCCGAGCTCGTTCATTCTTCCGAGCTCAGAGCACTTACCCCCGTCCAGCGAGAGGGCTCCGAATCCGGCATTAGCCTGAACCCGGAACACTCTCCCCCCCCCCCCCCTTTGTGTCCTGCTGGAGACGAGGGGCTCTAGGTGAGGAGCCAGGGGGGTGGTGGGATGCTAGAGACTGAAGAGAGAGTGAAGGTAAGACAACTTGACTATTTATAGAGACACTCTCTCTCTTTGAAGTGATAGGTTGATTGTTGTGATTGCTGACAGCCGACCAACCGAGTTAATTATATGCTCCTGCTGCTCCCGAACTTGATTTAATAAAACACCATTTCACGAGTTCACCTAAACAGATAATAGAGTAGTTTGGGGTAGGCATATTTGGCATGCTGTCGGGGAGAGGGCTCCGACCTCGTTCATTCTTCCGATCTCAGAGCACTCCCCCCTGTCCGGGGTGAGGGCTCCGAATCCGGCACTAGCCTGAACCCAGAACACTCCCCCCCAAGAGATGCAACCGGTGCAGGACAGTACATATGCACCCCCCCCCAAAAACGAGGCTGGTATTGGCTGCTGGCGACCCGCCTTGCTTGGTATGAAAGCCGATATTGCGGAGTCTGGAAGAGACTCCAGGTGTTACTGAAGCGGCGAATTTGAGGTTTTCTGGAGAAAGATGCCGGCTGATTGGAGAGATGAATGAAGCATGGGGCCCTTATAGGGTGGATGCTGATGCGATTTCGGCCTCTAAAGGAGTGATGCCTGCTGTAGGACGTAGATGGAGGCACGGGCCCTTGAGGGGCGGTCGCTGCTGCGATGCTGGCCTATGTGTGTAGGATGTCTGCTGCTGCAGAAAATATGGAGGCACGGTTCCTTATGGGGCGGTCGCTTGTTGCGACGATGGCCTCTAATGGGGTAAAGTCTGCTGCTGTAGGACATAGATGAAGGCACGGGCCCTTATGGGGCGGTCGCTTGCTGCGATGCTGGCCTCTAAGGGAGGGAAGTCTGCTGCTGAAGGACATAGATGAAGGCACGGGCCCTTATGGGGCGGTCGCTTGCTGCAATGCTGGCCTCTAAGGGTGGGGGATGTCTGCTGCTGCAGGACATAGATGAAGGCACGGGCCCTTATGAGGCGGTCGCTTGCTACGATGCTGGCCTCTAAGGGAGTGAAGTCTGCTGCTGCAGAACGTGGATGGAGATACAGGCCGATGTGGGGCGGCTGCTGCCGCTATGCTGTGTTAGGTTGATGCTAGATGATCTGGGAGATTAGTGTCCGATGGTCTTCTTTGATGAGCGAGCGGTCCGTCCGAATGTAGCTTTTGAAAGCCTCTGATGTCCAGTGACCAAGAGCATGGATTTGCGGCTGGGAGAGACCTTTCTGGACGACTGTGGTAGATGCGCCGATGCGAAAGGAATGGCTCGAGAAATGTTCTTCGGGGATGCCGGATTGGCACAATACTGATTTAAGATGATTTTGGAACCAGAAACGTGAGGCTGGACGACCGGAGTCATCTATGAAGAGAGGGTCCGATGGGAATTTTTTCCTGTGATCTTCTGAAATGTAGGTAGGCAAGGAGGGTTTGGTAAGGCTGGATGGGTGATTGAAGGTTGAATATGAAGATGAAGGCCTCTTTTGAATTGATCCGTCTTACTTTGCTTGATGTGGAAGGAGATTGTTTCTGCATCGAGCACTGCCAAGTCGGAGATGGTGGGGTGGACTGAAGGGTTGAAGCTGGATGTTGTGGTCATTCCGGAGCATCTGAGAAATCCGAAAAAGCCAGAGTGAACATGGCGTCGAGTGTGCGGGCGGTGTGCGTGGAGTGGTAACCTCTGCGGAGGGTAGAAATGCATTTGGTTAATATATCCAAAGTTATGGAGTGTCTTTTGTCCGGGGAGGCGGGTTGAGCTCTTTGAATTCCTTTGATGAGCATGGAGGTTTGAGGACTGGATATAGCTGGGCAGGTTGAGTTAAAAATAAGTTTGTGGAAGAATTGAATTCTGCTTAGGTACCCTTTAATTGAGCTGGCTTGCAGGTTTTTGTTGATATTCAGGAAGGATATGAATGAGGTGATGGTAAGCAGAGGGAACTCGGGAAAAGGCATGTTGTATGTTTGGTGGAATGACTTGAAACTCCTTCACACGGTTAGGTAAGACTGAAGGGTCCTGAGTGAGACGGCTTGGATGATAGAATTAAATGAAGAATCTAGCAGAGATCTTAGTGGGTGATTTACGGGAATATCCGTTCGGAATAAGGAGGTACTGGTGTTGGGAGGGGGTCCGCTTCTGGTTCTAGCCGCCTGAATTTCTGCCAGTATCTGAGATCTGATGTTTGCTGATAGTGAAAATCTGAGGACTTGTTCGCTTCTGGCCGGGGACTGCCCGAGAGCCTGTATGACTGCCAGGTATGCGATGAGGTTTAGTTTCGCATGGCGAGTTTTAGAGCGCATAAATGTTACTGACACCTGAGTGAATGTCCCAGGTCTGAAAATGATAGTTGCAAGTTTACATCAATAGTGATACAGTCTTGAGTAGGTAATGGCTGTGCTCGAAATTGGAGTTATTCCGGTGTGTGCACGATGCTTAACTTTGTGCGAGCAGGAAGACACAGAGAATGAACATGACACTTTCGCCCAAACATTCTCGTTAAAATTGCTGTTATGCTGGGGTAACTATTCGAAGTTGTATTCAGGTTGGCAGACGAGAGACGATGGTGACCTTGCATTAAGCAACCGTTTAATACGCGACAGCGGCACGCATCGGTATGACAAAGGTAATGGCTGCGTGCATGTTTAGGCAAGATGTAAATGAGAACGGCGTCGGAACGCTGTGTAGAAACTTATGCGTTTGACTGACGTTCGCTTAGCGGCACGGGAAAGTGCACGCGTGCTGGCCAGCGGTATGCTATTCTTGAGAGCGGCAGTGGATAAAGCTAAATGTATTTTCTAGTAAAGATTGTACTCACCCAGCTTAATGCGAAACGGCGAGTTCGGGGGTTCAAGCTAAAAGTATTTCTAGTAAAAAGACTTTACTCAGCATGCTTCTGCGTAACGGCGAGTTCGGCGGTTCAAACGCTAGTAAAGCTAAGTTTTTTTAAGATGGTAGATTGTTAGTTATCAGAAAATTGGTCTGGGTTGATTAGAGTGACAATGACAGGATGAATTATTTCGGCAAAAGATGGTTGTTTCTCATGCAGAAAACGGGTGAACAACCCTTGAAATGTTAACGTGTTTGCATTAGCGTGTCGTTATAGAATTGACTGACTAACATAAGTTTACTGCTGTCGGCATCTGAACACTCGTGTCCCGTTTATGGCAAGCCAAGGGGGTCACAATTACGCCATAGATTAAACGCGTTTGTATCGGAAGGCCGTATTTGACGGCGTTTTAAACAGTGTTTGCGCCGCAAAATACGGCGTCGCGATTCCAAACACCGTAAAAAACGCGCGAAAAGCCGTTCATAACGCCGTATTTGACGGCGTTTTAAGGCGGCCGAAAAGCGCCGCTTTTTGCGCCGCTATCTTGCCATATGACGGCGTAAAAAACGCCGTTTTGGTTGCACAGAGCGCGCGTCATTTACGGCGTTTCGTCTGTTGTATAATGAGCCCCTCCCAGTGATTTCCAAAGCCAGTGAATTTGAACCGTTGTCAACCAATCCCTGATGAACTGAGCCAGACCAGACCAATATGCCACTGATCATTTCACAGGATTGTATTATGTGCGCATTGTTTGCTAACATTAAACAAATTATTGCGTGCTTTCTGAAGAAGATAGTCATTTTCTTTGGTAATCTAAGGTTTCACAATGTCGTCAACAATTGTATAAAGGCCAACCAATCCCATTGTATGTATCTACCTTATTGCATAAGCTATAGCACATATTGTCTACGTAAAATGCAAAAATGCAATCGGTTGAAATATTGCATTATATTATCATTGTACTATAAATAATTCCTGGTACAAGTGGTGTCAGACAGAGATAAACTTAAGGTGCCTTCCTTTTGTTTAATTGTAGGATGATAAGTGGCCTGCTGAGTAACACCTTCGACTCGTGATCTGTTTATGTCGTGTTTCAGTTCGAGGCCCGCTCAGATCACCGGTCATTTTTAAGTTGTTGGTCTTGATCTATTTATCTGTATCGCCGGGTAGTTTTTAGATTTATATTTCAGCACTTAATGCGTGGCCAGTATGAAAAGAGAGTCTGGAATGAGAGATCTTTTTATAAAACGGATCTGCACTTGATTTTTGCTGCTGAACTCACACATCAGTGGACTTTCATGCTAAAAACAGGACGAACGAACAGTAATAGATGCTGCATTTACGGATTTAGCAGACACCTTTATCCAAAGCAATTTACACGGGCCTTTTAGTTTATGCATGTCTTTTATCAGTAGCCCAGGTGATTTTGGTTTCCATATTACAAAAAATGATTGACTATAAGGATGCGCAATAATGTTGCCCAATGATTGTTATGTAACAAGCATGGACTTATTTATTCAATATAGCTTACACAGCCCAAGTCAATGCCAAATGTCTTGCCGTTTAAAAAAATTCAAAGAAAAAACTGTCAAATGGAATAAATAAAAGCTAAATGTTTAGCCTGCATTGCAAACTTACTGAGCCTCATTACAATGACACAGTGACACAGTGGATCTAAAAGAAACAAAAATAAGGCAATATATTTGTGCAGTTACAGTATCAAAACGAATACAAAACAAAAAGCATTGGATATTATAAGGTACACAAGATATCCACAACAAACGTACACGATATTATTAGTTTCAGGTTTGAAAGTGTCTCAGTAAAGGGTTAACAGAAACGCATTTTAAGTTTACACAGAGCGAACCGAAAAACCCGTTTCATAAAACAGCCTTCACACAGCCTACTGAAGTGAGTCATGATCATTATTTTTTATTTAGTTTCATGCTTTGTGGAGAAAAATAAATCATATCTAAATGTTTTTGTGAACGTTTTAAAGGTTGTTTAGAAATCAAGCTTATACATTTTTTTGCAACAATTATATTGATTAAGTAATTTTCAAACTTAAATCTGCATGTAATCGGTTGACGCTGCATTCTCATATAATTTAACTAATATGAGATGATATCTCAATTTCAGTTTGGGTGAAGTCTGAGACTTATGCATAGCTGCATTTTATAAGTAAACACTGTTTTCCTTTAATAACAAATTACTCTCCTAACTCTTGTTCTTTACCATTTTATCTTTATTATAGTTAATACATTAATATAATACAATTATATCTTAAATTAGCTTAGTTTCGGTAAATTCCGTTAACATAGCTTTATTAATTTTTTTTAATATATTTTCTTCTGTAAAGCTGCTTTTGAACACATTGTGAAAAGCGCTATATAAGTAAAATCGAATTGAATTATCCATGGGGAAAGATGGTTAAATGATTCACAGTCACCCCAGCTAAAAGAAGGCCAGCGGCCCAGTGGTAAAGTTGGCGGGCAACCGATGTCAACTGTCTGTTGTCCACCGGGTTTTGCTAATCATTTTTCCAGCGGGACTTCAGCGGCAGCCGCCACATTTCTGCTAGTGATCCGCTATGAGCCGCTGGTTAATCCACGGTCGACCCGACCCGCCTCTCATTATTGTTAAATAACGCAAACCAATATGTCCTTAAATACAATACTGCATCAAACATGTTTAATAGCAACAGCACATTTTTTATTTTAACACATCAAATACATAAATGCACTACCTTTATCAAATGCTTTTAACCAGGGTTACACGAAAAGAAGCATCCAGATAACATTTATTTGTATCCATATTTATAGAGTTATCCTTCTTTCCAGTGAGACCATAGTAAATGGTCAACACAAAATAAATAGTTGTACTACAATTATACACTTCATAGTTGTAGTAAATCCACAGTAAATCCAAAAATAACCATATCATTGTACTTGCATAGTAGTAATTCATATTATATAGTTTTCCCATGGTTTTCAAAAACTATAGCTTACCACTCTAGCATTCCTATTATATAACTTTAGTAGAACCTTTATATCAAAACCTTATAGTTTATTTTTTTTAACTATTATTTGCTAGATCCTTTCATTTTGATTTTCCTGCCGTTAGGGGGCAGTGTGGCCCATCCACATGACGTCATCAAATGCTGCTCCTTCTCTCGCCTCTTAGCTTAAAGTTAATTTTGCAACGGGTTTATCGCGAAAGTAGTAGCAAAAGTCAATGCGGGATGCTTTGAAACTGCTATGACAGGTTGCGAGGTTGTAGATGTCTATTTGTGGTTGCAATATAGATCTGAACAGGAAAACGTGTAAATACGTGCAAAACATTTGTATCTACCAATGTATTTTATAAATGCAGTCTACACATTTGTGACTTTCTCTGCAACTTCAAATTCAGAAAACAGATTTGTGATTTTCCTCCACGAGTACAAATTTTAACATTCAATTTAAGTTTTTTATTCTACACGTTTTCACATAGTGAATGTACATTTTAGTGTACCGGTACAAATACTTACTTAACAAGTGAACAACTTAAATTCTACCTCCTCTAAAGTTTTGATTCTGATTTACCTTCATAATAACGCCGTATTTAACTGTGTTTTACTGCGCCCTGAAAAGCGCCGTGTTTTGCGCCGCTGTCTTGCTATATGACGCCGTAAATAACGCGCGCTCTGTGCAACCAAAACGGCGTTTTTTACGCGCGTCATTTACGGCGTTTTGTCTGTTGTATAATGAGCCCCTCCCGCTGATTTCAACAGCCAGTACATTTCTTAATCTTAGTGAGGATGACTGGCAACCATATCTAGGTAAATTCTAAAGGTATTTGTATCTATGTTTAATTAATTGAATTCGTTTGATTGACATCCAGTGTTAAGGCCTTATGACCGGACGGATCAAATATTTCCCCCGGCAGTTCACCAAGCATTCAGTTGAGACATAATTATGCTTGCGAGACACATACATTCTGATGTGCACATTTTAGATGTTTCAGTCAGAGTAAGATCATTTTTGTGTATTAACAACTTGGAATAACCCTTGACATCGATCGTGTGCCTCACTTTATTTTCTTTAGTATACAGTATGTTAATTCATTTAACGCAATAATCAGACTCGCTCTTCTTGAAGTGGACATAGCATATGCAGCTTTTGCAGTAATATGTAGTGAATAAACTTAATTAAGCCTAGAATAAATATGTGCGTTAATATGAATGATCTGCTTTTTAATTATGTTATTATGATTACAGTGTATATGTAATCACGTTAAATAAGGGCTATTATTCGGAGCAAAGGGATCCGTAGGCTTAACAACCATCTTTGTGCATACCGACAATTTTTTGTAGCTAAATGCGCGCATCCCGACTCAATTTTGCCACGTTCTTGCAAATGCTTGGCTGCATGGGTGGGTCACTGGGCCTGAATCCTATATCCATGTGCTGAAAATTAGAAAATAATGCATAATGTTTTTCCATTTCAAAAGGGGCTGTTCATTGTATGCTTCTTTGCAGACACGATATAGCGTCAGCCTATTCACGGAGGTAAACGGCAAGGCATTTGGCATTGACTTAGGCTGTGTTAGCTATATTTAATAAATAAGTCCATGCTTGTTACTTAACCATCATTGCGCAACATTATTGCGCATCCTTATAGTCAATCAATTTTTGTAATACGGAAACCACAATCACCTGGGCTACTGATAAAAGACATGCGAGGACTAAAAGGCCCGTGTAAGCCGCTTTGGATAAAGGTGTCTGCTAAATCCATAAATGCAGCATCTATTACTGTTCGTTCGTCCTGTTTTTAGCATGAAAGTCCACTGATGTGTCAGTTCAGCCGCAAAAATCAAGTGCAGATCCGTTTTATAAAAAGATCTCTCATTCCAGACTCTCTTTTCATACTGACCACGCATTAAGTACTGAAATATAAACCTAAAAACTACCCGGCGATACAGATAAATAGATCAAGACCAACAACGTAAAAAATGACCGGTGACCATAAAACCTTAAAACAAATAAAACAAATCATGAATCGAATGTGCTACTCAGCAGGCCACACGACAACAGACGCTTCTACACAGGGAAGGAACTCTGCCTTTTACTTTGTCTGACACCGTTTGTATCAGGAATTATTTACACTACGATAATAATATTATGCAATATTTCAACCGATTGCTATTTTGCATTTTACGTAGACAATATGTGCTATAGCTTATGTAATAAGCAAGATACATACAATGGGATTTATACCATGTTGACGACATTGTGAAACCTTAGATTACCAAAGAAAATCAATATTTTCTTCAGAAAGCACGCAATAATTTGTTTAATGTTAGCAAACACTGCGCACATAATACAATCCTGTGAAATGATCAGTGGCATATTGGTCTGGTCTGGCTCAGTTCATCAGGGATTGGTTGACAACGGTTCAAATTCACTGGCTTTGGAAATCACTGGGAGGGGCTCATTATACAACAGACGAAACGCCGTAAATGACGCGCGCTCTGTGCAACCAAAACGGCGTTTTTTACGCCGTCATATGGCAAGATAGCGGCGCAAAAAGCGGCGCTTTTCGGCCGCCTTAAAACGCCGTCAAATACGGCGTGATGAACGGCTTTTCGCGCGTTTTTTACGGCGTTTGGAATCGCGACGCCGTATTTTGCGGCGCAAATACTGTTTAAAACGCCGTCAAAAACGGCGTTCCGATACAAACGCGTTTAATCTATGGCGTAATTGTGACCCTCTTGGCTTGCCATACCCGTTAGCATAAACTAGCGTTTGCAATGAGCCGGCGTTTAGCAGCGAGTATGGAAAGCCAAAGTATCCATAAATGCCTGGTAGGGCGTCTTCTTGCACAGTGGCGCGTCAAAAGCGTGCGTTTTGACACCTAACGCGCGTCATTGACGTGTGATTTTACATGTAAACGCACGTTCTCGACGTGCGCTTCGAGTTGTCGGGAAACGCGCGTCGAAAACGTGCGCTTTTTGTACCAAAACGCGCGTCCTTTACGTGTGATTTGCTATTGAAAACGCGCGTTCTCGACGTGCGCTTTGGAGCCACCAAAAACGCACGCTTTGAGCGCGCGTTTTATCCGGCCAAAAACGCCAGTTTTCGACGCCCGTTTTTGGCCGGATAAACGCACGTTATGAACGTGTAATCAGGTCAACAAAGCATGCAGTGGAAACGTGTGTTTCAAGTGGCCAAACAGGCGAAAAGAACGTGCTCTCTTCATGTCGAAAGCGTGTGCTCATTTTTTAGCGATTCAGTGTGTCATGTTTTGTCCGCTAGGTGGCGTAAGGACTCTTGTTGAAGACAACCAAAATAACATGGAATTATCGAGGACAACCGATTGTAATGATGCGAGTAATAAGAACGTAAAGTGGATCATGATTGTTCAGTTATAATAAGTATAATGTAGCTCCACAAAAAAGACAGAGCCTGCCTTTCGTATGAAACATGACACTTTTCTTTAAAATGGCCGTGTGGGAAGCCAGTGGATAAATATCTTTAATCAAACCCCAAACTTTCTAAGGTAATTGTGAGGTACAAATGTATAAGCGACATTTATCGTGACCTCTAGTATTTCTCACTGAGATTCAGCCTCTTTGCTGTGGTGCTTCGGCTCATTATAATATAATATTACAATGCAATGCGGTGGTTAATGCTTTAACACAACACTCTAATATAAGCTATGAGAGTCGCTTGTTACACATATGGTCCACAAGAGCAGGCGAGTATAATAATTGATAAAATATAAATTACTTTTTCTATTCTTACAATAATTACAGATGTTCTTTATAAAATATTGAGAACTTATCATGAAATGTTCTAGAGTCGCACTTATGAACATTCTGACAAACCTTCTTTAATTCATCTTAATAAAAATTTTACATAATCTTAAAAACAGTTTCGAGAATCCGGCCTTATCGGTTGCAAGTTTTTCTTCGGAAAACCTAAGGTTTCTTTCGGTCTCCTCCTTTTTAAGCGTAAGATTAATTCACGCTGCAGAATGCTTTTCTTGCTGAGTTTTTTTGTCTTATTTCAAGAACAAATATCAAAAATTCTTAGGCCAATGCGTTTTCTAAATGAAAAATATTTAGTCTTGTGGAGTTTGGGGTACTTAAAACAAGTAAAACTCAGGCGAGAAAACGCAAACAAGATTTGTCAAATGATTTTCAAAATAAAAAATTCACTTTTGTTCGTTTTTTATTCTTTTACATGTCTAGAAATTGTCTCTACATTTATTTATTGCACATTTCATCATGCAGACACGGACTGGTATGTATTTTTATACAGGATCCTAGAGTAGGCTGCATTAATTCGTAGGGAGTGAAATTTACGTCGGGAGAGGATTTTTCCACGTATCCATATTTATTTGTATATATGTATGTATATACATATATTGTTATGTTTATTTACTTACATTTTTTTTATTGTTTTACTTATTTATATCCATATATAAAATAGTGGATGCAGAGAACATTGTAAGTGTGATGTATATGCGGAGGAGACTGTGCCTCGCTCTCACGCTCTCTCTGAGATTGTATTGTTTTCTGGTCACAAATCTATTAAAGAGGAGTTTCACAGGACTACAGCAGACTGATGAAGAAATCGCTTTAAATTGGGTTAATCTAATGAGCTGGAAGTTAACGTTACAATTTCCTTTAGGATTTCCAAATCCTAAAGGAAATTCATCTATGTGAGAATAAAAAAGTAACATATGTTTATCAATTATTATACTCCCCTGCTCGTGAGAACCATATGTGTAACAAGCGACTCGCATTCTATCTTATATTAGAGTGTTGTGTTAAATGGCATTAACCACCGCATTGCATTATAATATTATTTTATAATGAGCAGAAGCACCACAGCAAAGAGGCTGAATCTCAGGGAGAAATAAGTTAACATAAATGTGGCTTATACATATGTATCTCACAACTACCTTAAAAAGTGTGGGGGTTGATTAAAGATATGTATCCACTGGCTTCCCCAAGCCCGTTTTAAAGAAAAGATTCATGTTTCATAGGCAAGACGGGCTTTGTGAGGCGCCGTATTGGGCACGGCCGCATTAACAATAGGGCTAGGCGGGGCTAAAGCCCCGGGGCCCGAGCAAGGAGGGGGCCCGTGATTGGCTGTGGAGCAGATTGATTACTACTAGCCATCTGATTGCCAAAGCCTTACCACGCCCCCCACAAATTAGCCCTGTTATTTAGTAGCGCTTTGCCGTATATTCCGTGCATTATCATGGAATCATTCTCATTAATATTATTAACAAAATTGCGCATTCGCGTTATGATTGGTCAGGTCGCATGTCAATCAAACCCCCGTGGGCAGCAGGGCACGGTGAATTGAAACGTCACGTTTGAATTTGATAAACCAAATCAAATGCATTTATTTTATATACAACAATTCAGTTTAGGCCTATCAGGCGATGGCCTACGCATCAACCAATCAATCGCCTCCACTCTTCACTTCATTCTAGACTATTCTTAAAATTGTCACGCAAAAAACAGTCTTCGTCATCGACTGCTAAAAATGTCATCTTTAAAAAAAAAAATGTGCGAGTGGGGCTCAAAAAATGATATTTTTGAAAGCTAAACAGCAGAGGAAACATGAGCTGATCAGTAAAATCCCAAAACTATCGGGTTATTTTACTAAAGCTGATGATCACGGAGTGGTGGATGATAAAGACACAGCGTCATCATCGACCCCACCAATTAACTGTTAAATTTGATTATTAATTTGATGGATGTATGATATTGCTTTTTGTGTTTGATCAAACTATTCGCCTAAAGGGCTGGCAGTGGCGATAGTGCTAATGTGTCCGGTAGAAATATGTCAATTGTGATGTAAGTTTATAATTTAAACACGTATTTAAGCATTGTGGTATAGATACAAATTATTTTAAACTGCTCAGGCACAATAAGCAGCAGGAGAGGATTCATTTAGTAAATGCTCGTTTTGATACCATGGTGAACTTGAGACGGTTCTGCACAGCGCACTTGGTCTTAAAGTGACAGAAGCTGCTAATAAAGCTGCTGTCGCCATTGTGTCAATAATGTTAATCAAACATCAGAAAGAAAGTAATTTACTGTCCTTGACTGAATCACTTTAGTAAAATAAATAAGAATGGATGTTGAATTTATATTGAAAGCTATGTATTGAATATTTGATTACTTTATACAATATTATTCAGTGCTTAAGGTTTTTCAAGTAGGTCGATTTCTTATGTGCCTTTGTTCTATTATTATTTGTGATTATTGTCATCAGTAAGCTTGATATCCATTTCTTAAGCTACTATTATTTTTTGTGATATTGAAAATTATCACAATAATTATGAAATTTTAGTGCCATTTAAAATTAAGTATTAAAATTAATATAACTTGACTGTGAAGTATATTATTCGATAAAATGACTCCGTATGATGATATAGGCTAACATTTAGCTCATCGCCCACCCCTATATATTCGCTATTAGCAAGAAGACATGTTGACAGGTTAGTGTTAATCTAACAGCATGTGTAAAAATGTGTTTCATGCTTATCCTAACCAGATCACCAGAAACATGAAACATCAAATTTTTTTAGAAAAAAGCAGTTTTTTTTCTCTTTCTGTGTAGTTGGTGACCTAAAGTGGTGGGGGGGCCCTGCAGTAACTCATAGCCCCGGGGCCCCGTGAGCTCTTAATGCGGCCCTGGTATTGGGTTTAAATAAAACTGCCCTTATGAATATTTAAAAGCGTGCACACATATATACATTACAATACATTTTATGTTAGTAATGCATGCATACATATTTCATATGTTGATGTGGGTGAACTTCTCACTGTAAACGGAAGGCATTTCAGTGTAAATGAAAGTCTTCTTCATTTAGATCACCTTTAATCTGAGGGAGATAATTGTCTTGACGTTTATTAGTAGCCTACTTTGCTTGTGCAACCCAGCTAACAATTATTGGTTCCCAACGTTCCCCTAACGTTTGTTTTTGGTTCCCATAACGTTCTGGGACGTTAATCTAACGTTATAGAAACCATGAACCTAACGTTCTATTTCCGTAAAGATAACCAAAGTCTTTCTGGGAAAGAGACCAGAACGTTAGCCTAAAATATTTTTCTCGGGTCCGTTTGGCCTCACTACACGTCAGTAATGAATACATCCATGCTGTGTTTTTCGCTGGTCTAATCTAATTAAAATAAGTAAAATAAATCATCACACACAATATGGAGGATGAAATAAATGCATTATATAATTATTTTCGCCTATTAATTCCGTTTTCATTACTGAAGTACACTCTAAAAATGGCTGGGTTAAAATCAACCCAATTGGAAACCCAGCGCTGGGTAAATATTGGACAGAACACATGCTGGGTTAAAGTAACCCAGCACACTGGGTTACACATGATAACCCAGCATGCTGGGTTATTGAAAAAACCCCAAATGTAGTCATTTTAACTATTCATGTGTTTAATTCTGGGTTATTCTTGCTGGCTTATTCTTAATTTATTCTGTACTTCATTGTCAATCAAGACACTTGACATTTATTTAAAAAAAATATTTTTTATTTGACTGTAAAAATAATTGTTAATAAAAATGTTAACTTTACCCAGTAACAGCAACATTTTTAGATTTGCATAATTAAAAGAAAACAGTTTAATTATAATAAATAAAAATGTTTCATATCAAACATTAACAAGCATTATAAATAACATTATAAATGACTAATAAACATACTCCACAATATGTAGCAACAAATCTCAATCCATAAAAATAACTAAAGACATATAAATGATGTATAATACATTATGAATTACACCACTTAATACACTAAGAAACCACACGTGCAGCAAATCAACTCCTTAAATACAGGACACCATCATATATGGACAAACCTTGAAATGTTTGGTTTAAAACAGAGGGAGCAATATAATTGACTGGCCGCTTAATATCCAGAGTGGACACCGAGAGAGGGGTTCCTGAACCGTGAATGTTTGCCCGCGCTCGAGGGGCTCTCGCCGGTTTGACTCAAATTTTGTTAAATTCTCACTAAAGTTCCTAAACTTAGCTTACATGTGATGGGGTTCACTATAATTGTATTAATTCGCATTTTCGCGCATCTTCACAGGACTATGCGAGGTCGATTTATGTAATGGTGATCTGAGGTAACAGATGCTGGTCGTCTAAATTACATCACTTATGTTAGTTAAGACACTGTTGCCTTGCAAAACATTACAAATTATGCTTATTTCAATAAATATTCACTTAAAACGTAAAAAACGTAGCTTTAAATTGTTCCAGCCAGTGACTTTGCCCCTTTGTTCTTTATAAAAATGAAAGTTGCGAAGTACACTCAACGTCTTCAGGGCGGTTAGCGCGCGAAACTCTTCAAATAACCCAGCGGTGAGCAGAAACAACCCAGCACATTAACCCAGCGGGTTTAACCCAACACATTGAAAACTAAAACTACCCAAAAAGTGTTTAACATGTGGAAAAATAACCCAACAAAACAACCCAACGGACTCAAACCAGCGGTATGGGTTAAAAAATAACCCAGCCATTTTTAGAGTGTAGCTGATTTAAACAACGCAGTATATATAATTTATAATAAAACTACACTGTGTGTTGGCCAACCTCAACATCAGACATTTTAGATATTTAAATAAAATAACCAATGACTGCAACAGAATATTTATATCATATTTTTTTGAGAATAAAGAGTAAAACATTTAATTAATTTCAGGCTTACAATATTCTTGTCTCACCAGAGAAGTGTTGCGCGGCTACGTCTTTAGAAATAACAATCAAAAGCCCCGCCTTTTAGTCCTTAAATCATGGTCTGTTGATTTAGACGTGTCAAATAAATATTAAAATTTTTAAATTAATAAATAAACCGCTAAACTAATGTGTTAGTGGGTGAGGTAAAACGAAATGACCACTTATTTTTAACTGGCGGGAGTGCGCGGAAAGCACGTGCTCGAGCGCAAACACAGTAACACAGACAACCACACTTAAGAAATACACATGCATTTACAGTATATAATTGTATTTTCATTTAGCTTAACTAGTTTATTATTTTCAGCCATTAAAGGGTTCATTTATTCATTTAATTTGGTTAGTATAACATGTGTTAAGGCGATCTTATATTTTCTGTAATGCACATGTCACTGACATTTTCCAGCTTTGACTATTTTTACCATTAAAAAAGAACCATCAGGCAACCTTATTTTCTGGTAATTAAAAAAACAGCCTGCAACGTTCTGGGAACGTTATTTTCTGGTTGCAAAAAAATCACGCGACACCACAAAAGACATCAGAAACGCATTAGAACCCATTATAATTTCAAAAAATTGAAATTGGACACGGTGTTAGGCACTTTAAAACGCTATTAAAGAAATCGGCTATGTCATCTTCATTTCAACGTGCAAAAGCAAACAAAGCAATAAAAAATGTTAAAGCTATTATCGCTCTCAGATTCATGTTGATCTAAATGAAGAAGACTTCCGTTTACACTGAATTACTTTCCGTGTACACTGAAAATATCACGCACATCCATAAAAGAAAATACTATGCATGCAAACTAAAGCGTGTCATATTTTGTATGTATGTGCGAGTGTTTAAAAGATGTGTATATACGCATAGTTTTATGTATGTGCGAGTGTTCCATAGACGTGTGTGTACGCAGAGTTTATATGTATGTTCGAGTATTGTATGTGTGTTTTCACGCATCGAGTTTATATGTATGCGCGAAACAGTGTATATGCATGCATTACTAACATAAGATGTATTGGTATGGATTTCACATAAGTGCGCACATGTTTTTCATATGTGTTTGCTTGAACATCCAAAAGTATACATGTATATATGAGCAATGTATATATGTGTATGCACGCTTTTAAATATGTATTCATAAGCGCAGTTTGATTTAAACCCAATACGGCGCCTCATTAGGATCTGTCATTTTTGTGGAGCTACATTATACTTATTATAACTGAACAATCATGATCCACTTTACGTTCTTATTACTCGCATCATTACAATCGGTTGTCCTCGATAATTCCATGTTATTTTGGTTGTCTTCAACAAGAGTCCTTACGCCACCTAGCGGACAAAACATGACACACTGAATCGCTAAAAAATGAGCACACGCTTTCGACATGAAGAGAGCACGTTCTTTTCGCCTGTTTGGCCACTTGAAACACACGTTTCCACTGCATGCTTTGTTGACCTGATTACACGTTCATAACGTGCGTTTATCCGGCCAAAAACGGGCGTCGAAAACGGGCGTTTTTGGCCGGATAAAACGCGCGCTCAAAGCGTGCGTTTTTGGTGGCTCCAAAGCGCACGTCGAGAACGCGCGTTTTCAATAGCAAATCACACGTAAAGGACGCGCGTTTTGGTACAAAAAGCGCACGTTTTCGACGCGCGTTTCCCGACAACTCGAAGCGCACGTCGAGAACGTGCGTTTACATGTAAAATCACACGTCAATGACGCGCGTTAGGTGTCAAAACGCACGCTTTTGACGCGCCACTGTGCAAGAAGACGCCCTACCAGGCATTTATGGATACTTTGGCTTTCCATAAGCGAGCTAGCGTACCGGCAACAAGTGCATCTGGGAACGAACGAGGTGACGGGCGCGACGTAAACCAGCGTGGATCAGTTCCCGAAACTGCGGGGAAATGCAAGTGGAAATATTGTTCTACGGCTTGGGCCTGCTGCTCGGCAGCAGCGTTTTCGAGATCAGTAGGATCCTTTGAATATCTTACGTCCTTCCTGAGTTGATAAAATCCTTTTAGAGTTTGTTTTTTTATGCGAACAAGCTGCTGTTTGCGTGTGCTTCTATGAGCAACGCTGTTGAAAAACGTCCGAGACGTGATTGTTACTTCTAAAGATCCATGGACCTAGCGTTGAACGAATCGTCTCGATGCTAGAGACTGAAGAGAGAGTGAAGGTAAGACGTCTTGACTATTTATAGAGACACTCTCTCTCTTTGAAGTGATTGTTGTGATTGCTTACAGCCGACCAGCCGAGTTAATTATCTGCTCCTGCTCCTCCCAAACTTAGTTTAGTAAAACACCATTTATTATTATGATGTAGACCACATGTCACAGATTTACTGACCACACAGGCTTCATTTTTATATCACTGTAGCGTGCTAGTTTTTAAATCTTAATTCCACCACAAAGATGAGTAAACTTTTCATTACAATATACCAATTGTACTGCTTTTATTGTTGTGTCAAGTTACCCGTTGTATTTATTAAATATATGGTGGCTTTCTTGAGAGTTAAAAGACTTATATGTAATGTATAGCGGCATCTAGTGGTGAGGTTGTGAATTGCAACCAACGGCTCACTCCACCCCTACCTTTCAAAGAACTACAGATGCTGAGAGAGGAATAAGATGTTGACACGTTTTCGCTTATTTCCCAAAGGAAATAACGTATTCAAAAAACGTGTATGTAGAGAAGTGTGTCCATTTAGTATGGAGCCCGTCTGGTCACCCGTCGGAGAGAAAAAACAAGACTTGATCAGATGGATAATACCTCCTTTATCATGATCATGCTATAATCTAGGTTGATTTTTGCACAGATTCTTGCTTCATGTTTAAATGAACATATTATTATGTAGACTGGAGCAAAAATGCATGTTGTCAGAAATCACAGCTGGTCATGTGATTTCTTTTATTTCTATTGTTACCGTTTCAGATGCATTTGTAGTGTCTAATTTTTAAGTGTCAAAGCTTGACCTCTTGGGGAATACAAACTTTACCTTTGACCTCAAGCCTAATTCAGACCCATGTGACACTTAGTTTATAATTTATTTTAGGTGTCCTTCACTGGATATAGAGAAGAAATGGGCTGAATCCAACAAAGAGCCCCTAGTGCGGTCTCCGGACCATTAGATGGAGTAGGTGATTTCCCTGATGTGTTAAAGCACCAGTATGATAAATAATTCTTATTTTTATATTATTCATGAAATATTGCAGTGTTTATAGTAAAAAGCTTGTTAATGTGGGTCATTAAAAAAAAAACATGTACCCTCGTAATCTTCAGTTGAAACTTTTAAAGTTGGGACTTTAAAACATAGATGCAGATTCATTCACAGTGTAATTACTTAGCAGGGAACACATTTTTCATAAAGTTTGTGAGTGGGTTAGCATATAAAAATACATAATCTCTGAGGTCGCAGAGGCAGCTGTTTGTTTAACTATATTTCTTTTAATGTCTGCTTGGTGAAAGACGAAGCAGCTAAATAAATTGACTGAGGTTCAGCAAAAAGCTTAAAGAGTACATAACATGAGATAATTAAAATTGCATTTCATGCTGTGTGTAATGTTGCCGTGTTTGAACGTAAGCAGTCTGTCAAATTGCTATTCCAAAGGTGAATGAATAACAAAGTTATTGACTTGGAAAAAAGGGAATCGAATCACACAAACGAAGTCATTACATATAGTCCCCACCTACATTTTGCTAGGACTGCCTGCGAAAACTTCACTCTTCTCCCCCAAACACTGTGGCTTGTGAGCCTCATTCGCGGTAGGACAATCACAGCAGACTAGACCATCTGACCAATCACATCAAACTAGGCTAGCGGAAAGGAGGGGATTAGACAGATGAATCACGCAGCAAACCATTTGAGAGTCAATCAAGAAGTAGGGTAAGAATAATTACCCATTATTACGAAATAATGTACAATAAACTGTACATAAACTTGTTGTTGGACACTCCATAAACCAAAATAAGACCTTGAAAAACCCTAGTTATGTACTCTTTAAAGTCCCCATAACCAAAAGTTGCAATCATTTTTACTTCTGTATTATGACACATTTCCGAGAGAAAATTTGTGGCCGTTGTAATGTTTTTCACTACGAATAGATTGGATGTGTAAAACATTTTGAAATGAAACTGGCAGCAGACTGAAATTTAAGGGCGTATTGTACCTATAGGGTAACATGTGTTAAGCCCGATTTTTTTGTTCTGCGTAGGAACTACGCCGTAGCCTACGTGTCGGATTTCATTTATACTTCTACGTAGTTGTCCGCGTTGAAAGGCAATGACCACTAGGCGTCAGTGTCCACGCGTGGGTTGCTTGTGTAACCAAGACAAGAGCTGAAGAAGCAGCTCATTTGAGAAGCATTAGCATTGATAGTGGCAAGTAAACAGTCACTTTTGTTGCAGATTTGAGATGTTTAATACAGAAGCACAAATATTTTACATAGATAATTCATTCAGAAAGGCCTTTGAGTAAACATGACTCTTTCGCATAGTTAGGGTTAGGGAAAAAGGGCCTTTCTTACCTTCCTTACATTTAAATCTATCTGTATGAGGTTGTTCCTTAAGCTCAATTAGAGTGTAAATGTAGGCAAGTGCTTTCTCTGGGTCCTGATGAAATTAAACCATTACTGCAAATAGAGTATCTCACAGAGGTGAGGACACCTCTCACATTTTAGTAAATATTTATTATACGAGGTTTATTCTCTATTTACACATCATTGGCGATTTGCTTTCTTGTCACTGTTGCCTCGTTTTCTTGCTTACCTGGAAACTGCAGATATTAGATCAGCTTAGGGTTCTGTTAAAGGAGTCATCGGATGAAAACAAAAACAATTCTGTGTCTAAGTGCTATACTCGGTTCCCCGGTGCATCTGGCAACCCAGAAAACGTGAAAAACAAGATCCCAGCAAGTTTGTCTTGGTAAGCCTTTCCCTGCAAGCATGTGAGAAATCGAGCTGTTCAGATTTTGTTCCTGTTGTGACATAAAAGCAGGATCTTATTATAATATTACCGCCCCGTAATCTACACAATTTCACCCACGGTGCTGCCGCCATTGTCGTTTCTCACAAAAACAGCTAAAGTTCGTGGACAACATGCAATTTAGTTGCTGCACAGAGTCCTAACCTTTATATATACGTATACATCAATATAAAGAGGAAAAAGTGCAAAGCATTAAAGTTCTCAGTTAGAGTGACATAATCCTGCCATAGTGTCAGTTTGTGCGTGTTATGTCAGTGTCAGTTTGTGATGTACAGTGTTTTTTTCTGTTGTGGTTGTTCTTTTGTTATGGCATAGTGTCCTTATATTGTTTAAATTTTTCATGGTAGAGTTAACGTATGTTTACATTGTCAATAAATTCCCTCTACTCTGGTTCAGGTTAGTGCAACCACAAAACTTCTCAGTACCTCCAGATGTGACTCTTTGTTCTGAGTCTCCCGGAGACTGTACAGCAACACAACCAAGTTTTGGGTCTCCGTCCTTCTCACCCAGAGATGGCACCAGATCACACCCCATTCCAAGTCTACTGTTTCTTCAACTTTTTAAAAACAGAGAACATTCTGCCATTCATCATTCGCTTATATTTTCTATTGCACTTTACTTTCCAACCTTACTATCTCTTAGCATTCTTGTACCATTTAGTTGTTATTCATGTGTTTGTTTATTAATTATATTTTATTACAGCTGTGTCTTCCTTGTGTTGATAATACAGTAAGAGTCTCTACAAGTTAGCGGGATCTCACAAGATACTTCAGATAATCCAGGTGATTTCCTTCCTCCAATTTTCAAAATATTTGTTATTGTCTGATCCATTGGGATCATTTTATATTTATAAGGTGAAATTCCTTAGATGGTGCCCCGAAATAAGGAGTGAGGATTCATCTGACACACACACTTGAGGTGACTTGTGACCAAAACTCACAACCCCTTCAGTGAATGTCCTGTCTTTGAAAAGCTACACAAAAGGTGCCTGTTATTTTTGCATAAATGAATACAAGCCCACAAAAGATGTACTCTTCTTATGCAGTCTGATGCAAAGCATGCTTGAAATTGGAAATTCTTCTTGACCAATTGTGTTGAATTAACATGCTTATATTAAATAAATTGAACAAGAAGAAAACATTTTTTTTGAGTTTTAGTAAACACTTCAAGTTAATCAAAAATAATCATTATACTTCACTCAAAAGTAAGAAAGTGTTTGAGGAATTTAAAATAATTAAGTAAGTAGAACTTTTTTATAAAATTAAGTTTACATTACTTTATCTGTATGCTTATTTTGAACATTTGGGTTTAAAAAAAATCGAAATTATGAGAAATAAAGTCAACAGCACGCTGGGGACATCCGTTGGTTAGAATGGTGTAAATGCAACTCAGTGGTTTTACAAACCAATTGCGATTGGTTATATATATATATTTTGGTTATTTGTTTTCAGTTTTCAGAGAGGGAAATAACTGACAAAGAAACTGATCCATGGGTTTATATTTTGGAAATGATCATGTGTTTCTTCTTTTCTCTGGTGAAACAAAAATTGTTAATTAAAGTTAAACAATTCATTTGTAGGCCAAAATAAGTCTAAATAAGAATACATTTATTGCTGGAGTACCTGCACACACAGGGATTTGTTTTTTGTTTGGTAATTGATGTTTCCAGTGCAGACATCCAAATGCATCAGCAGACACAATAATAAAACAGAGTAGTTAATAGGGATGCTCCGATCCGATATTTGTATCGGTTATCATGATCGATACTAAATACAATTCTAGATCGGGGATCGGTGACAATTGGCCCGATCTGACATCAAATATCTGCTAGGCGCTGTAAAAGTTTTTCTTGAGCACACCGAATAAAACTGAGATGAGAATGTCTCAGCATCTAGATTCACAAAACTTTGTAATTTCTTTATTATTTAAATCACCAAAAAAGAGCTTGAATAAACGTGATCGCTTGGCACTGTTACCCTTGCAGAGTTTGCGCAGATTGCTCAGACGGAGTTTACAAATATTGAGTTGACTTTCTTCCCAGCACAGTGGTTGCATTTCCTCGACATGAACATGTAAAATAATCTTAACCTCATAATCACAGTCGGACTCGAGTGTATGTTCTATAAATAAACTAATATGGGCAGTCTGCTTTATTAACGGCTTGTTCATTTGTGCTGCGCGAAATGAAAGGCGTTCTGTATTTTGTGTCCGTTGCTTTCTATTCGCTTTTTTGTTTACACACATTGCTTTGCTTTATGAAAAAACATGATATAATGAAGGCTATCTCATATTGTTTGTTAAATTATCTACTCTAATAATTATAACTTGTTCCTAAATTGCGACATTATTAAAAAAAGCAATGTTTTTTTTCATTTGACATCATTTAAATAAACAAATAATGACATATTCGTTTTTAAGCTTTTAATAAGTTGTTGTTAAATATTTTAAGTTGCATGATTTCAGTGAAATAGACACACTTTAACTTAAATATTAACTTTAATAGAACTCTTACAATCCTAAAAACAGAATTAAAGAAAAAAGTCAGAGAAAATAAAATGGATTTTTTACAGGTAGTAAAGGCTATATTTTAAGCCCAGACATGACCAGACAAAGCGAACAAATGGTAACTTCTTACAGATGCTAAAACGATCCAGTCATGGCGCATCAGCAAGGCAGATGTATTACAGATCATAATTTAAGGAAATCGGAAAACATTGCCTACAGTATTTCTGTTTTAGCGGCATTAAATATTGGATTTGACAGTTTGATTAATACATTCTTTAGTGTTTAAAATTTTGGCCGTTACATTATTTCTCTTTTATCTCATAATTATGATTTTCAATCTCATGATTTCGTTTTTTTTATCTCATTATTATGACTCAATCTCACAATTATAACCTACTTTTTTATCACGTGGCGGAAATGGGCTTCCAAAGGAAGCTGTCCTTTCATCAGATTGTTAATTGCCTCTTTCCTGTCCTGCTCGTTCATCCTAAAAACACTTGTTGCATTGCTCCAACTCAGGTAAAGAATCAAATCGCTGATCGTTTAGGTTTAAGTAAAATCAACTCACAAACACAGCATATAACAAAGGGAAGTAGAATGAACTATTTATGGGTAGTTGATATACTGATATGCAAATTTGTAAAATAACTATGAATAACTATAAAAATAAATTTCCCTTATTGAATAAATAAAGGCATTATTAAAACAATAGAATGTTAACATCTTGTTTTCTCAATTTTGCTTTGTCACACCAGGATATATGTACGATTAATCCCCCAACTACACTTAGATTTCTTAAACTAAAGATAATAGAAACGTCAACAGAAAAAAAATCTGTACAATAAACATGGCAACAACTTTAAGCATCAGTAGGTTGATACAATCACGCACAAATTCAATATTTAACAAATAACGTCATATACGATCGTTATTAAATACAAAATTCAGAAAACATTGCAAACAACTCATCGCGGTCTCCATCCTCACTTGCGTGAATGCCCACAAGTTTGAATTTTTTTGAAACACCATCATTATACACCTTCATTATACAATAATTCTACCCAAGATTGTTGTTTTAAATGGCTTTTTGCAATATACCTTAATGCATTATTATAACTTACACATGTAAAAACCTGAAGTAGACTTATTTAAGAGTATCACGTTTTCGCGTGTAACAATAGCAAATCACACTTCAAGTATGGAAGGCAGTTCTGGCAAATGTTCCTTATGATACCACAGTATTTACCCCAATCAAGTATTTAGTCCAAGTCAAATCTTAAGTCTCTGCAGTGGAGCTCAAGTCACATCTCAAGTCTCTGTTCTAATTTTAGCAATAGTTCTCTCAGATAGTTATTGTAATTCACAGTGTATGAAGGTAAATCGAAATATTATAACTAATTAATATAATGCATTGGGTATTCGAACCAGTGCTATGAACCAGTGCTGATGCTGGTTTGATAGCCTATGTTCCCTTCTTTTTACTTGGTCTTTGCCTACTTTTACTGGAGCAAAATCAAAATACATTTTATGCGCAATATTGATCTACTAATATGAAAAATTTTGCTGTAATCTAGGCCAATTGTAAAAATGTAATCAATTGCATGATGTGTAATTAAAAGTTCCATACAAAGATTTAATTTGACCTTAATAATATACTTGACCTTAAAATGAAATTAAACCAGGTCATTACCTTTATTTTTCAGAAAAGTTCAGTAATTACTGGATATGCATTGTTGCAACACAGAGAAATTTATACTATGAGCACATGTTCTAGTTCATTCTATCTCCTTCGATTTAAATGACTCGTTCAGAAGGGCGTATTCATTAAGTACATTCAACCAATGAAACACTCTGATGATGCTCACACTATTGGCTCATGGCATGCCTCTCCGAAGAAAAGAGCTACACTCTTTGCTTGAGACTGAATGAGAAATATCTTTCAAAAAGACATTTTATAGAAACTTTCAGACATTTCTTCAATCATGCAAACATGTTGGATACTTGCTTAGACCTTTAGAGTGCCATTCAACCTTTAAATGTACAATACAGCTGAATGTCTTAATTTTTTCATTACAGTTTTCATTATCATGCATTCATTTTTTTGTTATCGTCAAAGAAAACATAGTTTTTGTCAACAAAATATATACTGATGTAAACTGTTTAAAGTTAATCATCCCTTATTTGCTGCACTTAAATGGTCTGGACAGGAGCTACTAAAGTAAGATTTTATTAGTTTATATAACTATACCATGAACACGCGTCCTCCAGATGCGTCGTATGAGTACATAATAATGCTGACTGTGTGTGTTTAGAGATGAATCGTTGTGACATTTGCTGCAGAACATAATGGATTGGGAATTAATAGAAAAATGTGTAATATACTGTCATTTTGGAAAATTAAGGGAGAATGTGAATGATATATTCTACCAATATGACTTGCCTTTTATACGAGTCTCATGAGTCACAAGTCCAAGTCAAGTCTCGAGTCAGCTGTTCACGAGTCCAAGTCAAGTCACAAGTCTCTGTTTTTGCGACTTAAGTTTGACTCGAGTCCAAGTCGCATACTCTAGTTTCCATCTCTGCAGCCTATTACTGCTTACTATCACTATATACATTAATATAGGCTACTATAGTAAACACTTGAGTGCATTACAGTATTTGTGTGCTTGTAAACATTTTTAAGAATGTTTCTGCATTTTTAAACCCATAATTTATCTTCCTCTAGTATTTTGAAATGCCCTCTTCCTTGTCTATGTCATTATGATGTGTATTTATATAGTCCTTACCTATACGGAAAAACGAATGGCAAAGGACCACATGCAATGTTACGCTTGAATGACACGTGGTTACGTAAATGATGACGTCACGACTAGGGTCGGGAATCGAAATTCGATTACAATTCTGGAATCGGATCCATAAGAAAGGAATCGTATCCTTTATTAAAAAAAATCCATTCCGCTTAACGATTCCGGACCGCACGGTCACATAATTTTCATGTCATCTGTCAATACTTGAGTCACCTGACCTGACACCTGACCTGCTCGAAAACTAAAAGTCAGTTCACACGATGGACCTTGGAAGACGCACTAAAGTGTAGCTGCATTTTGCAAAATCACAAAAAGACAAAGCTAAGTGTAATTATCGTGACAAACTATATGGCAATATGGCAAAGCTTCTGCGGTTGGTTCATCATATCGAATTACAAGAATGCACCATGTTTGATGTGTTGCGCATCCCGATTGCCCTGCCAACTCCGAGTGCTCTTCCTTTGCCGCCGATGACACTAGTGCGGTGACAACTCCGGAGCGATCTCCCTACCTGTTTATTTTATACTGCTACAGGAATCTGATAGTGAATTTCAGTTGTTAATTTTTTTCGGTTGGTCACGATTATATGTTTAATCAATTAAATGCATATTTTCCAGTTTTGGAACTTGCGATTGGCCAAAACAAACGTCTGTACACGAAAATACGTATTTAGTGGGATTCACGCGTTTTATCGTCTATACACGTAACGTCTTGAGAAATATTTGTCAAAACGGCCTTCAATACTCCAAAAGCGAGACTTCGTCTTTTAAGCTCCGCCCCTCCTTTCTGTGGCTGCTGTTCGGAATCTGTTGCTGCGGTTCCGCAGCTGGACATGGCTCACTTATTTTAGTTCTACGTTAGCGTGCACATTGCAACATATAGCAATGTAACGTTATACATGTCAATGCACCACACCAATCAGAACACAGACATGTACTGAAAGATATATATGCCCATGTGTACTTTGTACTCGAAGAGGAATAATATATTGTTAAATAAACTGGATGTACTGTGTAATGGTCTCCTTGCCATAAGATGGTTTCAGTGATCCTGATGTAGCTTTTTACAACCACTTCTAAAACCTCACGTGTTAGTTCCCACTTCAACCCGGAAATAAATTTATTTTAATGTTAACATATACTTGTGTTTAATGTAACGAAATCATTAGTAACATTAATGTTTTAGTGTTACTAAATCCAGACGTTACTTCCGTGTTTGTGCTGGGAAATATTGCACTTCCGAGGTGTCTCGAACGCAACAACACAGCAAAAGCACGAGATCCTGCTGTAAGAAGAACTACAGCATTTGACGTCGGTCTATGAAACATCACAACTGATACGTTACCTCTGAGGACCACCCTTGTTCACCCTAAATGTTGCCACAACATCATGGCATCCACCCCACTCTCTCCTGTTAAACAGTGTTACCTTTGCATTTCAACTTTAAAAGACTCTGTTGTTTTAAAATGTTGCCACAGTTTGTGTAAAGCTGTTTACAAAGCTACTGGGAGTTTAAAAAGTGTCTGAGATGTCCTGTTTGTTTGATGGTGATACACTGTTCTGTGCTTCTGCAGCAGTTCAGCGTTTCTTGCGTTGACACAGAGAGAAATGTTTCTGGAAACAACCAAATTGAACAAAACCGAACAAGGAGTGCTGGAAGTGAGTTGGTAAGTGTGCCAATTTACATGACATTGTTACTGAAGAAATAAAGTGCATGGCTTTGCATTAATGATCTTCACAGACAAATGTGTGAATCGCTTATGAATGTCCAAATAGTACGATAAGAACACACTGTCTATATTTTTCTACTATTTGAATTGATTTTATAGGAAGAAAAGTGTTTGTTTTCTCTTAAAGTAAAAGTAATATAAACACATTTTGAGATTATTCATGTTGGGGGTAAAATCTTTGTTTAAAGCTCCAATTTATCCTTGGGTCCCAATTTACATACTATTCTAAATAGTATTAAAACTGGTGGTCTATTGTATTATCATTGCATTGTAATTTTAAGAATGGTTTAATCACCACAAGGAGGAGTTTAGTAACACTGCATTAATACAATTCAGTGACAGAATTTCTCAATTCAATAATACAAACTTTACATGAGAAATAATGATGTGAGTGAAATATTTACGTTCATATAATACTCTTATGACCGACTGAGATGCTTTTTGGTAACTTTCCATTGTATCAAACTGTGTTCATCTCTTTTGATGACTCCAGAGCATAACATTCTCACCCTCCCTCTGTGCTTACATCTGATTGAATAAATACTGTCTTCTTGAAATTGATGCTATCAGAGATGTAAGGATAGAACAGCAGGCAGGAGAAGATGTGATGATATAATAAAATGAGGAAAGTCTATAAGGGAAAGTTGAATGGTTGCGTTTTTAGATGCGCATTCTAACTCCGTCTAGAAAGAGATTCGTCTGGTAGTGTTATAGTAGCACACACAGTGGAAAATTACTGCTTCACAACATTGTCTCGTGACGTTATTAAGAACCATGAGAATGAGACAACTGGAAACTCATATCTTCTTGTAAAGACAAAACAAATGCAGCATTCAAGGTAAGATTAAACATTAAGAAAAGTAGTACAGAACTAGGGAGAAAGACATTTACATAATCTATAACTGATAAACTATATAAAAATCATACAAATATAGATTGGGCCAAAAACAACAGTTTTGTAATATTTTAAGTTAACAGTAGTAGGTAAAATAGTATTTGCAGCCAGTAGCCAAGCAAGTGTAGTAGTACTTCAGAAGTTGCTCACAATAAATAGATGCAGAAATCAGAGACTTAATTGAGGAAGTGAACACAGGCAGCCTCAGGGAAAAAGAAACGCTATTACTGCGGTCTGGATGGTGACGAAGATCAAATATGAATCAGTGGAAAACAACATATCAGAATATACAGATAAGACAAGGTCCAACACACTTAAACTTCCCAGCAGAGAGCACTTATTCTAAACTTGTTTTTCTTTTCTTTTTTTCAGAGCAGGCAGTCGATTAAAACAATGTAAGTGCGACGTTTCTTTTTATGATGTCCGGGATCAAAGATCTCCATTAGTACATTTAAATACCGATTCAAGAAATCTCAACTGTATTATGTTTGCCTACTTTAGCTGTCAAAGCTTTTCGTTCACATCTTTTCTTCTAAGCCTTTGATTTGTGCCTCTAGGGACCAGGAGGTACATACCGACATGATGCTACATGACCCCGTTCCTTTAACCACTTTCACGCTTTTGGGGGCCAACGAATCTACAGTGCAACCTCCAGTGCAACCTCCATCATCACTCACAGCTACTCCTAAATCATCGAGGTCCAACCTGTGTCCAAAATGTGGCAAGATTTTCCAAAAAAAGTCTGACCTCATATCCCACACGAAGATGCACGACCTAGAAAAGCCGTACAAGTGCTCCACCTGTGAAAAGAGTTATGCAGGTAAGAGTGAACTCAACTTACACATGCGACTGCACATGGGTGAGAAGCTTTTCGAGTGCTCGCACTGCAAGAAAAAGTTCTTCAGGATGAATTCTCTAAATATCCATTTAAGAACCCACACAGGGGAAAAACCCTTCTCTTGTTCTCATTGTGGGAAATGCTTTTCTCAGAAAAATGTTCTAAAAAAATGACGTGCAGTTGCATGAAGGAAATCTGCGCTTTCAGTGCGATCATTGTAAGAAGGTTTTCAACACTTCGGCGGCTATGAGGAGACACAAATTGACCCACACTGGAAAGAAGCCTTTTGCATGCACACAATGTGACAAAAAGTTTACCGCAAAGGCTGATTTGAAAACTCACCTGAATAGCCATTCGGGGAACAAGCCGTTTGGCTGTTCTGTTTGTGGGAAGCGTTTCTTGAGAAAGCAAGGACTTTACACTCATCAGCTCATTCATCAGGATGACCGTCCCTTTCATTGCACACAGTGCACACTAAGCTTCAAAAGACTGAGACACCTGACATCACACATGAGGACCCACTCCGATGACAGCCCTTACAAGTGCACCTACTGCAGCAAATCCTTCAAGCTTCCCGTCTACCTAAGACTGCACGAGCGCATTCACACTGGAGAGAAGCCTTACAGCTGTGAGCAGTGTGGGAAAAGGATCCATTCATCCGGAGACTGTACCAAACAGCAGCAGGTACACACTGGGAAAAAAACATACAAGTGCTAAAATGTGACAAGAGCTTTAGCCACAGTTGCTCTTTAAAGATGCACCAGGTAACGCACTCAACGGACAGACCTTTCCACTGCGAGCAGTGCGGCAAGAGCTTTAACAGACTTGACACTCTGAAGAATCATAAGTTGATCCACACTAATGAAAGACAGTATACGTGTTCTCAATGTGGGTCAGCCTTCAAAGACAGGAAGGAGCTCAAGTTGCAAAGAAAAGTACAATCCAGCGAGTTCCATTGCAGCACCCGTGTAAAAACCTCCAAAAGCCATCAAGACATGTCAGGGATCAACATCCACAAATGCTCAGAGTGTGGAAAATGCCTGAGCTCGGCAAGTTGTTTGAAGAAGCACATGGAGCAACACTTCGGCAAGAAAATGTACCTCTGCGGTGAGTGTTACAAGAGTTTTTCCACCCTGTCGTGGGTACGTAAGCACCAGAAAATGGAGCACAAGGATGAGACGCTTTAATGGCGACATTCAGGAGAGATGGAGTATGCTTACTCGACTGCCAACATACTTTACAGTGTCCACCCTGCTTATGTGAATCGATGTAGTCTGTTGATTAAAACACATAGCTTTGCTTTTGTATACATTTTAGAGTTTCTCCTAATTGCTGTTGAATCTCGTGACACATTATACTGTTCCCAGTCCACTAGATGGCAGTGTTTGCTCTTTTTAAGTACACAGGTCGCTATGTTACAGAAGGTGTTTTAACCCTATTTTTATCTAACACTTTTATATCTGAAATGAAAGAATGTATCAATTCAAAGGTTTCTAAATGAATGTAATGAATGTGTTTGCAGTCAAATATGCAAGTGGAATATCATTTCAATGCAAATGGGACAACTTGAGGTAAATCCCCCAGAGGTATAGATCAGATCTGATATTAAAATTCTAACTCTTCATCTGATGCTGTGATGACTTTGCGTTAACCTGCCCGAATGTTCTGATAAAGCCATGCACAATGTGGAGGAATTTTAAAGACTTCCATATGACCAGTGAGGATGCAGCGTCCCAAACTTGATATTAGGCTTCTTTGAGATATGAAAAAAATTGATAAGAAATTCAAAGCAGCACAGGCAGCCAACGCAAATTTTTTAAAAGCTACTGTGCTATAAATTGTATATGTAATGACATCTTTTCATGGTAATGATAGAGTCTGCCTTTCAAAAAAGCCATTCTTTGGAGTTCATCATGAAGGCACTCAATCCAATATGATTTCTCGTCTGTTTTTTCTATTCACTAAATTTATTTTAACCAGTTCAATTTCTGCGTGCATTTCCTTTTGTTAATTCAAGTGTTTTCAGACTCCACTTCAGCAATTCGTCTCCCAGTCGAACAGACAAACATAGTAAAAAAATTCTAAGTCTGGTCAGAGGAGAGTCACACTCTGTCTCCTTGACAACGGTCGCTAAGCAACTAACATTTGTCATCCCTTTTTCTTTCCTACCTCACGTCCCGTTTCCAACCATCTGCCTATAGAGTGAAGCCATCAATTCCTTTCAAATACAAATATAGTTCTTCACCTCAAGGAGCTTCACTGCACTGTATGCCAACATTCAGCGAGGCTGCTGGTTTATTTGCCTTTGTCGTTTAATCGCTGCACAGGGACACAGACAAGCCAGAGTTATTGTAACAAATTGGTTTTATTCTCTCGTTTTCAAAGACAGAGTGTATAATATTCAGCAATAATATCAAGTGAGAAGTGATGCCATGTGTGACCTCAGAACGTTTCCAGAACGTTGCATGTTCGTTGTCGCACAAGCCTGTGTGGCCAACCCCCACAGAAATGCTCGGTCTTATGGCAGATACGCTGGATTCCATGAGATTGTGTAATGACGGGTTGAAATAGTGTGCAGGTGAAATTACAGAAGGAGCTGTATGGGTTCTCACACTTGTTTTCACATATGCTCTTTTGGTCTTTAACCTCTTTCAACTCTACCCGTACAGACTGAATAGATTTCAAAACAGTAATTTGTGGTTATCTTTTGGGGTCTTGAAAGGACATGCCAACACAAAACTAATAAATCTTAACCCGTGATCATAAAATCTCCCCAAAATCAGAAGCACACAAAGTAAATTAATAAAATTGTTCAAACCAAAGTTCTTTGAATAACCCCAAATCTAAAAAGGACTGTCCTATCTCACAAAACATACAGGTATAAAACGTTACATGCTTTAAAATAATATGATAGTGGGCTCCTATCCATATTGCTTGTCCTCACTTTCTTTAATGAAAGTGGGTTTATGAAGTCTGAAAGAAACCCAAGGCCGTATGGCATTAGGCAAGGCGCCTTCTAAGATCTCTCAGACTTTAATGTGGCTACTGAATGCAGACAAATCAAATCCTATATTACAATCAACCCGTATAAGGAAAGTAAGAATCAATAAGCTCATTCAAGTTGTGTGAACATGGCTTGCTTTCATTAGAATAAGGTGTTAAATTCGTTCAAGAGTAATTTGACACAATCAAGTTAATCTCTGGTGTTCATTCCGTCTGGCTCACGGGACTCTATTAAAGTTCTGTCTCTAGAGTCTAGACCTCTCGCTCTTCAGTTGTGCTTTCCTTGCCAACACTGACTGCTTAACATTGCTTTATTTCATTTGTTTTATGCTCATTAAATACCCCACAGCATTGCTGGAATTCAATTATGTTAAGTGAGAAGGACTACAACAATTTATCGTTGTATTGCAATTTATCATTGTAAGGTTTGTAGCCGCAGAAACAAATAGCCCATTAGCTCTTAATCAATCAATTGACATTACTTTGCATGAGTGTGCAAAGGCTCAATATATGTATGTGACCGACTAAAACATGAGGATTTTAATAGTACCCAATCACACATATTGGTTTCTCTTTGAATATTGCCCTTTTGGTCTAAAATGTATGAGTCTATTAATCGCAACCATGAACCAGGAGTTTGTTTGTTGAATCTGAAGCGTGTTTAATCAGTCGGCCGACGCACTATCCATTCATTTGTTCACACTATGAAACTGTGAACTATTTAGCAAGTGCTAATTCAACTTGTAAACAAGGCCCTTGAAGGTATGATTTGTAATCGCAACTGGCTGGATATTTATACTAAAACACATTTGGAAGAAAGAAAACACTGAATACAATCATATGATGTTTTCGGCCAAAATGTTTAACAAAGCTTTGTTATTTTTGGGGTGATATATTCTTGCGTCAGGAAAGCGCCGCATGGGGCTCAACACATGCTGTAATCTTTTTGACAAGATTCGTTAAATAAATCTGATCTGCATGGTTAAACCGTGTACAAAGACCAATTTTATAACTTTAACCTGCACTGTCTGACTGGTGTACAGTTCAATCAGGGTCCTGCAATCCATAGCTTTTGCCTAAATCGCTATCTCTGTTTAAAGCATAAAATTGCAGGTTAATTCACATACTTTACTTGTGTTGAAATCAAATGACCAATTTGTACCCAACAGCTTAATATATACATTAGAGATCCACCAATATACAGCCACAAGAAACCATTTCGGAGACCCATTTTTCAGTTTTGAAATGCACTATTTATAGGTCTGTTTTTAGGTAAAATGTTCATTCTAGTTTTATTCTGTGAACTACGAACAAAATTTCTTCCAAATTTGAATTTGCATTAATTTACAGAAAATGAACACTGGAACCAGGTCCAAATGTTTTCAGACCTAAAATACTGCAATGAAAACAAGTTCATATTCACTTTAAGCAATACAGTTAAGTTATTGTTGTATATATTTTAAGGAAAAGACAAAAGCATTTTTTATAAACTAGCAAAAAAATCTGCCAATGGGGTGAAAACAAACTTAAATTAAAAAAAATTCTCAGGTACCTATTTATTCTAATTATCCAAATTTTTCTCCCCCTATTAGCAGAGTTTTTTTTAACATACTTAATTCTTATATTTTCTTTCATAAAGCTAAACGTTATATCTTTCGTCACCTTTCTTACCAAAAATCTCTTGATTTAAGAATATTTAGATATTTGCACAATAAATCAAGACAAAAATGCTAAGGAAGAATGCACAGATTTTTGATGTACTTGTTCAATATGATATTTGTTTATTTTTACCCCAAAACAAAGTTAAGGATTGCATCTTGAACCTAAACCAGCCTATAACTGTAATGCCTCTTTAAAACGAATAAGAAGGCAACACACAATGAACCGTAGCTTTCCACATTTCTTGCTCTGATCATTTTGAGGATTCAAATTCCGTTTTTAGCAGGGACTGAAAGAAAAAACATGAATGTTGAGAACACCACATTTGTTTTGGATACAGTATTAGGTTATACCGTTAACGATTTTGAAGAATGAGGTGAGACGAGCTAAAAAAAAAAGAAAACATGCAATAACTACATTATCTTATTCTGTGCCTGTGTTTTAACTACAGAACTTTCATTAGGCCTACCGTTCTGTATGTTTGCCGTGTCAGCATGCTTCCCAAAAGGGAACTACAGGAGCTACTTTTTCATCTCTAACAGCCTGTCACAGCCAGCGTGTCTAAGCATTCTCATTATACTGAGGATCATTGTTATATTTGTGTGTCCGTCTGTTTAAACCTTAAAGTTTGTGTTGTAAAGGATTGTTTTTACACTGCTAGGTATCTCTGCACCGCTGTCACGTCCGATGGCTGAGAGATAAAGAACTAATTTCACACATACTAGTTTAGGTTATATCACTAAAAGATCATCTCCTCGGTGAAGTGGTCCGTTAACACGGTCTCTTATCTCCTCACCTGTCAATCACACATGCAGTTCCGTTTAATCTTCCCTCAGCTTTCCTTTTCCCATATCGCTCTCCTCCTCTATCACTCTTTTTCGAACTCTTATTTCCTCTCACTCAACCGCTGTTACTCTCGCAGATGATTTCGGTTACATCAGAGCGCTGAGGTCATGACAGGAACGTGATTTCTGCCTGAGCATTCTACTTCCTCTGTGTCGGCTGAGGTCTCTGTCTCTGGGAGAATCTCTTTCTCGGCCGAGATGGGAGCGTGGAACCAGCCCTGACAGGAAGCGCTTGGCCCTGGTCGTCAGACTCTCCCTACGTGCCGCCGTGGGTGACCCCTCCGTCCAGCCGAGCCCCATACTGTGGCTGCGGGCCGCTCTCACAGCTGCCTCCAGCAGGTCATTAGTGTGGTGGTCCAAAGAGACAGAGAGTTCTAGATACAGGCAGCCAAACATCATTGCACTAGAATGTGCCTCTGTGAGAGAGAGAGAGAGAGAGAGAGAGAGAGAGAGAGGTTGAACAATACAGACACAGATGGAATTTGACAATCTCTTGTCATATCAACACAGATTAGTTTTAGATAACTGAATAAACTGAGTGGGACTTAATAGAGCACCGAGGAAGGATAAGAAAGAAAGAAATACTAATGCTTGTCGTGTGTGGGTGTGAGTGTATGAATAGGTTTCAACTGGATCACTTGACAACAACACTGTTGTGTATATTGAGCTAGGAGGAGGCAAGGACAAATAGAAAACCTAGTTTGGGAGTCATATTACTGCATCAAAATATAATTTTGTTTCTTCATTTTTTCTAATGTTTGATTTTCACCATGAACATTATATGAAATGTTTTCTTTTCTTTCGATTAAAGGGATCATGGGTAGCATGGTCTAGTTAGCCCCTATATCTGGCAGCTGGCAAATACAGCGTATAATAATTTGTTTTTATTAATTGAATAAAAAATACAAATATATTTTTTGTTTGTAATATGTTATTTTAAATGTATTGTTATGGTTTTATTATTGTTATATTATTATTATTATCATTAAGGAATATCAAACGATAAATGATGATTAATCGCATTCATCATTTGTGTTAAGATAATATACACTGCCAGTCCAAAAATAAAAAGACTCATTCTAATATTTCGCTAGACCGCCTTTAACTTTGATCATGGCACGCATTTTCTCTGGCATCGTTTCGATAAGCTTCTGCAATGTCACAACATTTATTCCCGTCCAGAGTTGCATAAATATTTCACCAAGATCTTGTATTGATGATGGGAGAATCAGACCGCTGCGCAAAGTCTTCTCCAACACATCCCAAAGATTCTCATTGGGGTTAAGGTCTGGACTCTGTGGTGGCCAATCCATGTGTGAAAATGATGTCTCATGCTCCCTGAACCACACATTGAGCCCAATGAATCCTGACATTGTCATCTTGGAATATGCCTGTGCCATCAGGGATGGGGAAAAAAACATTGATGGAAAAAACTGGTCATTCAGTTATTTCAGTATATTCAGGTAGTCAGCTGACCTCATTCTTTGGGCTGCGTTTTATCATGAATAGTTGTTTGCAAGCCCTATTATATTTATTATTATTGTTATAAATATACTTTATATTGAGTACTATGCAAGTCTTATGTCACAAGTATATTTCTTTAATTGCTTTTATGCAGTGGAATAATATATAAAGTTTTTTCACTCTCTGTGTTGTACTACAAGAAAATACTGGAAATGTGTATGTAGTATTAATAAAAACAGCTTCCGTTTTCTAAAGTAGCAATTATTTAGTTTGACCTAAACTTGAAAAGTAACCTGGCTTTCTTTAATCTAATTGGAATAAATGGACCCAAATTCTAATCCTAAATGGAACAAAATTGCTAATTCTAATCTATTGATTTAAGGACCGTCTCCCAAAATATGTAAAATAATATCTAAACTCAAAAAGGTCACACTACAGTAAATACTGACTTTTGACTGCAAATATCTTTTTTGTTGTTGTGCTTTATAATTTTGAGTACATATTTCCAGTATTTTGCATTCTGTTTGCATTTTAATAAAAAATCTTTTATACGTGAAGAGGTAAGCAGGTTGCAACATCGGTAATTTAAAGCAGCACCAATTTAAAGCAGCATCATGAGCATGTTTACCTCTACGACTCAGACAGTGGGTGGAAAAGGTCAGAAAACTCAGCTCATGACTGTTTTTGTGCAAGAAACCTTGACCAGCAATATAAACAGATTGGAAAAAAAGATAAAAAACAATGCGGGACACAAGCTCTATAAAATGGCACTGCTATAAAACTGAAGTGGAACTCATTCTTTCTGCCACTGCAAACAGGAGATTTATTACGTGTAGAATAACAGGCCGAGTCTCCTGAAAGTTGTAAATTTCTTTTATGGCCACAGACTCATCTTTTCTCAGCATTACAGCGGGCGCCTCTGCTTCACCCCATGCTTGACCTCAAAGTGTTTATGCATTCAAAGCTTCGCACAGCTTGCGTGCATGCCCATTTATCTAATGCCTAAATGTCCGACTCGCAAACAACGAATGTAAATCTGACCCAACAACATGAGGCTGAGTACTCTGTGATATGGATTTGTGTGTTCTTGTGTGGCGGCAGAATGTAAGATGCAAACAGAGATGATGGATGCTAAACATTTCCATATCGATGACCGCACTAACTGTGGCACATGGAGGAAACAAATCTGCTGAGCGCAGCTGTCCCTGAATACCCATCTGCCCTTCCCACACAAGATTTGTTTTTGTGTACAAATTGAGTGGAAAGCATATTAAATTATCTATGAAGGTCAAATCATTTACCCAAATTTTTTGAATAAATCTTTGTAAATAACAGACCATACAAACTCTGATGTTTAAAGACAATTTAAATCAGAATAAAACAAATATATAGCAAGTATTTTATAAATATTTTATAGTAATATTAAACACAAGTTTGAACCTTTTCTGGTAAATGCATTAGCAAACATAAAATAGCATTGAACAATACTAGAGATGCACCGATACCATATTTCTCCAACGATACAAATACAGATTCTGAAGATTAAATTAATATTTCTTGACTTTATAAATGTTATTAATTCCTATAATGACTGTTAATATCGAATATCAAACTTAACAATTTCTATATATAAAAGTACAAATTTATTGCATTTTCCGGTCTTCTTTTGATTGACAGGATAACTCGGCCCTGAACATAGGCTGTTTTTAAAATGACCGATAGTCGATTATGTGAAAAATTGCTTTTGGCAGATATATCTGTGCATCTCCAAAGAATACTTGTTAAAGCGCAGTGAACTAACAAAAACAATTGTATTCGTATAAAAAATATTAACATAATTATAAATGCTAAAAAACGATACTACAACAATTAATTTACTAATATTATCAAATACAACCTTACTGTAAAGTGTTCAATTTTGAGTGTATTGTTCTCTGCTCTTATACATAATAGATGTTGTATAAGATGCATTATGTGATACATTCATAGAAATAATAACAATAAAGGCAGACCCGAGAGAAATAACATGAATGAAATTAAATGAATAAATAAAAGCTGCGGACCAAGCAAGATACATAAACATCTGCAATTGAAATATCAGAGGCAGTTTTAATGATATGTTTTTCTCAAAAAATGTACAAATCTAGATGTTCAACACAATTTAAAACAGCCTTGAAAGAACAGAGCACATCTGATGTCCTTCACCCAGTACTGCCCTGTTATCAGCTCGAATACATAAAAGCACCCACAAGCCATTTTCTTAATGATTACGACCCACTAAGCCTTACTGCCCCCACTTCTTATCACACTCCTGCAAACACATGGCATGGGGTGTTCACTGCACCATGCAGACGAAGGAGAGAATTAGAGAAAGAAAGGTGTGAGCGGTAGAACAGAAGTGTGTTTGTATCAGCATTTGCATACATACGCAGTAACACAAGATAGTAACACCATCACATTGTGGATGAGAGACAATACAGCAAACACACAAGATGTCCTTATTATGAGGACAACAGGGGTTTTGTGCTTAATATATTATATGTAAATTAGGGGGTTGCATTACATTTCTTTGCAGTAAATTACTCTTGAATGAATTTAATTTGTCAAATGCAAATGTATCTGCTCAATTAAAGTCGTCAAGACAAAAACGTGTTTGTCCTTTTGAGAAAACAGCAGCAAAGATAATCAACATTCTGTTATCGTATCAGCCCCTAAATGGTCAATATGTTCACTTACAAACGCACGTCTCCTAGCAGCACCTGTATGCATCCATAAGCTGAGTGATCTTTCCTTGCCAGGAATCCACCAAGCCCTTACATAAATAAGGCCAGATGGAGATAGAAGCATTTAGACAAACACTGAGTCACGGAGCAAGGCTGAATATGGATGACTCACTAGTATAAGAGACAGAGGTGGACAACAGGGACATTTGGCCACATTTATCAATCTAACGTAGAAACGAGCACAGATCCGTGCGCACAAATTGTCTTATGACAGGGTTTACTGTACGTGTGGTTCATCCGATATTGTACAAATGATCGTGTCATGATAATCGCGTCGGCTGAAATCGGTAGTAATTTACATATCACGCCCCTATAAATTCAGGGTGTAGACGCCTCGCCCCTAGATTTTGCGACATGGAGAAGTGTAATCCGGCAAAAAAGAGGAACTTTTCTGATTTAGAAATGAAAGTTTGACCTTGAAAAGCGGAATCAAAGGAAGTGAAAAAAACTGTTTGGAAAGAGATAGCAGCTTTGGTGTACTGAATCGAACTCCAGCTGTGGTTTGTATTTTATTATTGTATGTTTATGTTTTGTAAATATGAGCGCAAATATTTTATTTTAGTGTTTCACTATTATTTTAAGACTGAAGGTATTGTTGTTGCTTTAAATTAGTTTAAGAATAGTTTGTTGTATAATGCATTTAAGTTTAAAAAAAATTATTTGACTTCAGTCTTGACAAACTTTGTTTGAGTAACATTAATGTAAAAACGAATGTAGATTTAATTTACTGATCATTTTTAGGGTGCAATTATAGAATAATGTTTATATGTTAATGTTTTATACAGTTTTCCTCATTTAGCCTAGGTGAAGAAAAAATGGTCTGTGGCAGAGGAGACAGAAGCATGTTTCTAAAGAGGATAAAGGTTAAAAATCTAATGCTGCTCATCTTGCATTTCAGGTGGCTTAAATCAAGCACACACAGTTTTATGTTTGCTTCATTTATTTTTCCTCTTTCAGATCAGTCAGAGACAGGACCAGTGGGCACAGTGAGCGTCTCCCACCTCATCGGACAACGCAAATTAAACAAATAAAATACCATCAAAGAAAGCGTGTTTTCGGTTTTCATTAAAATGCATATTTTGTCAAACAAAGAAGCTATCATCTTGCAAATAGGTATACTAAGCCATTGCTTGTAATTGATTATTGTAGGTTTTTAAATGTTTTACTTTTAATTGTGCATTTTAATTGGGGAAAATTATCTTAGAAAAAAAACAATTTTTTTTACACCAGAGCACCTGTTAAGTTCCCTTGAAAGATCAAACAATTTACTGTTCATATAATTAGGCTGGAAAGGAAAATACTTTATTAATGTAATGAAAATGAGAAATTGCATCGAAATTTACATTTGACGTACTAAACGAAAAAAAGACATTTTTTTTCTATTTGTCTTTATTCCTTTTCAGGAATAATCAAAAGGGTAAAGAGTACACAGACCTTCACCCTATCTCAAAACTTGCGTACACGAACTGAGACCTTTTCTTATTTGATCGTAGCAACGACTCACGTCCATATTAACAAATGCCAAGTTTTGCTTGGAAACAACCGTACGGCCAGTTTTCGGTCGCACACTCGTTTCATAAATGAGGCCCATTGTGTGAATTCAATAATGAAAATATCAATTATGAGATCTCTTCTAAGTGTTAAAGTTTACACCACTTAAATAAAAAGGGATAACATTCAAAATTTCATGTCGTAGGTTTATTTAATCAGTTTTCAGTTTCATATTTCTATTAGGTTCAACGTTAATTTGACTTGAAAGAACTGGTAAACTGCTAAACTATTTACAGCTCGACAAGCAAATCTATTAGATTTATAAGACCTTCAGTTTAAAGGTCAGCTCTACCTTCTGTGCTGATCTCACGGGACCGCACAAGGTCGCTCTTGTTCCCCACCAGGATGATGGGGGTGTGGGGCAGCGTCTCCCTCAACAGAAGACGTAGCTGGGCAATCCTGTGGAAAGTCCGCCTGTCCGTCAATGAGAACACCAGGATGCACACCTCGCATTGCAGGGTGGACAGGTCCTGTCAATAAAATCACAAATGGATTTATCACAGGAGAGATCAGCCAGTCATTTTAACCAGTACATGACTTCAGTACATGAGTAGGAAAAATACAATGTTGGTTTAACGTGCCCCAGAACTGTTTCCTTTATAAATTTACAAAAAAATATATATGGTAGTCAATGGTGGCCAAGGACTGTTTAGTTACAAGCATTTTTCCTAATATCTTTCTAAGAACGAAGAAATGTATACAGATTTGGAACGACTAATGAGTAAATGATGATATAATTTAAAAAAACATTACAGTGCACTTGCAAAAACAGGATGATGAGGTTAGAGTGAAAACTGCAGAAATGAAAGAAGCTGGAGATGAAGATCCAATACGTGAGGAACAGGAGATAAATGAAAATAAAGTACTAGGAGATATGAGACAAGAAAAAGATGAGAGACAACACAGAATGACCTTATGGAAAAAAAATGAATGTATATATCACAGAGAAAGAAGACATTGAGCAATTGGAGTGTTTTTACATGATGTGATATAAGAAATGAGGTCACACGCACAGTGACATGTATTGAATAAATGAGTAATGGTTGCATAAAACTTTGCTTTAGTGTTTCTTTTTTTTCTCTTTGTGTGTGTGTTAAATAAATGAGAATTGTAAATGCATGGGTAAGATTTACCAGAGGCGATTCTAGGTTTTCAATAATAGCTCAAGTCAGTATGATTACATTTAAAATGAACTGACAAAATAATCAACCTTTTCACCTGTTAGATCTAAAATGACACTGTAAACATCAATAAAAGCTTTAACTTGGCAAATAACCATGGAATAAGCAGGATAATCCACGGCTGGCCGTGCATTAAAGGATTTTAATGCATGACGTGGAGGTGAAGAACGACCCGACGCGAAGCCTTGGATTATCCCTTATATATATATATATATATATATATATATATTGAAGAGTTTGGTTCTTAAATTAGATATTTTTTACTATGCATTCCAACTAATATCAATCAAACTGCAGTTGGTTTGTTTAGATTTAAGACATAACTAAAAAAAATACTGCTAACTAACACAATAAAACACAATTGCTTCTTTTAGCTTTGCGGTCTAGATTGTTTGTGTCCATGAAAGAGGATTAGCGGGATTTAAAGAGATGACCGTAAATCTGTGATGAATGTTGTTGTTCCAGCTCACAGTTTCTCTCTGTTCCTGTTGCCACAGAGCTCAGGTGTGTTTAAAACGGCACTGCAGAGCAGATGCCTCAGTCAGACACAAGCGTTTACCCCTGAGAATGTCACTGCACATTATCCAAACACTTTAAAGCCGCCAGTGTAAAAATATGGGAAAAATGTGTCAGTCCCCCTCTTCATGACATGACCCCCATCACCCTGTCTGTAATGCACTGAGGAAAGAAACCATCCCTGTAGACAGTTTATATCTCCTGTCTCGACTTAGACAGCAGTTCAGCTGTTGCCTTCAGCAAACCTGAAATATAACAAATTCACCTTTTGAGCTCTACGGAATAAGTCATGTGTGTTTGGAATGAAGTGAGGGTAAATAAACAACAACAGATTTTTCATTTTAAACGTCTCCTCTTAAGTAAAAGGAGGAACAGATTGATCAAGACAGGAACAAACAGATCAAGAGAGAAAGCTTGTGTCCTACATCACCATCCCCAAAGTCATATTTCATCCCTCTGGAGAGCAGCTCTGTGAGAAAAAAATTACATAACAGCCAAGGCACTCTGCCCGGAGCGTGAGAGTCACGAAGCCCCAGAAACAGTCTACTGGGGCGGAAGTGAGAGAGGAGAGGGGGTCCGGCCACCTGCCACGGCCCCGTGCAGTAAGGGCACATGGGCAGCACATGAGAAGAAGACCTCTGCTAGAAGAGGTCATGTCTCGGTAGCAACAGCGAGACACCGCAACACGGTCGATAGTGCTCCTAGTGATGAAGGGCTCTCTGGGGCCATACGGACATAGCAAAAGGTTCCTTCATCATAGAAACAAGAAGATAGTGAGAGAGTATCTGGCTAACAGCTTTGAGCCATTCCGCTGCACTTTGCCATCAATCACTGTCTACCTGTGCATGGCTGGATTTAGACAATGATTTACATGGTTTAACACCCCTGCATGCACGGCAGGTATGTGCATGCGAATGACGGTAATGCAACAAACTAGCGGCTGCATGCATTTTAGTGACACACACACACTGACATAATCCCTTTCATGCTGTCAGCAAATATGCCTGCCAGCTTTTGGTCCCCTCCGTGCAGATTTAGATTATTAAAATCACCAATTTCATTAGATAATAAAATTATTGGTGTATTTTATTATGTGAAGTGAAAGTGAATACGTTTATATTCGATCAAAAAAATGCTAATATAATAAAAAGAAAACTATGCAAGCTAATCCAACACTTGTGTCTTTAACACCTCATAATGCCGTCTACAAACATATTTACTACTATAATTTACGTCATCTTAGATTAAATGGATAGTTGACCCAAAAATGAAAATTCTGTCATCATTTCAAACCTGTATGATTTTCTTTCTCTTGCAGAACACAAACGAAGAACTTGAACACTGGCGGTAACCATTCACTTCTATTGTATAGACACAAAACCAATACAAGTCAATGGGTACTGCTGTTGTTCGATTAACAACATTCTTCAAAATATTTTTACTGTTCTGCATAAAAAAAAAAATCATACAGGTTTGAAATGACAAGAGGGTTAGTAAAATGATGACAGAATTTTCATGTTTGGGTGAACTATCCCTTTAATCGCATGAAACAATGTTTTTGAGGTGACTCATTCGTATGATCTCATTCGTACGTTTTAGTATGATTTGCTTTTGCGCCAGTGCCCTTACTTTAAGGGGTGTGGTTAAGGCAGGGCTACAGTATGGAGTTTTTCTAATCATCGTATACATTATTGTCAATTCACTTTGTAATACTTGATACAAATTAGCCATCTCGTAAAAAACATACCTATTGCTGTGAGATGAGATTTCTTTTATGAAAGTAGTTTTACTTAAAAGAAATTACTTAAGAAAGTTCTAGATTTAAAGCGATACTCCACCCGAAAATGAAAATCCTTTCATGAACTACCCTGTCATTTATAACATATATTTGTGTTGAGAACAAAGAAATTCATACAGGTTTGGAACAACTTGAGGGTGAGTAAATGATGACAGAATTTTCATCTTTGGATGGAGTACCCCTTTAAGCTATTTTTAGCTCTACCAAACTCAAGGGAAGTTTTTGGAAAACCTTTTATTTGGTGCCCTACATTTTTAACGGACATTAAAAAACACATACAGCAGCTTTAATACTCAGAAACTGTTTTCTCTTTTATACACATTTCAGTCAGGACCGAAGGCTTAGTCACAGCAATGAGTTTACGGGGGTCACAACAAAACAGATTACAATTTGTATTTAACATGCCTTTAAAATATTCCCTAACTCATTCCTGAGCCAGAACCCAATCTCCAGCCGGCGTCCCACTCTGCTGGGTCATTTTCCACACGTACACCTTCTTCCGGCAACCATCTGCTCTGGCACAGGAAGATTACACGGAAATCAGGCCAGGTCGTGGCCAACGAGCCAACACACAGATGAAAAATAAAAACACATAAGATGAAATGGAGAAGGCGACGAGGAGCATTCTTAGCAGATAAGAGACTTTAATTTGTCGCTCCGTGGGAGGTGAGGGTCAAGTTGGATAATTGGATGTTGGGACTTATCCGTGGACAGAGTTGGTTTCGTTGAACCGGTATGAGGTGCCACACCCCTCCAGACAGATATGACACACCATCTGTCCTTACACACACATACCCACCCCTCCCAAACACCGTCCACACACTTTGCCCGGCAGCCTGGGCGCAGACATAAACCATCCAATCTAAAAGTGCTTCATCATCCACCAAACCAGCTTTTTCCACCGTTCCGAACACAAAACGCACATACCTCTGCAGACATAAAATTCTGCTCGCTGTGCCAATCGCATCTACATCAAATGAAACTATCTCCCTAATGAATGGTGACAAAGCTCACACTTCATAAAGACTGTTGCGCACTACACTTAACCATACGGCTCTCAGCGGTACATTGCACACTTAACCTAACTGAGATAAATATACTTCACACCTCTAAAAAAAAAACATCTCACCTCTCAAAAGAAAAACGCGTCAAGATTTCACACACAATGGATAAGTCCACACCTCATCTCGACAGTAAAAGGAAACCATCCCGACAAAAGAAAATAAACATTTGAGCTGTTTAGCAACATGTTTCTTTTAGTTTGGAATAAATCAATTGTTTTTAGCAAAGGTGAACAGTACGAGTTTGCACCCCTATATCACACATACATCTGGGAGATAACTATTTGATGTCTGCCTTCACATCTGCAAGACATATTTTTCTGATTGTTTGCTCATCTGCAATACGTCTCTGAGACGTCCACTATCAGATGTCATATAGACATCTAGAAGATGGTTGTTAGATGTGTATAATTGATAATGTATGTAAAACTGGCCTTTTTCAAAACGTTAAGCAGATGTTTTTACGCAGCAGAGAAAAATCATGAAATTCATGCGCAGGTTCATGAATTTCAGATAGAGTTTGGAGCTAGGTTTGGTAGTAAATCCATATAAATTAAATGATGATAATATTAAGAAGTAAGTTGAATTGACCTTATTCATTATTCATGTTGCATTTCAATGCTTTTAAATAAAAACAAAATTAAGTGTTGGACATATGGAATACCACATACCATGAATGCCATCAACTAAATGTCCCTACTGCCTGATGGATACCACTGAAATAGGTCTCCTGAGAATTCACACCTGTCTCTTCCAAACTCTAGTTCTGCAAAACAAACATTCGGTGATCCAGAAAGACAGCCGAAATAGCTCAGGCCACCTTTAAAGCTATGGGAAACATTCCCCCATGTGGCATTGTTAAAAGAAGCCCCATTTCTGAGTGTTTACATTGTACACTGCACATTTTGAGCATAAAAAAGTTTAGTTAAGTAGGTCATCTGGATATTAAATCACTAAATGCACCTAATGCACAGTATACACATTAAAGAAAAAGTTCAAAATTTCAAACTCTTGTTATAGTTTGGCCAAATATAGAGACTAATTTCAATCAGGTAATACACAACTGAAATCCAATTTCATAAGGTCACAACTCATTTAATCTGAATTGATTTCAGGGTGGCACTGCAGAGCTCTCTATGTAGTGTACACAGGTCCTCATCACTGAGATGTTATTGAGTGACGCTCTCGCTGACGGAGCAGAGGCATGTGACGTAAACCCCAGTGCCGTCCAATGGCATGATGATACAGTCTGCGTTAAGATAAGACTGACCATGTGCAAGCTATTTTAAGAGAAAGAATGACTTATTAAAGCATTCCTTCCTCCCGCTGTCAAAAGCACTTAAAGTCACCAGGCTAAGCGAGGCAGTCAGTAGACATGGGGAGGTAATATACGTTTGCCTCTGTATAGTTCTCTACATGGACTGATGTGTAGGTGTTGATTGGCTCTATACTGTACATGCATCATATTCAGTTGTCTTAGTGAACGTCGAATAACAAAATAAACTTAGTGGCTTTGCTGCGGAATTGGCACGTCGTGGATCCTTTGCAGACACTACACTTGCAGCATTGTGATAGAATGAGTTAATTCTAGTACGTTCTCTCTCTCTCTCTCTCTATCCGTTTTTGCATGGTTCAGTGAATGCAGTAAGTAGACAGACTGCAGTGTTCAGCACAGACTGCAGTTGTACTGTAAACTTACTGCGTCTTCAGAGTAGATTTGCTGACCTAGTTTTACACTCAACAAAGTGCTGACCTCCACTAAGACCCAAAGTATCGTATTGTTAATCGGTAAAGATTACAATTTGTCTTAAGGGAGCTCTGTAAGCATTTATGTTTATTATTTACCACCACTGCAGGAACAAACACATTTATTTTATGGCAACACTTTACAATAATGTTGTATTTGCTATCATCACTTAATGCAACATGAACTAACAATGAACCATGTCGTTTTTAAGCATTTATAAATTTTTGATTATTAATGTTAGTTTATGCCAATGCTTTTCTTCATGTTAGTTAATTGTGCATTAACTAATTGACGTTTGATTTTAAAAACTGTTGATTAAATACTGTTGATTAAATACTGAAACTAACATTAACTAAGATTAAAAAAGGCTGTAGAACTATAGTTTATTATCGGTGTAAACTAATGCATTTATTAATGTTGACAAATTCAACCTAAAAAGGATAGTTCACCTAAAAAAATGTCCCTTAAGTTGTTTTTAACCTGTATAAATTAAAATTATAAATTATTATTAATACAAGAAGTTATTTAGAAACATGTAGGCAACTGAGATTTCTGGTGCACCATTGACTACCATATTAATAATTCAGATGATTGTCAAAGGTGCCCCAGAACGGTTTCTTTTCCTAAATCCTTTAAAATATCTTCTTTTTTGTACAACAAAATATACTTTTTTTCTACTATGGCAGTCAATGGTGCAGAATAAATATCAGTTGCTATATTTTTTGTGTTCGACAAAAATAAATGAATACAGGTTTGGAACAACTTGTGCGTAAACTATGATAGAATTTTTATTTTGGGTGTCATAGAAATATTTTGCGGTGTCATTTTTAAAGTCCCTTTTGTGATGAATCACTTGTGAGGTAACTTGCAAGATGTTTTTATATTGTGACTCGTGCTCTATAGGATGTATGCTTATTTCACATCACATGCTATTTGCACAATCCCTTTTGAGTCAAAACACAAGTTCTCCACTATCTAGACTCTAATTTAAGATGGCAGACTACTGTGTGAGGGCACTATCAGGCAATTAAAACATGCTTCAAGTCTAATTCAAGTTCACACGCGCACACATTTCACATATCAGCTTCTTGAACCATTCCCAGACCCTTAAAACGAATGTGCAATAACATGCTATAAAGAGGCATGCATATTTCTGTATGTATAGACTACAGACAAAGCAGACCATCGTTTATTCACTTAAAAGCGTTCAGACAACAATCTTATTGAATTCAATCACAGTCTGTTCATTTGAGGCAATAGTGACTTTCATTAAATCAATTATGCTGCCTAACCCCTACTCAACTAAAACCCTTTTAATTATAAAAGGAATAACATTACCAACATGCTCTGCATTCTCTAATTGGCTTTTAATACATGCGCTACAGATTAAAATCAATGGACCATATAACTAGAAGGGCAGCTCTGAATCTCGCCCTCGCTAAAATTAAGATGAATCATTACTCAATAGTTTATAATGGGATTTTGTTAGCTGTAACCACTGGTAACCATGGCAACCGAGAACGGCGGGCACGGAATTTAACGCAGTTGCTGAGGTCACAGGTCACGGGATATGATGTGCCACCAAGAGAGTACTCAATAGTCGCATCGAGAGAAAGCTAGATAATTTGAGAGAGAAATTGCAAAATGGAGCATGAGAAAATGATGGAAAGGGGCGAATCTGGAGCACTTCCAGTCAGTGGTCTCTCCTCTCTCTCTCGGTCTGCCCTGGAATTAGTCCAAACTCACAGCCATTCTGTATTGCTATTGAGATTCATGCTTGTACACACACAAAGAGATAAAGAGAGTGAGGGAAACAGACAGCATCTAAATCGGGATGATCTAATGAGACATAAGCATCATTCTGAAGCAGAACAGACCTGCCTAAGTCACGTAAATTTCGCCCGGGGATACAAAGATCACATTCAACCCATGTGGTATGTTAAATACTGTCTCTATACATACAACCCTACGATACCTCATAACAGGCAGATATAGTTGAAAGATATCTAGCAAACTATGACTTAAGACATTTTATGGCTCTGTTCCAAAGCATTTAGAGCACCCTCAATGCTTTTAATGTTTGTTGCAGTAATTAAAAAAAGGAATCTACACATGAGCAACTCAGTTGGTTTCAGTAGTTTTTATATAAAATGTTTATTTATGTCTAAAATACTATTATATATAATACTATATCAATACTTTTATGAGATAAATGACAGAGGTTCATTTTTATTTAAAATGTCTTTTTTATATTTGCCTTTTTTGTTGCAGTGCATTCTGGGATTGCTTTAACAGCAGAGAATGCATGTGATAGGAGTCTTACAATATAGGATTTTTTTAATATTTAAGGGAGGCACCATAACGTAATAAAGCACATTGGGACTGTTTCTATGATGCCTTGCTGACTCTGTAGGCAGCTGACTAACAGACCTTATGATTCATATGAAAATCACAACCGTGTGCCCGTGCGAGCACTGATACATCTGTGTGTTCCAGGAAAAATGTATCATCATATTTCAGAATATAAACAGAATTCTGAGTGGAAGATACACCCACTACATGCTTATATCTGGCAAACGGTTGTGAGGAAAGTATATGTAGTGGGCATCCAACAAGGGGACGACAAGGGATTTAACCCCATCTGGAAGTCCTCACACTTTTCATGTATAGAAAGATAAACGGGTCGATTTAAAAAGTAAGAGGGCAAGGTGGTCGATAAATGAAGAGAGAAGCAAGGTCAGAACTAGCACAGAGAGACATCAAGTGTGATTTTTCATTCCAGATGAAGATGGATGTAAATAATTCAGTGACACGTATGCTCTGGATGAGATGACACCTGTCACAAGAGTCAGGATCAAAGAAGAGTCTCATAACACCACATTGTCGTGCGTCTAAACAGTGGAGTCCAAATTTCAGACCAAAAGGAATATCTTTTTTTTTTATTAAGACTTGATTCTCAAATCATGCTGACATGATGTTGCATAATAAAATCAAATACTAAGGAAATCTTGACGTGCTGTTCATTTTTCCAAGTAAGCTTTTCTCCTTTTTATTATGCTAATATGGGTGAAAAAATAAAACAAAAAAAATAACAGATAGATCCTGTATTTTGGACCCCACTGTATACAAAAAAACTGATAAACGTCCCTGACAACATATATGTGGATTTAACAACATAAGATCTCACAGAATGTTTTGATGTAATCAAAGCAGTTTTATACTCTATTAATGTATCCTGTCTAGATTACCGTAAATGGTTCAGCACAGCATAGAAGTGGCGAGGTCATTACTCATGAAATTATTTTATAGCGGCTGCACATAAGCTACTATAAAAGCATCTTAAACTCCGGGAGTTGCACTCGACAGAAATGAAACAAATTACAGGAAAGAGAAAACAATTTCCCCTAAAGTAAAAGGAAACAGAAGTGATAAACAGCAGACAACCTTTTGCTGGAGGGTAAATAGCAGAGCACCATGTTTCTAATCTTTCTCCTCATCCATTCCTTTGAAGTCTCTATTAACCTCTCTCTCTTTCTCTTTCTACCAATCACATGTGATTCATGTCTGTGTCTACCCGTTTCATGAAACTGTGCATCAACCATGTGCATTTTATGCTGGCAGTGAAGAATTAGCAGACGCATTAAACTACATTTGCATGTTCTGAAGGGAACAGCAGAGTTTTTGATAACCTCAGATTTCAGTAAAAGAAATGCCACATTCAAGCCACGTTGTTTTGACACAATATAAATGAATCAACAAAGACACCTATACACATATGAATATGACATCATAGTGAAATGCATGCTCAACATTTGCGAAACCTAATAATTGCATTAAAATTGGATAACCTTATCTGGTATAACATCTGCCTTCCATCTTGAAACCATATTGCTATGATTCAGACATCAGCTCCAAACACTGATAAAACTCAGATGTCATTTGCCGGAAATGGCCTTTCAGCCGACTATACTAAAAATAAAGTCAGCTTCTAATCCTCCTTTATTTTGTCAGATGCCCTTTCTGTTCAGCATTTCTGTCACATGCTTAGAACTTAATGATTCAAATCCTTTCATAATGACTCAGACAAATAAATACATAATTAGCTCAAAATGTCCTATAACATTTAAAATAATATTGGTGTGGTTCACCTTTGTTTGACCCCTAAATGGTAAAGTGCTGTTAAATTAATAGAAATTGTTATAATTGTCAAAGGGACAAATTATAAAACTTAACAAAATTAAATTTTTGTAAAACAAAGGCCAAGTGTATGAAATTTAGCGCCATCTAGTGGTGAGGTTGTGAAATGGCAAAAAACGGCTCCATCCCTCCCTTTCAAAGCCCTACTGAGGCAGGTCTAAGATGTCGTGACATTTTTGCTTTTTTGCCGCAAGAAAAAATATATATACGAAACTCGCTCTGTAGAGCAGTTTGTCTGTTTAGGGCTACTGTAGAAACAAAATGGCAAATTCCATGCAAGGGGACCATGTTGATTCTAAGGTAATAAAAACATAACGCTTCATACTTCATTATGTAAGGTCTTTATATACCTCTGAAAACATAGTTATGTACTTTTTATCGCATTTCTGTCAATGAATCCTCCAAATAATATACCTTTAAATAAAAGCTATAGATTACCAAAGCTTTAAAAACAAAGTTTGAATGAGTCAAGTGGATCAGGCAGCAGAAGTTAGGGTTGGAGGTTTAAAAAAAAACGAAACAGAATATTAAAGGAACAGCAATATGGTGCTACCTTGAAATATAGGGCAGCTTGCACGGAAAGAAAAAGTGGTTGAAGCAAACTTTACGCTGCTTTATGCATCAGTGAATGTGTGTGTGTTTGACTCACCTGCTTCCAGTTGTCATACACTAAAATTGTGCTGTCCTCATCGTCCACGGTCACTCGTCTCAGGTAACCCTCATCTACAACACACACAAATACCTGACATTCAGTCACAAGAAAATGAAATCACCTGTGTTATTTAAGCTGCTAATTTTATTTCCGCGGTTGATCAGAAACTGGTAATTTTGCCAAGTTCAACCGCATAATGATACAAAAGAAGTTCCAAAAGGCGAGT